>CM031239.1:955915706-956515706 GCA_018340775.1 Taxus wallichiana var. yunnanensis | reverse complement strand
GAATGATGAATATCGAGGTGAAGAATACACAAGTAAAGCGATAAAATTCATAAGAATCATGAAAGAAAAAGGGTTGGTTATAGACGATGAATTAGCCTCAAATTTCAATGACGACACCTTGGGTGCTAAACAAAAACAAACACTTGATATAATAATGACACATTATAATCAACATCAAAATAAAATTCCATTGCTCATGATAGTTCAAGGAACAACAGAACAGGAAAAATCCTACTTGATTGGTGGAATTCGTGAGACACTTTTTTATGCATCGTTCCCAAAACATTCTCCTTTTCTATTGATTGAACCAAGTAGGAGTTACGAACTTTTAATATTGGTTCCTCGATGATCCATTCACAACTTCGAATCCCTATTACAGATTTTGTAGAATTGGAAGGATCGAGACTTGCAACATTCCAACAAGAGATCTGCCACATAAAATATGTATTGATTGATGAAATGAGCTTCATTGGACAAAGTTTGCTAGAAAACGTGGACTCCCGACTTCATCAAGCATTCCCTAAAAGAGTAGACATGAGTTTTGGTGGTGTTTCTATGGTTTTGGTAGGAGATTTGGGCAACTTCCTCCTGTTTCGATAAACCTCCATATGATAGTAATAAACGCACAAAGATGTTATGAGAAGCATTCAGAATAGTTGTTACATTGGATAAGGTATTTAGGTAAGGAGGAGAAGATGAAGACCAAAACATTTTTGACAACTTCTAGAAAATCTCAGAGATGCGAATCCAACACTGGATGATTGGATGTTGTTAATGAGTAGAACAAGTCCTACATTAGACAAAAATAGCAATGAAGAATTCTATAATAATATTCACTTGATGGCGACAAAGATTAACGTGAATAACCAGAACAAAAAAAATGCATTCATTGAAAAGACATGTCGCACATAGCATTGCAACTAGAACAAGTACTACCAACACACTGGTCAGGAGGTTTGAATGATGAACTTGATTTAGAATTATTAATTTCTAATGATGCAAGGGTTATGCTAACATTCAATCTTTGGATAGAAGCAAGTCTTGTAAATGGAGCTTTGGGATATATTCGAAGCATAGTATATGCACTGGTAGTGGTCCACCGAACCCGCCAACGTATGTAATGGTTGAATTTGATAGTTACTTCGTAATACCAATTGAAGATAGAACTCCACGTACCATCCCAATTACACCAATACAGAGGGGATGCACTCACCAATTACCCTTACGGTTGGCATGGGTATTGACGATACATAAATTGCAAGGTTTGACTCTTTCCAAGGCTATAGTTGATATTGAAGAAAGAGAAACAATGGGGTTAACATTAGTGGCTATCTCTTGAGTGAAGTCATTGGAGAGTCTAAAAATATCTCTGCCATTTTCATATGAGTGTTATGCAAAGATGAAGAATGGAAAACTACTTTCGAAACGGAAGGCTGAGGAAAAAGACTTATGTCCTTGGAATGTAAATAATGTACCATGTGTAACACACATTTCATTCTATGAATTTGTCATTACATGTGACATACATTACACATTTAAATTCATATGAAAAAGATTGTATTTTTTTAACTTGATAATACGGTTACTAATAAAATCCATAAGAACTTTGTGTATTATAGACCTTCCTTTTTTGCTCATACTCATTCTCTTAAGAGATATGGTTCCTCCTTTAAATGCATTTATGATGTTCCTTGTAAGATATTTGATTTTATTCATGCACGAACAAAATTCCCCCTTATTTTCCATACTTTATTTTAGGTATTATTTTCTGCAATTCCAGCAGTTGCTACTAGCATACCTATATTTATATAAATATATGTAATATATGCCGAGAGGTATATATTACATATATTTATATATTATATAAATATATAGGTGCCTTGTGAACTTCACCTCTTGACATATTTTACATACATTAGAGGTGAAGTTCACAAGGCACCTATATATTTATATAATATATAAATATATGTAATATATACCTCTCGGCATATATTACATATATTTATATAAATATAGGTATGCTAGTATAGCACAGTGAACAACTTTCCTTACAGGCAACCTGATGAGAATTACCCTTAAAATTGTTTAAACAATAAAGTTTAAATTATAATTAATGTTCACAAACAATCCAATTGAAAATGTTATTAGAATTGAAATTAAACTTTGGTATAATATGTCAAGTGAATCCCTAATCTGCGAGAACTTCTCTGACTGGATCTACTATACGAAAAAATAACAACAAAACCATAAGAACGTAAGCAAAAAGAAAAATATACCAAATATTGATTAAGTTACTAGAAATGAACATAAACTTTGTTACAAAATGTCAAGGGAACCCTAAATATATCAGAGTTCTTTATCTTTTACGGATCTACCCTACTAAAAAAACACTACAAGAAAACCATATGACCAAAGACAACTGATTTATTAATATCAGCAGAAAAATATTAACGCATGCATGCCTGAAGCAGTTTGAGAATATGGCTGGTTCCAAACACACTGTGCACGACTGCAAACCTCTCTGGGTGGTCCGATGGAAAATGAGGAGCAAACACGCATTCTTCTGAACATTTCTTTCGTTGCGATTTACAAGCGGCACAGGCGTGAGATGCCATCTTTCTTTTTGACATTTGCGAACAACATGGTCTATACATTTGCTAGGAAGCTCTAGATCTTATAATAAGATTGTTGGTTGCCAGGTCGGATGATGTTTCATCATCTCATATCTCATTTATTTAATCATAATAAGATTGTTGCTTGCCAGGTCGGATGATCTTTCATGATGTCATAGCTCATTTATTTAATCAGTATTATGGTGACGTACGCCCTATTCTGGAAATTGACAGGTTGTAGGCCGTTTTTTTTGATTTTAACCGTATATGACAGGGGAATTTTTTTAAAACCGTAGACAATGACAGGCTGTAAATTGTGAAAACCCTAATTTTTTCTTGAAGTGGTATGTATAAAAACACAATACCTATATATATATATATATATATATATATATATATATATATATATATATATATATGAACAGATTATACATAAATTTATAAAAATTACTGGAATTTACAGCCACTGAAGAGAGCTAAGCCGTCAGCAAATTTTGAATTGACAGGCACAGATAATTTGAAATTCCAGGCCTGCGTACGCCTACGAGACGTATGCCATGACTTGAAGGTTTTAATTTTTTCAATGAGCGCTATTCAAATTGAATAATTGGCATGTTATATTCCTGTGCTTAAGTGCACAGTAGGTCCGCAGCGTTTCTGTCACGTTCATTGAGGACCTCGGACGTTTACGGATTGATCTTTCGATTACAGTTCTACATTTTAATTTTATATAGCGAAACGTGTTACATTGATTGTGTCACTGCATTGATTTGAAACACCGCATTCAACAGCCGCAAAAGAAATGGGCGGAATAACATCCAACAAAATAAACCATCGCAATTACGCTTTATTTGTACTGAATGGTCGGTTCCATCTTTGAAAAACTGAACCCTCTTTATATTAAATAAATGTCTAATACCTGTAAAGCATATAATACAAACAAATGTTTCATTGAAAGTCCGTCTTAAATTGACTTTAAAACTAGCAATCGCACGCGAGCAGTGCGATGTGAACGCCGAAAGGGATCAAGTAGAGGAGTGAAGAGTGAGGAGGTGGGAATGGACGAATATGTATTCAATAAATTTGTTAGAGGAATTTGATAGAGGATAACATGAAGGTGAGGGGAAGATGGATGGAACCATAAAATGATAAAGGGAATCTTGCTTATAGGGAAGCTTGTAATTTTTTTTTAACCTTCTCATCAATTCAAAAAGTCCAAATGTGGCATGTTTTTCAAATAGAAGAAACAATTAAATTTCTTAACGAATTAGAAAAGAAAAGGCATGAGCTGTTGCGACCGAGTTCACGATGGAAAATCCCATGTCGATGTATTATTTTTATAGTGGGAGGGACAAAGTATTAACACACAACATCGACCTCGGTGCTATGAGAAGTGTAAATAAAGTACAGGATAAGGCGTACGTAGAAGATATGTGGAAGTGCAATCCCAAGAACCTCTACACTGTCATCCATGACTATTTTAGTATGGCGGCTAGCACTGAAAATGTAGGAATATTAACAACAATTATCTATTGTAATAATCCCATGTAAAATAGAGGAATGTTATCTCATAATACAAATGGAGGACCTAAACCAATCCATAGGATGCTACGAAAGGGGTTGCGAACATTCCCAACAGAAAGCATAACCCATAGCACAATGGACACGCCTAAGAGAGGAAGGAAGACAAAGAAATGGCGTACGCGGTTCCAAAATTGAACTCTTCACAAGCCACCGAGGAACCATTACGGCGCATGTGTAAGGGGAAAGAATCGGGAATCGGCCTATTAAAAGGGTTCTATGTCATAAGACACTATCTTTTCTCCTTAATTTACTTTCTTTTATCTGATGCTACTTTTTCTCCTAGAGTCTAAACACTTTACAAATATGGTAGTTACAAACATATCGCACTTATCTATAATAAAATACAGATATTAAAGAGTAATAAAAAGGGATGTCTTTAAGTGCAAAAAAAGAAAATGTAGTAGATTTTACCATTACAAACACGCCAATCCTAGCTCTTTGTTACCTTCATCTCGAAAATCACTAGTCAATGAGATGCTCGAAGCCACAAATTATTATGGTTAGCCAGATTTTTTAATGCAAAACTATGGTTGATTATCGATAAGGGGCAGAGTAAATGCACTATTTCTCTGCTACCAATTTTTCTTTAAATAATACTAGCATGTACATACTTAAAATAAACCATCTTACCTTTTAACCCTATATTAAATAATGCATGTGATTGCGTGATATATTAAGTGTAATAGATATGAATTCAGTTATGAAAGATGAGCTTGTCCACTATAATCACTTGATATTTCAACCAACACCCAAACCATTAAAAATAATTGAAGGTCATGTCAACTGATTTTACCGCCTATAAGCCTAACTAAATTATTAGAAAAACATTCTTAAGTGTAAATTGTTCATTGATTTAGTAGGAGTTTTTCCATGTAAGAATAATTCAACGCTAGATAACAAATACAAATATTTGAGTCAATACTTGACAAGTATTTATGAAACAAACTAAAATGATGCAATTTAAGGAATAATATACAAATATTTATTGTTATGTTTAAAATCATTGACTTGGAGTTACATAAAGTAAAGCATATAGGTATGTCATGTCAAAGCATAGTTTGGAGTATCTGAGAATTAAATTCTTTCACGTCCCACACCTATTCCATGGCTTATATATTTCCTATTCAAATATTATCTAATATATGTGCTCCACTTTATTGTCTCGGTGTTTCTCACATTATTCGTATGAGTGTAGTTTGTACTTAAAGAAGTCAATATCGAAAATTAGGGAAATCCCATAGGTTTCAGGATTGAAATCCAAACATGCACCAATGCTCACTTCTTATGCCACGTTGTAGAAACCCTTTTCAGTTTTAAACTTGAGTTATTGCAGGAAAGCATGGGAGGTTCGAACAATCATCGATAATTGAGCACCTCCATAAGTTACAAGGAGGGGTTTTCCCATGGAAGCATAAGTCAACATTGGACAAGACATACCAAAATTTGAATCAAAAACTTCACAAGTATTGATAAACATGTTGAAATGATGAAATTTAAGGTGTAATATATACATATTTCTTGTTTTATTTAGAATCATTGTCCTAGAGTTGCAACAAGTAAAATAGTTGTGTATACCATGTTAGAAGTGACGTTCAGGCATGTGGGAATTAAATACCTGCATGCCCAACACCTATGCCATGACTTAGATAGTTCTTAGCCAAATAATATATGTTACATGCACTCCACTTAATTGTCTCCTTGTGGCTCATATTACTTGAATGAGTGCAATTTGCGCTTAAAGGAGAAAAAAATAGGGAAGATCCAATAGGTTCCATGTTTGAAAACCAACCGGTGTGCCACACCTATTCCATGGCTCAAATAGTTCCTATGAAGATAATATGTTATCTAAACTCCACTTTATCGTTTTAGTGTCATTCACATTATTTACATGCAACATTTATGAAGAAAGAAAGAGCAACAGAGATTGAAAGAACACAATAGTAGTTTTTGTGAAAACATTTGCAACATTTTTTTGTAATCATTTGAATGTTTTTAATAAAGTTATATATGATTTTCTTGTTGTGCGTGTTTTGTTTGTTGTGTAACAACTCTATCAGTGTGTGAATAATTTCTTCCTTTTGAATGTTATCTATTTAGTAATCTTGAATCTTTCCTATTTTTTCTTTCAAATTTCAACCTTTCATGCCACACTTTAAAAAGGAAACAAAATTATCAAGTGGATCTCCAAGTACCTGTAAAAGTTCCACGAATATATGAGATAACAAGTAACTATCACTGAATAGAAGTAATTTTGGTTGATAGGTCCTTTCCACATTTATTACCCATTCAAATAAGAAATGTTGCTTTGTTTTAGAAATTCTCTTTGACCTATTAAACTTGTTACTCTGGACATTTATTAGGTTAAAAATAGTAAAATCTTTTCTTTAGAATAAATTCAATCAAAGTCATAACAAGACCAAAAAATACAAATAACTTCTTTACAACCATGATGTTATACATCAATTGTGGTCCACAATTCATTCACGATAATAATTGTTTTCAGTTACAAAATAAACCCTTACTTAAAAACCAATTATACAAACACAATTTTCTTAAGGCAGTTCAGGTTTTAATGACATATATTTCTGGTTCAAGCTTCACACCCAATTCAAGATCCAAAATTGCATTAAGCATCCATGATCACCAATAAGTAGCTAGATTAGAGCACAATGTGCTACATAAAAAGAATGGGAGAAATTTGATATCAATATATATAATCATTAGTGTTTCACCATTGGTGATTGAATCATACGCTCCCGTCTTCAAAGATACCAAATGATGAGTTTTTGAGATAGGACTTCTCTTACACATACATTAAAAATTCCAAAAAGAATTCTATTTAAATAGCTAGTGAAAGCCAACTTAACATCATTTCATAATGCCAAAGGCAACCTTTTTAGTGTCCTCTTGGGCACAAGACTTTTAGCTAGAGAAATGAGTTGTTCTCGCATTATAGAAGAGGTTGTCTCCTCTCTCATAAGAGGACTTGCACATAGATATGCATCCATTCTATCTGACTCCTAACTGCCACAACAACGCCCAAACTAAAAATATTGATTGTTATAAAGTTGTGTTGGTCACAAGACCCAAAATATTTCACCCTAAGGCATAAAGAATTCAAAAGATAAATATCATACAAGTGCTCACTCTCTACTGGGTTACCTCCAGGTTAGAAGCTCATATTTCTATTTCAAAGATGTCAACTCTCCCATGTTTCCTCACTCCTGGCACCAATTCGAACAATCCCGATTCCCTACATTATTATGCTCATGGAATAGAGTATGAAAATATTTTTCAAGCTGAAGTGTTCATTTGAACAACAAATCTCCAAAATTTAATATCTGTGTTATATATTCCCTTATCAATTTGCTTTAGCTATGGTATACTCATGGAGCAACAACCTATACATTGACTTGTTAAAGACCTGAAAGAAGTTAATGAAGTCCAGGATTCTATTGTTCTTTCCAATTAAAGGGATGGAAAATAGGGGTCAGTAATTTTTAAGTCTTGTGAGTAGACTAACTTAGAGAAAACCATGAATCATATTAGAGAACCAGATTTGGACAGTTCATATAAGAAAGCATTACAATCCAAGATAAGTAATTGAACTACAAAAGTTGTTGAAACTTGTGCATTACAATTACTAGTATATATACCATGTTTTTGAAATAAATTAAAAAATAGTGAAGGTAATGTGTTAACTAAAAAGTGAAAGCATTAGGAGAGAGTGAAAACCTAGACTGAAATTAGAATAAAAAATTCATACGTTACATGACTGTATATTCACTTTATATTTCTCCCTTATCACTTAAACATTTAAGAATTATAAACTGAGCGAATGATCATAATCTGTGCTCCTTCAACATACAAAAAATTCAATGGAAGCACAAGTTTTCTAAGCAAAACTTTGCAACCAGGCCATGAAAACACAATTGATTCAAACTTCACAAGAAGCAAATTTCAGAAACCTGAGTGAAGACAAAAATAAAATTTGCTCTAACCAAGTATAAATAGAGGGAAAACCGAGATGCGCCACAACACCTGACCCTAAAATATTCGGCTTTCTACCAGATGCAAATTTTGAAGTAAAATTCCAAAATAGAAGCATTTTAGGAATGGACTGGTCTCTAAGCATTGAAATGATTGTCATTGATTCAAAATTTTGACCCAGGACTAGAGTATAGAATGAAAGCATGGAGCAAGTGAAGGAGATATAAGTTGGAAAAACTCAAACCTTTTATGGTTCTGAAGTTCACATCAAACTTTAGGGCATAAGATAGCCTGGGAACGTTTGTAGTGAATGTGAACTTGTTCTGTCTGTGAGATGAAAAGCAAGAGTGTGTCATTTGAAATAAGCTATAAAAATAATAATTGAAAGAATAAAAATGTATAGTTTTTTTATAGATATCTATGTCGCGTTAATTATCTTTCTTTCTATTTCACACAATATTAATGAACGTTTTCCTGTACTGCAATTTCATCCCTATCTCTCAAAGAAAACATTTTACAGAATTCACAATCCTGCTAGTGTAAAAAGTACACGAGAACAATTTTATTTTCTGAGGCCTGCCTCTTAAATGGTGCTACATAAGAATTTCAATTGTATAAGATCTATTATTTGAAGCCAGAATATTATTTATAGTTCACTCACTTTGTAAGTAACAAATAGTATGAATTGCAATCACATCCCATAGCAGAAAAGAAAACATTTGCGACTAGCAACAATGTAAAATACCTATCACAGGCCATAGTCTCTTTGAAGCCAAAAACGTGTTTGGAATTCTCCCACTTTGTGACTAGGTGTAGATCATATTGTCTCCAAACACAGACAAGAGCCAAGAAGAAAATATTTGTAAATAAAAAGCATTATCAAATACCATATTTGTAAATATTTTTCCCATGGCCCTTCACTACAGTCTTGTATCTAGCACGCACTGTTGCCACTTGCCAGGTGTGCACCATAAAATAAATGCACACGATTCTAATAGGTTACAGATCAAAGCACAGTGTCAAAAATTCATAATAATGCAGGAGATAAACAGAGAGTGGAGGCATGCTTTAATAAATTCGCCATCATTGTCGAAATCATGTTAACCAGCAAAGCATCTTGCACAAATTGTTGTTATATCCAAGAGACGTGGTTAGATTTGTAGTTGTTGGCGGCCATGTTCAAATCTGACATGTTGGTCACCCATTTCTGAGGCCGTCCTTCAGAGCCCTCCATATTATATGCGTAAGTATCCTTTGTAAGACCTTCACGGCCATTAAGACTGGGACAATCCCCGGTTTCTTCTGACGGTCCTCTGCAACGTTATCAGACTTGATAAAGTATAAAATCTATTTCCAACAAAGACGTCAGCCTACATGCACACTTCATAATCAATGGAAAACTGTATAAGGTAAGGATACCTGGCATAGGTGCTGATGACGCCAAGCCTTTTCTTCTCATAAGCAACCAAACCTTGGCTCCAACCCTCCAACGCAATGTCTCGTCCTCCAAAAGAGCATCCGCCACGTAAACAATAAGAGGAAGAGCAGAGGCGGCGATGGACTCCCTGCAAAGGCTTGGTGCAGATGAATGAATGTGTTCACAAGCACGTCAACAACCTACAAGTGGGCGTATGGAACTTTGGGTTGGGGCCGAATAATCAAGACAATGAAAACAGGGTTATAGCAGGGAAAGAAATAGTGAGCAAGGTGAAAATGTTGATGGAAGGGGAGGAGGGAGTAACAATAAGTGGAGCGGTAGAGAGATTTAGAGACCTGGCCAGAGGTAGTGATCGACAGAGGAGGACTGACCGTCATGGATAGCTGCGTGTACTACATTACTGGCTTCAGATTTTGGTGGAGTTTTATGCATGCGCTGTCCAAGATCTGCAGGAGGTTACTGACAAAAAGTAATTTTTTCGGGTTGCATTTGCTTGTTGCAGACGTGAAATGACAACCGGATACTATGCATTTTCAAATCATCCTCAAAGATCGACCGCTATTCATGATCCGTAATCAACGTCCTCGTCCTTCGCACAATGCCTACCACCGATCTCCCTGTCATGTGTCAGAGCCCTCTCGGCCTCGACATTACCAATAACGCCTTTCGGCATAAAAATAGTAATTGATTTAAGTTTTCTTTTCAATTAAAAGTCTATAATTATTCTCTTTAGAAATAATATTAAATAATATTTATTTACTCTTTGTAGTGCTCACATCTCTTTGACACCTTTTTGATATAGATTATGATATTATTGATTATATTATGGACATGATTATGGACTTTATTATAGTATAATATTAGATGTTAGACCATGGAATGTTGTTGACTTTGATTCAGATTATGATGCATGATGATTATTAGAGACATTTTGAATATTGATGTTGATATACTAATTGACATAGTTATATTATGGATGTTGTTCGGACATATGATATTTGAATATTGTGAGTAGACCTAGAAATGAAAAATATTTGATAATGATATAGTTGTTGAGTAAAATTACAAATGATCTTGTTGGTTGCTTGGATGATGTTGTGATTCATATATCTAGATGATTTTGGAATTTTAGTTATATTGTTTTGAATGTTCTGATATGGCCACGAGCTCGAAGGAGGTATTTGAATTGTGCAAGTTTAAAATATCACAACAAACATCGAGGGATTGAGACCAACCACTTTGGAATTCTAGATAAATTCAACAAGGTCATCATGACAACCGTATTTGTTTGTTTGTGTTAGGGATTCCCAAGGGGGATCACCTTTAAATGTGACCAAGAGATTTTATGTTTTTATTTTATTTGGTCTGTTTTGTTAATATTTTCATGTGTTTTATGTGGTGCACTTACCCCTTTCATTATTTATTTAATGTGGTGTTAATATTGTGAGTAATCTTGTTATTAAATTAATTAATTAAAATATATCATGAAAATATAATTAATATTATTGTTGGTTATGATTTAAATGTTGTAATATATGTGTAAGTAAACTTTGGAGTGTGAAACACCCCACCTTCTTAGAAATTTGAAATTGTCCTTGGAGGTTGATTTTGGAGACTTGTGAGACAAGTTAAACTTGTCCCATAGCTCTTAAATTTACTTACCAACCATACCAATGGTTTGGGGGTTAAAATTAGACTTTTATAATACTTTTTGAGAAGACAAATTGTAATTTTTAATTACACTTTTCTTACATGGTTTAATTTCAGCCCTTTTGGGTGTGGGTTTGATTTGAATGTGTAAAGTAAACTGTCATATTATTCACCCACCTATTTATTATGCATTGGATAATGAAATTGACTTTTGGGTTGGGGTTGAGGATGTGTGATGTGGAATCCTACATGGATTCACCTCATCCTCTTCTCTTCTCTCTTCTATAAAATTCAAATTCTTGCTTTGTTTTGGGTTGCTTCACTTTTGGGAAACTCTTTTGGGGGTGAATTCTTTTGTTGTTTTGGAACTCTTGCTTGGAAAAGTATTTGGAAGACTATTGCATGCTTGTGCTTGGCTATTTTGGATTGCTTGAATTGGGATAAAGTTTTTGTTTTTAAACCGGGACAACTCCATTATGGAGAGGTAGGAGCTTGAATCTTGTAATGTTTCTTTTATGCTTATGAAATTGTTATAGTTGTGTATGTTTTGACATGTTTGTGGGATGTTGGGTGGATGGCCTAAGAATGGTGTAAGAGAAGACCATGGGGTTTATTTTTTGGGAGGCACAAGTGTTGTGGGGAGGTATAAGTGTGGAGGAGTTAGGATTTGGGTTCCACCTTACAAGGAAATAGTTTTCATTTCTTTACTCGTTATGGGGTGTCGTAAGAGGTTGGGGAGGCATAAGGAAATGTGAGTAATAAGGGGTACTTTGAGGAGGTATAAGGACATGTCGGGGATTTGATATACTATATTTTGGCAGATTTGAAATCGGTGGTGATGCCCATTTACCATTTGGGAGGAATAAGTAGCATCTCCCACGCTTTCTTGCTCTTTTGGCTTGCATGATGAAGCCCGAGTTTTGTTTTCTATGTTTTAATATGGTTGCAAAACTACATTCTGCTTTTGAACTATGTTTTAAATATGAAATTTTCATGTGTGTTTGTGGAAGCTTGTTGTTTCCATGAGTCGAAACACATCTTTATTACATTGTGATTGGGGCTCGGGGGCCAATGAAGAAGGATGGATTCTCCTTGTCATTGGATGTCTTGGTTGGGTGGAGAGTGTTGCCTTTCCCCTACTCTTGTTGTGATCAGAATTGGAAGAATGATAAATCTACATGTTGTTGTTATGAAGCAAAGGAGAAAAAAATAGTTTGACAGTCCCTTGTTGAAAAGAAATCTTATTGTAACCTTTCCCACTTGAAGTGGATGAACTTGTATATGTTTTGTAATGGAAATATGTTGTATTGAATATGAAAGTTGTAATTTTGAAATGTAAAGGAAAGATACACTGTTTTTCTATTTTGAAAGAAAGAGATGTATCCCGTATATTGCATTGTGAAAATCAATAGAAAAGAGAAGTTATGAATGAAGGAAATCTTGTTGTTTGAATAAAATTTGCATTATTTTTATTTACAATTGAAACTACTGCTGTTTAAAATATGATTTTGAAATGTATTTGAAATGTCTTTTTGAAAGGAAGAAATGTGTGTGAGGAACATACAAAACTCTGTCTTTTGAAATGTGTAAAATTGGAAATCGAATTACATTTTTGGTTTGAATAGTTTGATTTGAATCAACTAAATGTATTATAGTATAATTGGAACGAATTCTAATACTTGGAAGAAGAAATGGAAAAATGATCCTTTAAAATTTGATCTCTGTTTTGTATTTTCAAACTGGAAAATACTTCATTCAAAATGCACAATTTGAACCTGCAACAATGACATAACAAATTAAATGATTAAATTAAAGTAGTATGCCCTAAATGTATTCAATTGGACAAAAACACTGAGGGAATTTCTTAGAAAACTTAGCAAAATCGGGCTCAAATCGTTTTGAAGTCGTTTTGCTTTGTCAAAGTTGTATTTTTTAAATTGGGAGTCAATCAAATAAACTTACCTTCCAAATCCATCCTAAATCCATCTAAGAAAAATTCTCCATGTCTAATTGACATGTTGAGAGAGGAAGAAGATCAATTGATTAAAATTTCACAAGTTAAAATTTAACAACTTGCCTTTTAAAGTCTTGCAAATCATTTTCATAAAATTGACCCCTCAAAATTTATCAAAATTAAAATCTTAAGATTTTTTTGCAAATAGGACATCGAGAGCTTTCCAAAAAGTCCTTATTTTCAAAAACCGAGTTTCCAATCAAAAGTTATGGCCTTCTGAAGTTTTCACTTCATTTTGGCTTCAAAAATATTCTAACTGTTAAATTTAATTAATAAAATATTGCTAGGGGGCCAAAATTTACCTTTTCCACTTTTTTTTGTCAAAAGCACAAAAATCATGATTTTCCCCCGCTCCGCATGACCCGAAGCCTTTCCTTTTGTCAAAAATCACCTATGTTCAACAAAAGAAATTTTGGAAAATTTCTCCTATGAACCTGCCACCCTACATTTTCCTTTTTGGTTGTTTTCGCAGCTGCATAGGCCTGCAACAATTAACTCAACCATTAAATCTTTTTGGAAAATTTTATAAGTTACCTCCACCACTCCGTTGACCCACAACCAATCAGGTGTTGCCATGTGGTGACACAAGGTGTCGACGGAGGACTAGATCCGCTTTTTATTTTGCGCTTCAAAATTTTTTGGAAATAATTTCCTAAATTCTCCCGCCATCCCGCCGATCCACATCCATTGGATTTCTAACACATGGTGTCGTGAGGCACCAATGGAGGTGCGGGTGGATTTTTATCCTATGCACCTTTTTTAACCCTTTAGGAAAAAAAGCCTATTTTTCCCTGCTAACCCACTTCCTCGCGTTGGATTGAACGTGCCACGTGTCCCTTGTGGCCCGGGGTATAATATTATTTTTAGGTGTGAAGTCCCACCACGGACTCATGGGCATGCGGGGGTAAAGTGTGCTTTTTGCCACAAGCACCAAGAATCCAAGTTTTGTCCCTAGCTACGCCAACCCAAATGCCCTTGGGGAAATTTGTGTTTTCGCGGCCCCTCGGGCCCGCGCACTTTGAAATTTGTTCTCCCACGGCCCGCAGACCCACACATGGGAAAAATTTCCTCCCGTGGCTGCGGCCCACGCATGGGAAAATTTTTCCTCCCGCGGCCCGCATGAGACCCACTCATGGAAAATTTTCTCCCCTAGGCCTGGACCCGCTCTTGGGAAAAATTTCCTCCCAAAGTCCGTCATTCCATAACTTGAGAAATATGAGGAGTTAGGAGGACTTCTCTATATCGTTAAAAAGGTGAGGAAATGTCATATATAATGGGAATGTTTTTGGGAAGTTTTGAGTGCATTAGTTTTGTGAAAAATCAAGTTAATATTTTAAGTCTCATTAGAGAATGGTATAGTGAGAAATTACCCTCTTAACCTAATTGATTAATCTAACCCTATGTTTGGACCTTGTGACCCTTTATAATTGTCATATAAATAAAACTATAAGATATTAATAGTATCTGTTTGAAACTTGCTTACGACAACCGTTGTCTTTAACACTGTTGTAGACTCTTTCAAACAACAACAAATAATTATTCCATAATTTTTTTGACTAATCCTAGGTTGTTCTGGGTCTCATGTGGGTGGTTTTACCTAGTGTTATACACTTTTTAGAGATTATATCATTTTTCTCTTTCTATAGATGACATAGAAAACTAATTTTTATAATTCGTATAATCAATAGATAATTATCATAAATGACACCAAACATGGATGTTGATCAATGTTATTAGAAGAAATAATTTAAATTGAATATTGTGCCCAAAAATGGATCGAAAAACATTTTATAAATACTAGCAATAAAAAATGTAAAAGGATACCTAAATAATATTAATGATTGACATAAAATAATACACATATTTATTGATTTAAAATTACATTGTCAAACTTTTTCCAAACATGCTACCCTTGATTGTTATGCTCATTCTATTTAACTAGATTTACAAGGAAATCCACCTGAAAGTGCCTTTAAGATGCAATAGGCATATGAATGAAAGTGACACCTACAACAAACACAAATACACCCCTCAAAAGCGTCAAGTTGGAGATACCAAAAATGTTCATTGGAATCATGGGATGCAAATTTCTACTGCCTTGAAAACTTCAAAATGTCAACCTTTCGAACAAACCAAAGCTGAGCACTAGCTTTTACCAAGAAAAAAACTTCTTAGTCAAAGGCGGACAAACCTTTAGCGGAAATAAATATTCTATAAAATGAACTGATTATAAAAATGAAAATGTTTAACATTATGAAATTCTCAATTTGAAAACAAGTATAAGACAAGTGAATGAAAGACATGAACCAAATATTCTTTGAAAATTTGTAAAACCAAAAAAACACCAACATATTGGGAATATTGTCATGACCATTCAGCTACATATCACAAAAGCAGATAAAAGAAAAGAAATCAGAAATCACTGCAATATGATCATTCGCAAATCCATTCTCAGAATGTTCAATCACGAGAAGTTCAACGTGCAAGAATAAATTGCGTTGTATCAAACAACTGAATATGGGGGCAGTTAATATATATAATAAAGAACAACAATTAAAGATACATCTCAAAGATACATCTCAATTCTGGATTGAATAATCCAAAATCCAAATTAAAGAGGGTTGTCGTTTAATATTTGTGTTTGGATAATTTAAATGATTAACCATGAAAAAGACGAATGTCTAGGTTTTAATGTGATATTATCATTTTCGATATTTTTATCCAACTTGTATTCAAATAGTTTACCCACAAAAGGAACAAAATATTTTACCTGTTATAACTTGAACAATCTCCAATGATATCTTATAAGTAATCTATTAGTGTTCACCAACTTATGTTCATCAAATCATTCTTATGAGACTGAAATAAGATTCCATAAACCTCGAAACTTAGCTTTACTTCAAAACAAACTGATAAGATCTATAGGAATATAAGAAATAAGATATGTGTTTAGAACCTCATGAACATATATATGAAATGTAAACTCTCACTTGTGTGATAACCACAAAATTACACACGTAAATACCATAAATACCATTATAAATTTAATGGAATAATTTATTTTGTCTTTATTTACTTGTTAAATGATACGAAAAAGTCCAAATAGAGTAGCTTATGGTCACAAGGACAATAATACAAACATGGACCTACATAGACAATATGAAACACTAAAGTTCACAACTAACAAATTACTCAAAAGGGATGTACCTGATTTAATGGCTCCACCCCACACGATAATCCCGAGGTTAGAAGTATCCTATATCTTTCATGGTTTCATCTTTGTTATGATTCAATTTTATTGTTTAACCTTATACATTGAAGAACACTTACTATATAGGAAAACATTCTAGTTCCCGAAGATATATATTCAATATTTCATTTTACGTCATTGATCAAACAACATTATGCTTATGAAACATGTTCTCATATATGAAGGTTATATATATGTATATGTATATATATTTACATGTACAAACACACACACACACACACACATACACACACAAGTATATATGTATATATGTATACATGTATATATATGTATACATGTATATACATAGTATATACATATATATATACATGTACACACACACACACACACACACACACACACACACACACACACACACACACACACACACACACACACACACACACACACACACACACACACACACACACACACACACACACACACACACACACATAGCCCATTTTAATTAATCATTTTTGATCTCAAAGATGTGCTCATTAACTTACATGTGTTTTAAGATCATCTTACACAATTTAGTTAGTTCTTCATCATTTAAGGTGTATAATAATTTTATAACAATCATTTCATAGTTTCATCTCGATTACCCATGTTCTAATTATATTTACGTTGCTACATAGATTTCGTATTAATATTATTTAAAGAACAAGAGTAACTCTTACTTTTCACTTAAGGATTCAAGACTTCAAAGATTCTAGTTAATACCATCGTAAAATTATTGGAATATTTTTGTCTTTATTTTCTTGTTAGAGGACATGACAAGATCCCAAATAGAGTAGGTTAAGGCCACAAGGACACTCACAATAACATAGACCCACATAGACATCGGGAAACACTATAGTTCACAATTAAAAATTAATCACAAGGGATGTACCTTATTGAATGGCTCCACCCAACACGATAATCCTAAGGTTAGCAATATCCTACATATTTCATTATTTAATCTTTGTTATGATTCAATTTCATTGTTTAACGTTATATATTGAAGAATGCGTAACATTTAGGTAAACATTCTAGTTCCCAAAGTGTAACGCTTAGCTAAAATGACCACTCGAGACCCAAGAACAACCTAGATTTAGATAGAAAAGTTATGGAAATTTTTTTTTTTTTTGAAAAGCGTGACCACTACTGGGCTTGAAGCAACAATTGTCACAAAGAAAGATTCCAAGTCAATTATAATTTAGTAAAAGAAATTTTCCCATTGTAACAAACATTAGACCCACCTTACATGATTAACGAGTATAATTAATCCAAATAGTTAAATTTATCTTAGGTGTTAATTAAATAAATAATTAAATTAACAAGTATATTTAAATGTTCCTTAATTAACTTTAGAGGGTCAAGGGCCCAAGCAATTAAATGCCCAAGATTTTTAATTTAACTAGGTCTAAACAATAACCTAAGTTCTTATTTATATGGGATAGAAAAAATTCTCTTATCCCTTAACGTGGCCCCTAAAAAGGTCAACCCATGCTTTAGAATTAAACATTTAAGTTAGTAAGGGGTAATTTACCTCTTACCCACTCTCGGCCATCTTAAAACATCAACCTTCTTTTTCACATATTTAACACACTTAAGGTTTTTAGAAAACATTTGTATTAGATAGTCAATTTCTTCTCCTTTCCAATAATATAAACAAGTCCTCCTAACTCTTCGTATTTCTTAAGTTACATCTTTGGCGGGCCTTGGGAGGAAAGTTTTCCTAAAGGCGGGCCCGGGGAAGAAAATTTTCCCAAAGGTGGGCCTACGCAGTTGGGGAAACAAATTTTCCCAAAGCTGCAAGGGACATGTGGCACGGTTTTAAGCCCACGTGGGAAGGCGGGTCATCGGAGGTAAGTTAGATTTTAACTCTTTTTGTTTGAAGGGGTAAAAAGGTTCAAAAACCCCCGCACCTCCACCGACATCCAGGGATTCCACGTGTCAAGCCCAAAGCTTCCAAATGGGAAGCGAGCCGACGGGGAATACTTAGAAATATTATCATTTGCGTTAAAAGGTGCGAAGGTTAAATCCACCAATGCCAAGTAATGCCATGTGTCAGTCCAATAGTGGCCTTTGGAAAGGTGGGTCGGCAAGAAAACTTAGGATTTTTTGACAATTCCTTTCTAAAAGTGATAAGGGATAAAAACCATCTCGTAGCTTCTCCGATGCCCAAAGAAGCCATGTGGTAGACCTTCATTGGGCTGCAGGTGGTGGGCCGTTGAGGAGCCTTATGATTTTTGCCCTTTTCAAAACAAAGATTAGAAGGTGTGGGTGCACGAACCCACGAGAGCGGTTTCCCAAAACTGAATGGGTGAGGTTGTAGGGCTGCGGAGGAATTTGAGAATTTTGCCTTTTTTAAAAAAGTGCCCCTAAGAAAAATCCGCATTATATGGAGCTTATTAAATGGAGCTTCAGGTAATCATTATTTATAGGTCACCCGTATGATGTTATGTAACCCATTGAGGGAATGACTCATGAATATTATGAAATGACAAGAATATCTTGTGGGAAGATAAAAGTGAATATTTTTATCACTTTAAAGTATAAATTATTCACATTTCTCCATGATTGGGAATTGATGTCTCTAGGACTCCCCTCCCCAAACCCTAACCCTAGACATAGCGGTGGAAAGAGTGGGTTTCAACACAAAATGATGGTGGCCATCATTTTGGAGCATTGTTTAGTGGCATTTACAATGTTAGTGGTATTGGCACGAATGGTGTTGGACTTACCCCTAGTTCCCATGCTTTCTCTTGTTATGTGATAATTTCACCTTTTTTTTGTTGCTGCCAACGAATCGGATAACGGCTTTGGAAATTGTCCCTTGGATATCGTAATCCTTTAAGTGGTATGGCGAATGGATCTCCTTACCAAGATGCTCCTAAAATCTTGAACAGTTCCTTGATAAGACTACGGTAGTTTCCCCTTAGACTTCTTGTGTTGAGGTTGTGGCAACAGAAATTATTTTGGCATTGAGGCGGCTGTGGGGTGGATGGCTTTGAGATTGCTCCGAAGAAGCTCTATGACCCTTCTAAAAATTGGTTCTTAAGTAGATGTTCATCATCTCCCCTAATGTAGCCTCCCTTGGCATTGGTGCCAACACTATCATAGTTTTTAAAATCATAGATCGACCAGCTAACCAACCCTCTACACAACAATCCTATGTTGCACTAATGTCCAAACAGAGACCCCTTAAGGAGGCCATTATAACTAATGTGATTACATTTGGTGCTCGAGATGATTGAAGCTGAGGATATTTATAGTATTTAGGTTTCATCCGCAGATTTAGTGGAATATGGCCATGTCTCCCAACAAAGCATTCTGGATCTCCTCGTAGTGGCTGCCCTTGTTGCAAGGTAGAGTGGATATTTACCCATGTGCTCAAGGGTTTTTACTTTGTGGTTTTTAAGGTTTTGGAAGATCGTGCTACTATTTTTTCTAAGCTTTGGGATCTTCAAGGTCATCTTTTGCTTATGAAACCATGGTACCCTTCTTTCAACCCTACTACTAAAACTTTTAATGTCAAGCCTATTTGGGTGTGCTTGCCTCACCTACCACTGTAATTTTGGGGGAGGAAATTCTTATTTCCATTGGATTTTTTTGGGGAAGTTCCTTGCTATAGATAAAAAAACTAAATGTATACTCACATGACTTCTACTCGTGTCCTAGTTGATATTGATACCACTGTTGATCTTCTAGCTGCTATGGAACTTAGGGTTCTAGATAGAATCTGGACTTAATAGTTGGACTATGAAGGCTTTCCCTTCAGATGTAGGAAATTTTTGCTTTGGGACACTTAGCTTCACATTTAACTAGACTAAAATAGAGAAATAGTGATAAGGTATTAATGTAGACAAACTCTAAACAAACTCAATATCTGCAAATATTATGAATTCCAAAAGAAAATAGATATCCTTCTTCATTATCAAATCATGAATTATAATGTTTCCTAAATAGTAAAAAAATCCAAAGTCAAGTTTCCATGAAAACTCTAAATAAATTTTACTAAATCTACTCTAGATGCCGGAAATTACTATTTTTAGCAGTTTACTAGAACATGCTATTCTTAGTAAGTTTGCATGCTTATTCATAAGGGCACAGAAATTTCCAAGCATCTTCTACATTCTTAAATTAGATGAATTTCAAAATTTCCAACTCATAATGAAACTAATAGACTAAAATTAAATAATGCCCAAAAATAGGAAAAAAACCGAACTACAAATTAAATCCTAATTTTTTGCCTTAAGATGGCTGATTTCGGGCTCAAAAATATTCTAAAAGTAACTCCAACCAATAGGACGGGTTGGTAGTGCGCTTATCTCATCAAAAATATGGTTTCAAAAATAAAAGAACTCAAATAGACACCCGAAGCTCAAGTTATGACCTTGTCAAGTTCCTTTTAATTTTGAACATCATTCTCCCCGCTTGAAAAAAAATGTAGCTCTATATAAGTTTTCTAATTCAAACCAGTTCCATTTATTTACATCCAACTATGTGACCCAAGTATTGTCCTCTTGTTTCAGTCCTTCTAATGTACAAAATATTTTTATATTTCCCATATCGCGTGTCCATTGTTTTCTCATCTAGAATCTGATCAAATTCTTCTTTCTTCTTCAATGGAACCTGTTGCCTCTAATCTACTACTTCTTCATAACATCCCCTTCTACACCATATCCATGAAATGAATACAAATCTGAAACATTAAACACCGGAGAAATATTAAATTCCTGTTAATTCTACCTCATAAGTATTATCATTTATTTTTTCACGATTTTGTAGGGACCAATCTTCTTATATCTCATCTTTTTATAAGTTCCTTTTGGAAACCTTTCCTTCTATAGGTATACCATAAAAAACTCCCCAATTATAAATAACTTTCTCCATCTTTGCATATATTCTATTTCCTTATACTTATCATTACTATTCTACAGCTTCTTCTACACTTCTTCCTGCAATTATTGTATATGTTCGGAAAATGCTTCAGCATCATCACTAGCTCTGCCATCAACTAGTAGTTATACCAAATCTAACACCCCATTTGGATTGCTTCCATACACAATCAAAAATGGATACTTTCCTATGGATCTATTTATGGAACTTCTATATACAAACTCATCTTCCGTAATCCTAAGTCCCATTGTTTCAACTTTTTCCCAACGATGCACCTTAACAAGTTTCCCAAACTCCAATTTACCATCTCTCTTTTCCCATTAGTCTAAGGTCAGATAGGCACTGTGGAACTGTACTTGAGTTCCCAAATTTTTCCATAAATTCCTCTAGATGTGAGTTAAGAACCTTTTGTCCCTATCTAAAGTAATGGTTTTGGAATACATTGCAAATGAAAAACTTCTCTGAAAAAAAAATCTGCTACGTCTGTCGCATCACTTGTTTTCTTGCAGGCAATTAAATCTACTATCTTAGAAAACCTCTCAAAACCACCAAAATTAATTCATTACCTCGTTGAGTTTTTTAACCCCCAAAAAAATCCATACTCAGATCTGTCCAAGATCCTTTACAAACATAAAATGGTATATACAACCCTGTATTCTATGCATGTCCTTTCGAGACTTACGCAATATTCGACACCTCTCCACATATATTACCACATCTCTTTTCAGCATTGGCCAATAGTATTTCTCTGCCACCGAGGTTATCTTCTTATCTTTACAAAAATGCCCATCCAATCCTTCGCTATGTAACTCTTTCACTTTATTCCCTCTCATAGACCCAAATGGAATACATAGTTGGCGTCCTTGAATAGGTAGCCATCCCGTAAAGTGTAGTCATCTTGGATATATCCTGTATTGGTTGACAATGGATGAATTAAACTTTCAACAATTTCCTTGAAATCGAATCGAAGAATAAAACCCTTTATTTCTTCAAAACCCATGACCTCATTTTCCATAGTGGTAAACAAAGTCACATACCTACTCAATGCATCTATAACTTAATTTTTTTTTCTTGATTTACTTTTAGAGAAAAATTTCAACCTGTAAAAATGATACCCACTTTGTATGCCTACTATTGAACTTATTTTGTGTATTCACATACTTCAGGGCTATGTGGTCTGTAAATAACAAAAAATCCTTAGGCACTAAGTAATGCCTCCAATTCATTAATGCTTGTACATTTGCATAAAATTCCACATCATAAGTAGAGTAGTTCTTTCTTACCTCATTCCGTTTCTCACTAAAGAAAGATATTGGATTTCCACCTTGACTTAGAACATCACCAATACCCACATGTGAGGCATCAACATCAAACTCAAACCCTTTATCAAAATCTGGTAGTGCCAAAATGGGTACCTTTGTCAGCTTCTTCTTCAAGAACTAAAAACTATCCTCAGTTGCTTTTGTCAAAAAGAACTCCCTTCCTTTTTTGTAATTTTTTATCGGTACTACATGTAACACCCAATAAAATTTCCCACTTGTGACACATGAACAACCTAGGTTTACTTATAAAATTATTGAATAACTTTTTTTTAAAGTGTTAAAAACCAAATCTCAAGGACAATTAAATTCAACCGATAAATTTACCCATTATACTAATTACTAATTCTATATTATAAAGCAACAAGTGTAATACTCCACACCTAGCTCAAATCTCCTTAGAGATTAATTTAATCACTAATTACATTGACATTTTAGCTAAATATTCCTTGATTAAAATTTTAGGGTTAAGGGACCAAAACAATTAAATACCCAAGGTATTTAATTCCACAAGATCTAAGACAAGAGCAAGGTTTAATTACAATGGGGGAAAAGAATACATATTTAAAATCATCAGAGTAAATTCTTACTTACCCACTCCCAAAACTCGGTTAAAGATTCAATTTTATTTTTTCAATGATTTATGAAATTAAAACTTCCTAAAAACAATCCCATTAGATAGGGAGTTTTCTCACCTTTTTGATGACATAAAGAAGTCCTCCTAACTACTCATATTTCTCAAGTTACGGACCGACAAAACTTAGGGTGAAAATTTTCCCAAGAGTGGGCCTGTGGGCTTGGGAGGAAAATTTTCTCCAACTTGGACCTGCGGACTTCAAAGAGAAAATTCACCTAGAGGAGGAAAGAAGAGCGGTGGAGCAGAGAGAAGAAAATTTTTCCTAGACATGGGCCGACGGAGTGGGGAAGGAATTTAGCACTTTTTCCCTTTTGGGACAAAGTGAATTTTACACCCGCACCTCCATCGATGCCCAGGGAGGCCATGTGGTAGCTCCTTATTGGCTGCGGTTCAGTGGGTCGATGAGAAACATTTGGAAAATTTGACTATTCCAAAGGAAAGGAAAAAGGTCGAGGGAACCCACACCTCCGCCAATGCAAGAAAATGCCATGTGTCAGCCAACCATTGGCTACGGTTTGGTGGGCCAGCGGGGATAATTTGGAAGTTTTTCCCAAAATTTTCTAAACTATTAAGGCTTAGAAATATCTGCTCCTCCGCCGATGATGCCTCGTGAAGCCACGTGGCAGCACCTAATTAGCTGCAAGGAAAACTTACAAATTTTTCTAAATAAATTTTTGAAAGCGCTTAAGCTTAAAACTGATCCAGGCCTCCGCCAATTCCTAATGAAGCCACGTTTCGATCAATGACTGTTGTGGGGTGGCGGGCTGCGTGAGAAAAATTGTCAAATTAACTTTTTAGACTTAGATCATTTTTAGACAAAACGAAGGCTTGCGGATTAGTGGAGCAGCAATAAACTTCATGACTTTGCACCTTTTGGGAAAAAAGAAAACAAAAGGAAGTTTTAACCCGCGGGTCCACCCAAGAATATTTCATTCATTTAAAATTTGACAATTAGATTATTTTGAGCCCGAAATGAAGTAAAACTTTTAGAAGGCCATAAATTTTGATTGAGAACTCAGTTTTTGGAAAACGAGGACTTTCTGGAAATACCTCGACGTTCTCTTTTCAAACATTCACATATGCATACAAGTAAAGGGAGAGTATTTCCAAGATTGAATCTCTTACCTCTCCATGATGGAGTTCGTTCCAAGTTCAAAACAACAAGCTCTCTAATGCAACACAAACCAAAAGATCAATAATCAACAAGTATGAAAAAATCTCCAAATTTCTCCCAATTTGCAAGAGCTCCAAAAACCCAAAGCAAGTCACCAAAAATGAAGTGATAAAAGTGAAGCCAAAAAAAAAACCCAAAAACAAGCCAAGGAATTCGAATATATAGAAGAGGAAAAAGAAGAGAATGAGGTCGATCCATGTGGTATTCCGCATCACACATCCTCAATGTGTGCATGTGTACTTTGCTTAAGCTAAATTAAATGAAGCAAGAACTACCACCTAAATAGTTCTATAATCTAGCTAAGACAAAGCCTAAGCACCATCAAGATAAAGAGCTAAACAAGATCTATACTAAACATCATAACTTTGAAACTTAAGATCAAAACTAGCATGTTATTCAAAAATCTCTATTCTCTTAGATTACCAATAAAATGAATGGACCTATTTATCTCCAATGGCAATAAAAAATTACTTGTTTGATCCTTAAAGAATGCAAGAATAGGAATCTTAGCTCTTAAACAATGGTGATCTCTTAAGAAAACAAAAATCAAGCTCTTAGTCTATTTTTCTATATGCTTTGCATTTGATTTCTTAAAGAGTTTAGGTATGTGTATAAAGGTAGCGAGGAGGGATCTTTATATAGCCCAATGGATAAATGAAACACTTCATCCCTTTGCATGTGGGATAAAGGTAAAACATGATTAGGAGTGGATAAGGTTGCTTTATAAAAGGTAACCTTACTTTAGAAGGATTTAACTTATACTTATCAAGTCATGGGAGTTGGGGGTGCTTTAATTAATCAAAGGTGATTAATCAATAGGTGGATGTAAGATTATAGAAGCTAATTAGTGGAATATTAGTATAATTTAGGCTATTAAAATGGGATTAAATCAATTAAATATTGATTTACTAGTTAAATGGAGGGGAAAATTAATTAATTAATAATAATTAATTAGTCTAGATAGAAGGGGTGATTTAATTTACGAAGGTCGTTAATCAAGATATTTGTTGGATAAGTGACTTAATTAATTAGTCTATTGTAATTAATTAATGACAATAAGAGGTAATTTGAGGACTTTTGATGATATGACATCAATTTGCGAGAAAAGAGATAATTAGCACAATTTAAGTATTTAAATTGCTTGGGCATAATTATGGGTGTCTACACTCAACTCCAACTCATAAGTCAACTTCAGTCTCGAGGCACAATAAATAAGTAATGAATAAATTACAATTTTACTTAGACACTCAAATCAAACCCATATCCCAAAGGACTGAAATTAATTTCAAGAATGCAATTAAAACATTCGGATAGACTTAATGAAAGATGGATTTAAACTCTCCAACCATAGGTAAGGTTTGTATGAAAATTTAAGAGTTATGGGACAAGTTTAACTTGTCCCACAAGCCTCAAAATAAGTCTCCAAGACAATTTAGAATTCCAAAGAAGATGAAGTGTTTCATACTCCAAATTTTATTTACATATCTCTTACACATCACTTACACATATCTTAAAACATTTAATACAAGAGTCAACCACTCCAATTATTACTTTCTTGTCACCCAATTTGATTAATTTATTTTAACAATATGATTACTCACATTATATACCACAATTTATTTAAATAAAAGGGATAAACACATCACTTAATAAACACATACAAACATCAATAAAAAGGAACCAAATAAATAAATACACATAATCTTTGGTCACATTTAAGGTGATCCCCATCCCATGGGAATCCCTAACAACAATCAAACACACACACACGAACAATACAAGTTACCATGGTGACCTTGTTGAATTCATAATAGAATTCCAATGTGGTTGGTCTCCGATGCCCCAATGTTTGTTGTGATATTTTAAACTACAAAAAACAATACCTCCTTCAGCCTCATGGCCATATTAGAATTTCCAAATGAATATAAATATAGTTTCAAAATTATCAATATATATATGAATCACAACAATATCTAGAAAATCAACAATATCACTTACAATTTCATCAACAACTATTTCATCATCAATTTTAATTCAATTTTCTTGGTCTACTCAATATATCCAAATATCATATGTCCTAACAACATCGATAAATATATATAACCATGTCCAACAGCATGTCAACTTCTATATAAAATGTCTCTAACAATCATCATGCATCATATGGGAATCAGAGTCAATAATAGTCCATGATCTAACATCTAACACCATACTAAATCAAAAATATAATAATGTCCATAATATAGTCACCAGTATCATGATCAATATCAAGATGTGTCAAAGGGAAGTGGGCACTAAACTACAATACTACTGAAATTTTTAATAAACTTTCTTTAAAATGTTCTTTAGACTATAGTGCCTACTTTCCATGGACACATATTGAAATTGATCATGATCTGCTGGCTATATTATGGAAATTGTTATAGTTTTGATTTAGTATGGTGTTAGATGTTAGATAATAGATTATTATTGAATTTGATTCATATATGATGCATGTGGATTATTAGAGACATTTATATGGATATTAACATGCTATTGACATGGTTATATTTATGGATGTTGTTCGGACATGTGATATTTTGATATGTTGAGTAGACCTAGAAAATTGAATTAAATGTGATGATCATATAGTTATTGATGAGATTGCAAATGATATTGTTGTTTCCTTGATGATGTTGTGATTTATATGTATGGATGATTTTGGAATTTTAATGTATATTTATTTTGAATGATTTAATGTGGCCATGAGGCCGAAGGAGGTATTGTGTTTTGTAGGTTAAAATATCACAACAAACATCGAGGGATTGGAGACCAACCATATTGGAATTCTAGATGAATTCAACAAGGTCACCATGGAAACTTGTATTGTTTGTATGTGTGTTTGATTATTGTTAGGGACTCCCATGGGGATCACCCTTAAATGTGACCAAGGGTTTTGTGTATTTATTTATTTGTTTCCTCTGTTTAGTGTGTATGTATTTTATAAGTGATGTGTTCCCCTTTTCATTGAAGTAAATTTTGGTAAATTAATGTGAGAAAACATATTGTTAAAAATTAATAAATCAATTAGGACATAAGAAAGTAATTATTGGAGTTGTTGGCTCTTGTATTAAATGTTGTAATATATGTGTAAGTAATGTGTAAGAAGTGTGTAAGTTATTTTGGAGTATGAAACTCTTCATCTTCTTTGGAATTCAAATTTGTCCTTGGAGGATGATTTTGGAGGCTTGTGGGATAAGTTAAAATTGTCCCACACCTCTTAAATTTTCCATACCAACCTTAAGTATGGTTGAGAGTTTAAATCTAGCCTTCATTATGCATTTTTGTAAGTCAAGTTGTATATTTTATTTGCACTTTTCTTACATGTTTTAATTTTAGTCCTTATGGGGTGTGGGATTGTTTTGGAGTGTGTAAGTAAAATTGTCATATTATTCATCTACTTATTTATTGTGCCTTTGAGATTGAAGTTGACTTATGAGTTGGAGTTGAGGATGTGTGATGTGGCATCCCAATCGGATCCACCTCATCCTCTTCTCCCCCTTTCTATATATTCAAATTTCTTTATCCTGTTTTGGAAGTTGCTTCACTTTTGAATAGTTCATTCTATGGTGAATTCTTTTGCTGTTTTGAGATCTTACTTTTGGAGAAGATTGGAGCCTATTGCATGCTTGTAGAGGTTTGATCTTGGAATGTATTTTGCATTGGAAATCTTGTTGTTTTGGACTCTTGGAACAAAATTCCATCATGGAGAGGTAAGAACTTGGCTCTTGAAATTCTCTTCTTTCATTTTTATGCTTATATGAATGGTTGAATGTTTGAATGTGTTATTCTATCTGTTGGTGGTTGGGTAGATGACCTAGGAGTGGTGTAGCAGAAGACTATGGGGATTCTCTTAGGAAGGCATAAGTGTGTTGGGGATGTATAAGTGTGGAGGGAGTTGGGATTTGGGTTCCACCTTGTAAAATTAAATAGCTTTCATTTACTGTACTCGTTATGGGGTGCCATAAGAGGTTGGGGAGGTATAAGAAAATGCGAGGAATAAGGGGTACTTGCGAGAGCCATAAGGGTATGTCAAGGTTTTGAAATGAAATATATTTGGTGGTTTGTTATTAGGTTGTGATACCCATTTTCCCTTTTGGAGGCATAAGCAACATCCACCATAGCTTCTTGCTCTTTTGGCTTATATGATGAAGCTTGAGTATTATTTTTGTTTTCCTTCTATGATTCCAAACTGTAGTTTTTATTTGGACTTGTGTTTTGAATGAGAAATATGTCTTTATGTTGTGGAAGCCTGTTGTTTCCATGTGTTGAAAAGCATTTCTAATTGCAATATGGTTGGGGCTCGGGGGCCAATGAAAAGGATGACTTCTCCTTTTTATTGGATGTCTTGGTTGGGTGAAGAGTGTTGCCTTTCCCCCTGTTCTATTGTGATCAAATTCAAATAAATAAAAATGGAGGATATTCATGTTATTGTTCTCGAGCAGAGGAAAAAGACAAGTTTGAGAGTCCTGTTGAGATCATTCTTATTGTAACCCTTTCCCACTTTGAAGTGGATGAATTTGTACATTATTTGTGATGGAAAGATGTTTTTTTATTGGCTATGAAAGTTACAATTCAAAATGTGAAATATATATACTTAGTTTTCTATTTTTGAGTAAATGTGGAAGGTATTGTATTTTATATAATGTAATTGAGAAAGAAGATAAATTTCTGACATTCCCTTGTGAAACTTCTTTTATAACTTTTCCAACCTTGAAGTGGATGATCTTGTATATTATTGTGTTGGAAAGACTACTCTGTTTTAGATATGAAAGTTGTAATTTTTATGGAAGAATATATATTGTATTCCGTTACTATGAACAAAAAGAAAGATAAACATTTGGTATGTCATATTTTGAAAATAAATGGGAAAGAAGTTTTAATAGATTCCTTTGAATTAATATAAGTATTTTCCTTGCTAATATGATACTATGTCCATTGAAAATCATGTTTAATATACGAAAGAGGAAACCTCTGTTTGTAAAAGTGAAAAGGAAGCACGTATGAAGAAATATTGCATTGCTTTATCTCAACTTGAAATGATTAATTTAAAAAAAAAGAAGTTGCATTCTTGTCTCTATCATTTGATTGAAGGAAAGAAAACTATTAAAAAAAACTAGCATAGTATAAATTTAATGTTTTTATTGCATGGAAAAAGAGATAGTTTAATCTCTTTTCTTGAAATGTATAAATTTCATTTCTACTCCACCATACACTTTACAAATTCCTTTTATCAAATGTACAAAACAACCTATGCAAATATATAGAATACAAATGAAGTGTTAAATTGAACCTAATATGATCAAAACGATCTCAATTAGACCTTAACACTTTGAAGAAATTATTATAGAATCTTTCAAATCGGAAAAGGAAAAATTGTAGACTTATAGATGTATAAATTGATAAATTTTGAATGCAAATCAGTCAAGAAAATTTAATCTTGAAAACTATCCTAAAATATTCAAAGTAAGATCCTCCATGCTTGTTTGGCAAGTTGAAGCGAGTTAATGGTGAATTTGAACAAAATTGATAAGTTAAAATTACAAGTTCACTTTCTAACTGAAACAAAAATGTTTTATCGAAAATGACCCTAAAAATTTATCAAAATATTTTTTAAGGTTTATGTGCAAAGAGGATGTCGAGAGCTTTCCAGAAAGTCCTTGTTTGCCAAAAAATGAGTTCCCAATCAAAAGTTATGGCCTTATGAAGTTTTCACTTCATTTGGCTTCAAAAAAATATTATAACTGTCAAATTTAATTAATAAAATATTCTTGGACAGACTCGATGGGCTAAAACTTTCCCTTTTCCCTTTTTGTCAAAAAATTGCAAAGTCATGAAGTTTCCTGCCGCTCCGCTAACCCACAAGCCTTCATTTTTTCTAAAAATAATCTAAGTTGGAAAAAGGAAAATTTGGAAAATTCTCCCCACGTCCCCACCGCCCCAACCTTTGCTTTTGGAAACATTTCCATGGACATGCGGGCTGTAACCCTTAACTTAACCTTTCAAAATTTTAGGCAAAAAAATTCCTACTTTTCTCCATAGCTGCGCATCCTCGCCCTTGCCTTGGAAAAGCACTTCAGTGGGTTCGCGGGCACGTATTCTAAAATTAAACTTTATTAAAATTTTGGGGAAAATATCTTAAAGTTTCTCCACCATCTTGCCTCCCATGACGAATGATTGGATGACACGTGGCTTGACGGGACTATGGTGGAGTGGTTGATTTCTCAACCCTAACATTTTAAAATTCTTTTGGCAAAAATTTAAAATTTTCTTCACTGCCCATAGCCAATGAGAGCCTAGCATGTGGCATCATGCAACATCGGTGGAGGTGTAGGTTAATTTTTAGTCCTTGCGCTTTTTATCATAAAATTATTAAATTATTAAGTTTCCCATGAAATATGTTTTCTCTGCTCAAATCAAGGCTTGACAAATGGTGCCTTGGGTGACAACGGAGGCGCGGATCGTTTTGACCCCTTAACATTTTTTCCAAAAAGACTAAATGTCTTAAGCTTCTCCTGACCCAACTTTCCGCTGAAGCTAAGAAATGCTAACACGTGTCCCTTACGAGCTCGTGGGCGCGCGGAGGTAGATTGCGCTATTATCCCAAAACAGGAAAAGTGCTAAAGTTCTCCTCGATCTGCACACCCACGCATGGGAAAAATTTACCTCCTACTCCACCAGTCCACTTTCCTTCTCCAGGTGAAATTTCTCTCCGAAGCCCGTAGGCCCAAGCTTGCTCTTGAGGAAAATTTTCATCCCAAATCCAGGCCGGCTCATAGCTTGAAAAATATGAGGAGTTAGGAGGACTTCTCTATATCACCGAAAATGTGAGGAAATTCCCTATCTAATGTAAAAAAATTTAGGAAGTTTTAAGTGCTTTAATTATGAGAAAAATCATATTGAATCCTTAACTAAGTTCGGAAGTGGGTAAGTAAGAATTTACTATGATAATGTTAAAACATGTATTCTTTCCCCCTTGTAATTAAACCTTGCTCTTGTCTTGGATCTTTTGGAATTAAATACCTTGGGTATTTAATTGTTTTGGTCCCTTAACCCTAAAATTTTAATCAGGGAATATTTAGCTAAAATGTCAATGTAATCAGTGATTGAATTAATCCCTAAGGAGTTTTGAGCTAGGTGTGGATTTATTACGGTTATTTCTTTATAATGTGGGATTAGTAATTTTTAAAATGGGAAAATTCATTATTTGAATTTAATTTTCCTTGAGACTTTGGTGGTTAACACTTTTTTAAAACAAAGAAAAAAAATTATTCCATAAATTTTCTAACTAAACCTAGGATGTTCTTGAGTCTTGAGTGGTAGTTTTTAGTGGGCGTTACACTTCGTATCAAAGCCGTGGGTTCAAATCTTGGACTCTTGGGAACACTAGAAAAGTTGAGACATTAAATGTAAACCTATCACACTTTTGAATCTAGAAAACAACCTTGTTCGAAAATTGAAAAAGAAATATGTTTGAATAAATATTACATTACTCTATTCATTAGAACTATCGAATTAAAATAATAATAAGATAATAATTTGTTTAAATTGTTGTACTTTCTTAGCGGCAATTTTTCTAAACCTAGGTAACTAAGGATGTTAAATTAAATTGAATTTTTTGAACTTCTAGTGTAGTGGAAACTTGGTTCTCCTTGAAAATGTGTTGTTTTACAAGTCCTCAATCTTGATTTAATTGTATGATGCGTTAAGCACTTTTTAGACCCTTTTTTATTGGATTTATTGGAATGATAAATTGTATGGTGTGATTGTGGTGGTTGGAAAATAGTGGTTGTGTTCTGGGGTTAGGAAGAGTTAATTAGAATTTGTTTAGAGCTTCCTTCCGTTAGTGGTTAGGAAAGATGGCACGGTTTTCAGTCTTTCTTTCATTGCCGTACAGGAGAGTGGACATTAAGCTTGGGTGTCGTTTATGACCCAATCATGTGTATGTGTCCTTGGAACTGACCTTGAGGTAGAGTACCCCTATTGGCAGCCATGAAGGGCTACAAAGTGAATGTGGTGTTAAATTTTGTGTTTTACATTCGTAATCTTGTGTTATTTTATCAAGGACCAACATCTTATTTTATGATTGATTTGAGAAGCTCTGAGGCTCTTTTTATTTATATTTATTTTTGTGATAATTTTCAGACTTTACAATGCAGCTACTTAGCCACTTTCCTTGATTGCTGATATTTCTTGGACTTTATTTTGATTGGTGACTCGGAGCTCATTGATTTTGTTGGCTACTTAGCTAAATGTTACGTGATTCCTTCTTACTTAATGATGAGCTGGTTCTACGCTAGTTATATTGTGACAATTCATCATATGGGGGTACACCCTTGGTGTCTTGAATGTCCTCTTAGGTTCTTAAAGTGATGCCTTGGTTTTAGATGCACAAAACCTTGAATGTTTCTAGAATCTTAGAGTGACTTTTTTTTCCTCGACCTTGCTAGATAGAGTGTTCATTGTGATGTACATTCTAGTTGGCGATATCTTAGTGGTGGTGGTGACTCTCTTACATTATGGTAAGAGCTTGAACCTCATCGGAGTAGAGGTGTTTAATTGTGGGCTGATGAATTATGTTAGGATCAGATTGATTTTGGCTGGGTGTGGATGTTAGTGGAGAAATAGTTGTTTTTAGTAACCTTCCATCGATGGCATGCTAAGTTTTATCATGATTTATGTGTCTCATTATAAAAATTTCTGACTTTTGGATTGTATGCATCTTGGTAATTATGATTAGATTTAAGCCCATTCGGGCAGTGTGTTTGTTTTGCTCATGTTGACCTATCAATCTTGGGGTTACATGGAGACACTTATGGATGCTTTGAGTCTTTTGGACCATGACATTGGTGATGATAGTGTAATTAGACCTTGATAATTTAACCTCGGTGGTATTTTATAATTTGATTCTTGTTGTGAAACTATAAATCTTAGTCGTAAAGCCATGTTGAATAGATAGTTGATTGTCTGCTTACATTTGACACTTTCTAGTGAGTATGTGGTGTCTTTATAGTTAATAAACTCTTTCGTTGTCATTTTGATTACTTGGTTGGTGTTATCCTGTGATAATATGGGTGTAGATTTGAAAAATTTCCTTGTCTTATCATGTGAGTAAAATGTTTTCGCCAAAACAACAAACATTGTTAAACCCTAGTAGATCAATAAAAGTAATTATGCTTCTTTAATGGGCCTTCCTTGTAACTTATTTTGAAAACTTTTAGAAACCCACTAGGAATGTTTTATGATACTTGTAATTAGTGGAAAAATCTCAAAATATTGTTTTGATCCATGTTGGTTGATTGTTTCCTAGTTCTTACAAAATTAATAATTTGTTTTCTATGTTAAATGCCTCTTATTCCTTTACAATTAAAAATGTGATATGTTGTTTCCATAAAAGTAATAGAGTGATATGTTTACCCTTCCTTCTCATTAAAATTTTAACTGATAAGTTGACTCACCCAAACATCATAAAACTATAATTGAGGAGATTTGGCTTTGAATTTTAATAAATAAATTGGAACATAGAAAGAGAAAATGGTCCTTGCTTTAACCTTGGTAGATTAATAGAAAAAAACAATGCGAGAAGACCGAGAAAGGGAAAACTCTGTCCATCTACCTCCCTTGGAATTAAGTAAAGACTTTTCTCTTCTCTACCTTTATAGAACGAAGAGATATCATGCCCCCTTAGTGGTCTTTATAACACAAACTTGTGATGTCATAATATGAGGAAGCTTAATTAAGAAAAATCATAGGGGAATGTGCTTAGTAAACGAAACTACAAATTTTGACTTAATTAGTTGAGTTATAAAATAAGTAAGATTTATGGGTATTGAGTGCAATGTATAGTTGAACCTGTAGTTTTTTCGCCTACCCGGAATTGTGAAACACTTGGTGGATAGTAATGTGTTGTAGTTTCTTAGTACCATCTTGTTCATATATGTATGTGATTTTTATTTATGGGAATTTTGGGTCATCATACCCTTACCATTATGTAGCTCAATGAGTGTGAGTTGTGGTCTTTTTGGATTGAGACTTATCTCTTGTTTAAGAAGCAACCTCCTTGTGTGTTGTCTTGTCCTTGAGACCTAAGTTATTGTAATTTTAAGGCAACATATGTTAAGGATATAAAATAACTTTGGGAAGTCTTATTTTCTTTTGTCACCTTGTTATTGTTGCCCCTTACCATTAGAATGGAAAGTGCAAGATGATGTTATTCACTTTTGTCACGATGCACCTTGGTTTGTAGTTGGACCCCCTTATTACTTGTTTTTTCTCCCTAGCTACCTTGAGTGCTCCTTGGTGTTTCTTGTGCTCTCTTTGTGGTTATTCCGAGCTTGAGCAGAAATAAGAAAAATAAATCCCAATGTGTTATAATGTATGGTGCTTCTTAGTTATGTTAGTTGCTAGGGGAGATATATATATATATATATATATTTTCTTTTCTAAATGGTTGACGTCTCTAGATTAGGTTGGTGTGGTGTGGTTGATTCTTAAAATGAAAGTGTAAAAAAAATCAAACTATAGGAAACCTTTCAGTCATGAATTTGCTTAGTATTACCATGAAAATTTGATTGCACCCTCTCGAGTTATATAAGTGCTTTCCATAAATATTTTCCTTGATTGTAAATGTTTTCCAAATTTAGGTGTCCTTCCTTGTTGATTAACCTCATCCTGTGTGATCTCAAATTGTGAGAAGTTTTGGTAGACATGTTTTCTAACTAAATTTTTTTGCCATAGTTGACTTAGCTAACCTCATATAAACAACGAACTCTAAAAACATAACTTAACCTTAGTGGAAACCTTAAATTTTGTTATTACAGTATGTTGTATTCCATGGGAAACTATGTGGTATTTCTCAAACTCATGAAATTCTCCTTATTATTCCTCTACTTGGTGGCTACTCTTAAGACTCTTTTGAACTCTTCATGTTATATTATTATGTGTTGGATCTTGGTTGATAGTGTAAAGTTACTCTCTAGATTTAAATGTTCATAGCCTTGCATGCAAAAAGTTTAGAACTCATCCCTTACAACCTCCCTTATTCTTGCTGAATTGAATTGGACGAAACTTGGGTCTTGTGGACCCACACTTGGCTGAAGCAAGTGATCTCATAATGGGAGTGATCCTTTTTCTATTGCATTTTTCCCTATCTCTCATTCCAGTGACTTCCAGAAGGAATTTGAGTCTAAAGGGAGGGGTATGTAGTGCCCACTTCCCTTTGACACATTTTGATATTGATCATGATACTGCTGACTATATTATGGACATTATTATAGTTTGGATTTAGTATGGTGTTAAATGTTAGATAATGGAATATTATTAAATTTGATTCATATATGATGCATGTGGATTAGTAGACACATTTATATGGATATTGACATCTTCATTGACATGGTTTTATTAATGGATGTTGTTTTTACATGTGATATTTTGATACGTTGAGTAGACCTAGAAAATTGAAATAAATGTGACGATCATATAGTTATTGATGAAATTACAAATGATATTATTGTTTCCTTGGTGATGTTGTGATTTATATGTATGAATGATTTTGAATTTTAATGTATATTTATTTTGAATGATTTAATGTGGCCACGAGGTCAAGGAGGTATTGCATTTTGGAGGTTAAAATATCACAACAAACATCAGGGGATTGGAGACCAACCACATTGGAATTCTAGATGAATTCAACAAGGTCACCATGAAAACTTGTATTGTTTGTGTGTGTGTTTGATTGTTGTTAGGGATTCCCATGGGGATCACCTTTAAATGTGACCAAGGGTTATGTGTATTTATTTATTTGGTTCCTTTGTTTAGTGTGTATGTATTTTATAAGTGATGTGTCCCCCTTTTTATTTAAGTAAATTGTGGTAAATTAATGTGAGAAAACATATTGTTAAAAAAAAGAAATCAATTGGGACATAAGAAAGTAATTATTGGAGTTGTTGGCTCTTGTATTAAATGTTGTAATATATGTGTAAGTAATGTGTAAGAAGTATGTAAGTTATTTTGGAGTATGAAACACTTCATATTCTTTGGAATTCAAATTTTTCCTTGGAGGGAGATTTTGGAGGCTTGTGGGACAAGTTAAACTTGTCCCATACCCCTTCAATTTTTCATACCAACCTTACCTATGGTTGGAGAGTTTAAATCTAGCCTTCATTATGCATTTTTGTAAGTCTAGTAGTATGTTTTAATTGCACTTTTCTTACATGTTTTAATTTTAGTCCTTATGGGGTGTGGGATTGTTTGTGAGTGTGTAAGTAAAATTGTCATATTATTCACCTACATATTTATTGTGCCTTGGTTATTGAAGTTAACTTATGAGTTGGAGTTGAGGATGTGTGATGTGGCATCCCACTGAATCCACCTCATCCTCTTCTCATCCTTTCTATATATTTGAATGTATTTGGAATGTTTTGGGAGTTGCTTCATTGTTGCAGACTTCATTTTTAGGTGAATTCTTTTGTTGTTTTGAGCTCTTGCTTTTGGAGAAGATTGGAGACTGTTGCATGCTTATAGAGGTTTCATCTTGGACTATGTTTTACATTGGAAAGCTTGTTGTTTTGGAACATTGGAACAAAAATCCATCATGGAGAGTAGGAGCTTGTATCTTAAAATGCTCTTGTTTCATTTTATGCTTATATGAATGGTTGAATGTTTGAATGTGTTGTTTTATCTATTGGCTGGTTGGGTATATGGCCTAGGAATGGTGTAGGAGAAGACTATGGGGATTCTTGTGGGGAGGAATAAGTGTGATGTGGAGGTTAAAGTGTGGAAGAGTTAGGATTTTGGGTTCTCCCTTGTAAAAATAAATATCTTGCATTTCTTTACTCGTTATGGGGTGCCATAAGAGGTTGGGGAAGGTATAAGGAAATGGGAGGAATAAGGGGTACTTGGGGGAGGCATAAGGGAATGTTTGGTTTTTGTGCCCAAATTGATTCTTCCTCAAAGTTTGAGCAAGCATCACAAGTGTTGGTACCCAGATTTAATCTCCTTCAAAGACCGAGCAGCATCATGGATTTTGACAAGACACTCAGAGGCAGATAGATGATTGTGTATGTCATTTTGTAGCTAGGGAAGCACTCTATCTGACTTGTTATCACTCAGGTTTTGAAAGGAGTGGGTAGCACCTTAAAAGGATGTGATCTTATCCTAACTATTTTAGGTTGTTCCTTTCAACCAAGGTAAGAGAACCTATTTTGTAACCTCTATTATTTGAAAGGAGATACATGTACCTTTCTTTTTGTATAAATTTTATAGAGAAAACCTTGGAGATAATATGATCAACACACCAAATCGACTCTCACGAGTTGTCACTTCGAATATGGAGATATTTTCAACATAAGGCTAAGATAACTAAAGACATTTGGAATCCCGATATGTTCTGCATACTTTGGCAAATGGATTTTGGTCTTGTTTGGGTATATAGAGTGAAAACAGGGTAGTATGGGTAGGATTAGATGTTTTTTAGATATATTTCTAGTGCGAGGGAAGACAAGATGAACTTAAATCACCAGATCATTGAGAGCTTATGAAAAATGGAAAGTTTCAACCAACAAAATGCCACAAAAAGTTAAAAATGTTTCTTCAACTAGAATATGTGCTTCAATGGAGGCCCAGATTGGCACTCTTTCATAAAAATTATGGGATTCTATCATGAAGGCTTGAGTCAAAGAACCCATTAAAGCATCAAGATTCAAACCAAATCATGCCCGATGTACACCCAGAGCTTACAAATAATCTATGTCAACAAAACAAAAGAAAAGTGATTTTACACTGTTTATCTCACTCCCGGATGAAAGACCTCCCGAGAAATGAAATTACAGATGCCACTAAACTATCACAAGGATTGAGACCTATGTGATTGGACTATATTTTGGTACTATATTGCAACGAAACAAGAAAAACTACTCACATGCATGCAGAGATGAAATAAATACAATTTACTCAAGATTAACATAGAATAACTCAAAGTTTAATCAAATTTATCAACAAGGGAAATTTTCTATAACAATCAAAGCTTGTGAATAAATGTACATTTGTAACCACCTTGACACAATTAAATTTGACACAAAGAGAGATATACATGCTTCTTAGATGGCTTCTCAAAACGAATGGGCTCTGTCAAGATTTTCTACTTAGAAAAATCAGTCTTGACCTCTCCAAAAACTCCCAACCATTTGCACGATGAATTCATGCCATTTATAGCATTTGCAACAGACCCATTTTCTCCAAAAAGATCCAAACATTGAGTGCTAGCATTGTGGCCATGATTATGATCACGATTACTAGAATTAGATCTGTAAGAAGTTACCAGGTGCTCATGGGAAAATATCTTCAAATATATCCCACATTTAACTCCTTTCTTAGGAAAAACAAGATTTCATTCATTCGATAACCACTTCCACCCCTAATCTGTCAAATTTGGCTCCTTGCGTGCTCGGGAGAAGAAAAATGGAAAATCGATCAAGCCTAATAGTCGAATTTTTTTAATGGCAAAAGACTTCTCCAAATCTCTCCCACAAAACCGTAGATATCGAATTAACTCACCCTCTCGTTTGGCATGTAGAAAATAACAAGAAATCATGAAGACTCGAACTTCCAGGAGCTTTACAATAAAAATGGGGGAAAATCAGATTTAGACACACAATCTGCCATTGATCTTTTATTTGAATTTGGGCCGTCCACGTGGAAGATTCAAAAATGGGCTCGGGATTCCTTTTGAATTTTCATTTGACCCTTTGAAATAAAGTAAAAATTTCACATTTATCCCCACACCTCTACTTCTGAAAGATGGCCCTGAGGTGGGTCCCAAAGGAAACACGGAAAAATTCTACCATTTGACCCTCTTTTAGAAAAACAAAATTTCCAAGTTTCCTCCACAGCTCCGCCATTCCGCTTCAATTTTCTAGTGTAGGTCCGAGTGGAACCCCGGGTCCTTTTATGCCTTTAACTCCTTTTCCTCAAAGAGAAAATTTCTCACTTTTCCTCCAAAATCCCGCACCTCCACCATTAACTGAAGAAAGCTTTGACCTTTTCCATCGGGCTTGCGGGATATTTTTATACTTTGAGCCATTTGAATATAAGAGGAAAAATTTCCAAGTTGCCCCGATGGTCCGCCTTCCCACCCCTTATGAATTTTCAAACTAACACGTGTCACAATGGCACACCTTGAAATGGTCCCTAAAATTTGAAACCTTGAATGAGCATGGGCTCACCACGTGTCCTACCCTAGAAAAATTTCTTTGAAGGCTTGAAACTCAGTGGAAGGTGCCATGTGTCAAGCTTCGAGGCAGTCTCCTTTGGCTGCTTTGAAAACTCCAAGTAAAATGCAAAGTGAGCGGAGTCCTCCAAGTGTCCTCATGGTGCTACATCAAAATGGTGCCCAAGTTGAAGACCCTGAATGAGCGCAGGCTCACCACATGTCCCTTTCCCACCAAACTGTATTCAGCTACATAAAAATTGTCTAAGTTTGGGGAAAGCAGAGGAAACCTCCACGTGTCTTCTCAGCACCTTTGCTCTAAGGCCAAACCAAAAGTAAATATCTGAATGAGAATCATTCCTCCACGTGTCCTGGAATTCCCAAAAAAAAATTCAAAAGAGACTAAGTATGGGAAACCTAGCCAAAGCCTCCATGTGTCCTCCCGGCACTACTTCTAAGCCAAAAACAAAAAGTAGATCTTCAAATGAGCGTCATTCCTCCACGTGGACATATTTTTTAGTTGAGGATTTTTATAGAAGTTTTGAAGTATCTTGTCGAGCCGCATCCAACCAAAGGATGCCACATTCCCTATGATGTAAGGATGCAAATTTGACTAGGAGAAATGCCCATCAAACCATAAAATATAGAAAAATGACCATTTGAGCTTGAAAATGAAATTTTCTCCAAGGACAGAGAGTTTAGAAATGTTACAAATCTCAAATGCGTTCCTTAAGGACACATTAATTCCTTTTTCTTCAATTATTTAGGGAAAAAATGAAAATGACAACAAATCATGATTGTGGAAAATGGAGAAAATGGGAAAACGCAAGTTTTCAAGGAGCATAAAATGGGAGACTCAGAATATAGACCTCTTCCATAGGAACAAAGAAATGAGGAGACAAATATGGACCCATGTGTGATCTTCAACCCAAGAGTAGATTAAAAATGGCAACAAAGACTGACCAAGCATGACTCGGGGAAGAATAAAATGACAGAGGTCGTAAATCAATAAACTTTCACAGGCACAAATGGAGCGAGCCTATTTTGAGAAGTAACAACAAGTATTGACATGAAGCTTAGGAAATATAGACCATGGTGGATCATTTTTAGCTAGGGATGGGATCTAACTGGCCCTTTGTCACTTAGGTGTGGATAAATGGATAGTACCCTCAAGAGGATTTGATCTATAATCACTACTTTATGGTTGTGCCTTTCAACAAGGGTGAGAGGACCGTTCTATAGCCTTTGTTGTTTATGGAGGAGATGGTGATATCCTTCTATTTGAGATTATGAATAAGACCTTGGAGAAAATATGATCAATACAACAAAATCTATCTCTCATGAGCTATCACTCTAGATAATGGAGATATTTTCTAGACAAGATTTAGGCTACTAAAGAAATTTGGAACTCGATTATTTTTACATGTTTTGGTAATGGAAATTATGCATTTGTATACACATAGGGAAAACATGGGTAGTATGGGTAGGATTGGTTGTTTTTAAATTAATTTTTTGGTGGGAGGTGAGGCAGGATGGACTTGATTTGCCAGATCTTTGAGAGATTCTACAAAATGGAATGCTAAACCAACAGAATGCTATAGAACAGCTAAAATGTTTCTTTAACCAAAATATGTGCTTCAATGGAGGCCCAAATTTGTAGTGTTTCAAACAATATATGATATTGTAGCATGAAGGCTTGAATTATAAAACCCAACAAAATATCAAGATCTGAGCCCACTCATGCCTGAGGTACACCCAGAGGCTCACAAATAATCTCTGTTAACAGATGAAAGAAAAGTGATTTTAAATCATTTATTTCACTCCTAGATGAAAGCTCTTCTGAGAAATGAAATTGCAGATGCCACTAATCTATCACAAGGCTTGAGACCTATGTGATGGAGAAAGATTTTGATACAAGATTGCAACAGGAACAAGAAAAACCACTTGTAGACATTCACAAATAAAAAAACACATTTTTCTCAAGATCAACACAAAATAACTTGAGTTTGATTAAATTTGTTAGGAGGGGAAAGTTTATAGAACAATCTCATAGCTTTTTAATGGTTGTACACTCAGAACCACCTTGACACGATCAAATTTAATACAAAAGAGATATACATGGTTCTCAGATGGCTTCTCAAAAAGATGGGCTCCATCAAGGTTTTTCTATTAGAAAATCAGTTCCAATCTCTAACACTCCAACCTCTCCAAAAATTTACACAATAAATTTGTGCCATTTATAACATTTTTCAACAAAATTTCCCCCCAAAAAAATACAAACATTGAGTCGACCAGTGTTCGCCATGATCTCGATCACGATTCCTAGAATCGAGATCTCAGACAAAGTTTTCAAGTGCTCAAGGGTAGATCACTTCAAATATCTTCAGCATTTAACTCCTTCCTCTAGTAGATTACTCTTCCTTCTATTTGATAACTACTTCCACCCCTAATCTATCAAATCTGGTTCCTCATGTGCTCAGGAGAAGAAAAAACGGAAAATCAAATCAAGCCAAAGGGCCATATCTTTTTAATGGTTAAAGAAGTCTCTAGATCTTCCCCACTAAACTTAGATATAAAAATTAACTCTCCTCTATGTTTGGTGTGTAGGAAATACAAAAAAATTAAGAAGACTCACACTTCCGGATCTTTTTGATAAAAATGGGGAAAATCGATTCTAATACACAACTGTCATTGATCTCTACTTTGATTTTTGGCCATCCATGTGGAAGTTACAATTTTTAAAACATTCCTGTAGGTTCCTTTTCCCTTTTACAACTTTTTTGAAAAATGTAAATTTTTCACATTTCACTCCACACCTCTGCCCTTGAGAAATGAGTCGACACTTGTCCCAAGGTGAGTTCCAAAGGAACCATACCTAAATTATGTTATTTCACCTCTTTTTTGGAAAAGATAAATTTTTACAAGTTTTGCCACAAATGACTCTGCCCTTCTGCTTCTAGCTTCCAATGTGTGTCCCAATGGAACCACACTCCCTTTTACACTTTTAACTCCTTTCTCCCAAAAGGAAAATTTTCCAAATTTCCCCGAGAGTCCACACCTCCATCTCTGACTTTGAAACAAACTTTGACTAATCCTTTCTTGGGCTTGCGGGCCATTTTGATATTTTAATCCCTTTGATGAGAAGAGGTAAAAAATCTAAGTTGCCTCCGACGGTCCGCTTCCCCGTCCTTTTTGACTTTTCAAAATACCGCACGTCACAATGGTGCACCTTGAGATGGTCCCCAAAATTTGAGACCTTGAAAGAGCACAGGCTCACCACGTGTCCTAGCTTGGTAAAATTTATTTTGAAGGCTTAAATATCAAATGAAGGCACCATGTGTCAAGGCCTGAGGTAGTCTCCTTTGGCCTTTGAAAATTCCAAGAAAAATGCAAAGTGAGTGTAGGCCTCCAAGTGTCCTCCTGGCATCTCTTTAAAATGAAACTCAAGGGCTGGTCCCCAAACATGTGCGGTTCCTCCATGTGTCCCAAACCTCCCAAAAAAATTTGAAAAGTCGATTATAGGAAGACCCAAATGGATGCCTCCACATGTCTCCATGGCGCAATTTAAAAATGGTGCCCAGATTATGAGACCCTGAATGAGCGCGCGCTCACCACGTGTCGCTTGTTTTGCAAAACTATATTTAGCTGCATAAATATTTATCTAAGTTTGGGTGAAGTAGCGGAGACCTCCATGTGTCCTTGCGTGCTATTCCAAGGCCAAACTAAAAAGTAAATCTTCAAATGAGCGTCATTCCTCCACGTGGAAAATTTTTGATTTCAGCCAATTCATAAATTTTTGAAGTACCCTACCATGCCACATCTAACCAAAGAGGCCATGTTTCCTATTGATGCAAGGATGTAATATTAACCACAAGAAATACCCGTCAAACCGTAAAATGTAGAAAAATGACCATTTGAGCCTAGAGATGAAATTTTCTCCAAGGAAAGAGAATTTATAAATGTTATAAAGCTCAAACACATTCTTTCAAGCTACATCCATTCATTTTTCTTCAATTATTCAAGGTAGAGACGACAAGGACAACAAATGTAACTATGGAAAATGGGAAAAATAGGAGAACTCGTGTTTTTAGACCCAAATATAGACTTTTTCCGAGAGGAATAAAGAAATGAGGAGTTAACTATATATCCATAGGTGATCTTCGACCCAGAACAAATTGAATATGGAAATAGGGACACCTCCGGCACAACACGGGAAGTAGAATGTGACAAAGGTTGTAAATCAATATATTTTCAAAGGTAAAATGAGATGAGACTATTCTCGAGCACCAATATCAGCTCCGACTCGGGGATGGGCATTCCTTGTGAGTGCCACAAGAAAAAAAGTAGACCAAGTGCCAAAAATATCCATTGGGAAATAGATTCAGCTCACAGAGTAGAGAAACATAGCCATCTCCCAAAAATGAAACAGAGAAACCAACAAAAACAGTCACTAAGAACCAAAATGAGCAAAAAAACAAAAGACAGAAATAAACAACAAGATATACACTCCAAAAAATATGTTTGCCTTAATTTTGGGGAATCAATCTAAGAAATGATTCAAATGCATGCCATTAACAAGAAATTCAAGCAATTCACCATCCAAATCCTTCAAGAAGTAGGTATGCTCACCAATTCTAATATCAATGGAGTAAGGGCCCATCCATAATGATTCAAATTTGCCATGCTTTCCCTTATCTTCATGTTTGCTATCCCATAGCAGCATAAGATCTCCAACATTGAAAGCTCTGGGAGTGACCTTCTTATCAAATAACTTCTTTAGCTTTTCTCTAAACTTTACATGCCTATTGTGGGATGCCCTCCTTTCTTCATCAAGTTCAAAAATCTGGTTAATGCGAGCATCATAAGGCTTGACCTCTTGATCTTCTAGCTTTTGAATGAAATGATATGAGGATAGTTGCATATGTAGGGGTAGTAGGTCTTGAGTTTCATACACCAACTCAAACAGACTCTTTCTAGTGGATATTTTAATAGTAATTCTATCAGCCCAAACAAAAAATTTCAAATTTTCACCCCATTTTATCTTATTCACTCCAAGGTTCTTCTCCGATTATCTTCAACAAGTTTTTATTACCGGACTCACTTGTCCCATTTCCTTGGGGATTGTAATTAGATGCATATGTCAAGTTGATCCCATAGTATTTGCACATTGCTGCCAGGTTTAGCTCTGAAACTCATAGCATTGTCACTAAAATTTTAACTGGTACTCCAAACCTGTAGATGATATGGTTCAACACAAAATCCATGACAATTTCATGTGTTTCCTTCTTGGTGGGGATTGCCTCCACCCATTTAGTAAAGTTATAAATGGCTACAAGAATCCACATATGGCCAACACTTGAAGGGTCTGAAATCTCACCAGTTAAATCCATTCCCCATTGCTTGAACGAGGCTTCAATTGATACAGGCTACAAAGGCAGGGAGCATGAAGCTTTCGAACTTCCAAAGAAACACTAGCAACTCTATCATCTTTTAACCAACAAGGTTGTATCCTTGAAAAGAGTTGGCCACCAATAACAAGCCCTTAGGATCTTGTTTGTTGTGATTCTTGCAGCAAAATTCCCCTCACAAACTCCTTTGTGGATATCAACAATTATCTTGGGGGCTTCATATTCATTAATGCACCTTAAGAGGATTCCCTCTGGGTTATTCCATGCCAACCCATAATCAGTAATGACATATCTCTGGGAAGCTAACTTAAGAGCTCTTTTCTAGTTCTTACTTAAATACTCAAGGTAGTATAAGTGTCTAAGATAAAAAATCACATCCTTATACCACTCAAAACTCATTAATTTTTCAAAACACGTGCCCTTTATTCTTCCACCTCATTTACCTCAATAGTTTGCAAGTTTCTTTTAGCTATTAGCTTAGCCAAGCCCAAACCTCTCACCAACTTTGTGGTTTGGATATCCATGTCATATTCTTGCAGCTTGTTCACCCATCTACACCTTTTTCTAAGACCTTCATCTCTCGATAAGATGTCCTTCACCATGGTGTGGGGAACATAAGCAACAACTTTCAAACTTAGATTGTAAGGCCTGAAAACATTTTTTACCTTTACCAAGGAAAATATCTTCTTCTCCGTAATAGTGTATTTTGGTTCAACCCCCTACAATGCCTTACTTGAAAAGGAAATTGGCCTCCAAACCCCTTCATCATCCTTCAGTAATAAGACATAAGCAATAGTGTTCTCTGAAGCAAAGAAAAACAATTGGAAAGGATTCTTATAGTCTGGAGCTACTTAAACTGGGCATCATTTAATGCCTCTTTGATTCCATTGAAATCTTGGTTGACAGCCTAAGGATCATGCACCATTTTGTTTTCCCTATCTTAGGGTTGTCTATTTCCAAATCCAATAGTTCCCTTGCCTATGTCATCGGTTATGTGATGATTTGTAAATATTTCTTGACCTTGTTGCTTGTGGCTTGACCTCTTGAGCTTTGCCCAATCCCTTTCTCACCTGGCCGGAGTTTGTAGGAAATTTCTTTGACAAGAGCTACCAAATTTTTTACAACCTCCTCCAAATCAAGCAACCTTACTTTCTTGAGTTTTTTTTGGGTTAACTAGCTTCACACCATCCCTCTTAGGAGGTTTTCTAATTTCCTTGAAATTGTTTTCAATTTACAAAACCATAGTGAAGGCCTGTGTCAAATTAGTAGGGATTTTGTCTCTCAAGTAGTAAGTAGCCTTTTTTTATTGCATCTGAATATTTGAGCAAACATGACTCATCACACGCTCTCAAGTTAATAGGAAACCTTCTCAAATTCTTATTGAACCTTGTGTTCAAATAATGTACTAACTCATTAGGATTCTTTTTGATATTTTCAAATTATGACAAAAGAAACCTAAGGTCCGCATTCACACCATATTACAATCTAAATGCATTTTTCATCTCAGTCCAAGAATCAATAGAGTTATCCTGAAAAGCTTTATACCAGTCCCTTGCATCCTCTTCCAAAGTGTGAACAAAAAATTTGGTGTATACATCTTCAAACTCAATCTCAAAGTCTTCCATCTTGTTGATAAAAAAAAAAAATGCTGATCACCGCTTATAGCATTATTTCACTAAAACTTTGGTAATCTATTTATTAAATCTTGAGGTACTTCATTTGGATAACCAAACATTCCCACAAAGTTTATAGGTCAAAAGGTGTTCACAACAAATGGAGGTCTTGGTGGGGACGAGCCATGTTGATTCGAGGAGGTGATCTTTTGGAAGAAACAAATTGATAAGGGCGGGGGTCCTTGAAACATAGGAGTATAGATTTCAAAATTAATATCCTCTAAAGGCCTTGTTTCTTGGAAATCAATATCAACCTTTGAAAACACAGGGGTAGAATGAGAAGAAAAACTTTCAAATTCAAATGAAGGCCCCTCTCCAGATGGAGAATTCAATTCCACAAAGAGACTACCTGATTCAGAAGCACTTGAATGGAAATATTCAATGATAGGCTGGTCACTTTCACCAATTGGGATCTCTTTTCTTGACTTATATTCTCCCACAACTTTCTAGGATCTTCTTCCTTCTGACATTTTTTTTCGTATCTCTGGAAATAGTGTCCTAGCAGGATCCTTAGAGAAGAAAGATCTTCTTCCTTCCAGTTTTGCAAATATTAGTAACAAATCTCACTTGAAAAAGGTTTAAGACACTGGTCCTTATCAAAATCAAATCAACAAGGAGTCGCCACTAAGGATTTCCACCTTAGCTATGCAAATGCACTAAAATATGATCTTTCAAATGTATATCAGCACTAGAAACTAGAAATGAAAGATCTGACCTTCCTTTACCAATATTTATTAGTGAATACTAGTGAAAAAATTGTAGAGACTAGAAAAGTCACACAAAACACTTGTAAGTTCAAACTTCTTACAGGCTGAACATAGGGTAATGTTGAAACAAGACTCGCACTTAGAGCATATAATAAATGCTTACCAAGGTTTGAGTATGAAATGTAACCAAAAATTCCTAGCAATGGCACAAAATCAGGCGTTGTTGATGGGAAAATAGCTACAAACATGCAATGAATCAACAAATTAGTCTCAGCAATGCAAATGAGTTCCCACAATTTAAAACAATCCCCCACATCAGCACCAATCGGGTGGTGATAACGGGCTAAATATATCCCTGAAAACGGTACCAATCAGGTGGTGTTGATGGACTAAATAGATCCCTAAAAATGGCACCAATCAGGTGGTGTTAATGGGATAAATAGATCCCTGACAATGGTGCCAATAGGGTATTGGTAACCAAATTGATTCTAACTAAAAGTATGAGAAGCATCACAAGTATTTACATGAAGCTTAGGGATAGATAGATCATGGTGGATCATTTTGTAGCTAAGGATGGGATCTAACTGGCCCTTTTTCACTTAGGTGTGGAAAAATGGATAGCACCCTCAAGAGGATTTTATCTATCCTCACTACTTTATGGTTGTGCCTTTCAACAAGGGTGAGATGACCCTTCTATAGCCTATTTTTTATGGAGGAGATGGTGATATCCCTATCTATGAGATTATGAATAAAACCTTGGAGAAAATATGATCAATGCAACAAAATCTAACTCGCATGAGTTGTCACTCTAGATAGTGGAGAAATTTTCTAGAAAAGGTTCATGCTACTAAAGACATTTGGAACCCATATTATTTTTACATGTTTTGGTAATGGAAATTATGCATTTGTATACACAACGCAAATAGGGGTAGTACGGGTAGGATTGATTATTTTTAAATGAATTTTTTGGTGGAAGGTGAGGTAGGATAGACTTGATTCACCAAATATTTGAGAGCTTATACCAAATGGAATGCTAAACACACGATGAATGCTACAAAACAACTATAGTGTTTCCTTAACTGAGAATATGTGCTTCAATGGAGGCCCAAATTTGCACTTTTTCACAAAATCTATGAGATTCTAGCACGAAGGCTCGAGTTAGAAAACCCAACAAAGCATCAAGATCTAAGCCCAATCATGCCTGAGGTACACCCAGAGGCTTACAGACAATCTCTGTCAATAGATGATAGAAAAGTGATTTTAAATCATTTATTTCACTCCCAGATGAAATATCTTCTAAGAAATGAAATTACGAGATGCCGCTAAACTATCACAAGGATTGAGATCTATGCGATGGAGAAATATTTTGATACAAGATTGCAACAAGAACAAGAAAAACCACTTGCAGACATTCATAAATAAAATAGACACATTTTTCTCAAGATCAACACAAAATAACTCGAGTTTGATTAAATTTATCAAGACTGAAATTTTCTAGAATGATCTTAGAGCTTTTCAAATAACCACCTTGACATGATCAAATTTAATACAAAAGAGATATACACGTTCCTCAAAAAGATGGGCTCTATCAAGCTTTTTCTATTAGAAAATAAGTCCTACTTCTAACACTCCAATCTTTCCAAAATTTGCATTATAAATTTGTGCCATTTCAAATATTTTTCAACAAATTTTGCCCCCAAAAAATCCGGACATTGAATGCACCAAGTGTTTGTCATGATCTCGATCGTGATTCCAAGAATCAAATCTATAAAAATTTGTTAGGTGCTCGGAGGGTGGATCTCTTTGAATATCTCTCGCATTTAACTCCTTCCTCGGCTAGATCACTCTCCTTCTATTCACAACCACCTTCACCCCTAATCACAAATATGGTTCCTTGAGTGTTTGGGAGAAGAAAATCAAAAATCAGATCAAGCCCAAGGGTCAAATATTTTTAATGGTGAAAGAATTCTCCATATATTACCCACCAAATTCAAATATTACCCACCGCTTGATCTCTACTTTGATTTTTGGTCATCCATGTGGAAGATCCAATTTTAAAACAGACTGCGGGTTCCTTTTCCCTTTTACAACTTTTTGAAAACTATAAATTTTTCACAAAAAGGTATACTCCGCACCTCAGCCCTTGAGAAATGAACCTACACGTGTCCTGGGTGAGTCCCAAAGGAACCACAACTAAATTCTACTATTTCACCTCTTTTCTAGAAATGGGAAATTTTTTCAAGTTTTCCCTGTAGCTCTCTCCCTTCCATTTCTAGCTTCCAATGTGGGTCCCAAAGGTGGAACCACGCTCCCTTTACACTTTTAACTCCTTTCTCCCAAAGGGAAAATTTTCCAAATTTCCCCAAGAGTCCACACCTCCGTTGTTGAATTTGAAACAAAATTTGAATGATCCTTTGTCGAGCTTGCGAGCCATTGTGATATTTTAATCCCTTTGATGAAAAGAGGCAAAAAATCCAAGTCAGCCTCGATGCTCCGCTTCCCCATCCTTTTGAATTTTCAAACTGTCATTTGTCACAATGGCACACCTTGATATGGTCACCAAAATTTGAGACCATGAAAGAGCACAGTGCTCGCCACATGTCCTAGCCTAAGAAATTTTGTTTGAAGGCTTAAAGCTCAAAGGAATGTGCCATGTGTCTAGTCCCGAGGCAAAGTGTCCTTTTGTTGTTAAAAATTACAAGCAAAATGGAAAGTTAGAGGAGGTCTCCAAGTGTCCTCCTAGTGCTTCTTTAAAATGGAACTCAAGGGTCGGTCCTAAAACATGCGTGGTTCCTCGATGTGTCCCAAACCTACCAAAACCTTTTGAAAATTCTAAGTATAGTGAGACCCAGCAGAATCCTCCACTTGTCTCAATGGTGCAATTTCAAAATGGTGCCCACTTTTGAGACCTTGAATGAACGTGGGCTCACCATGTTTTGTGTCCTAAAAAAATATATTTAGTTCCATAAAAATTTATCTAAGTCTGGGTGAAGCAGCGGAGACCTCCACATGTCCTCCCTGCTACTCTAAGGCGAAACCAAAAATTAAATCTTCAAATGAGCATCATTCCCCCACGTGGAAAAATTTTGAGTCTAGGTAATTCATAAAACTTTTAAGTAACCCATCGAGCCATGTCTAACCAAAATATTCCACATTTCTTGTTGATGCAAAGATGCAAATTTTATTGGGTGAAATGCTCGTCAAACCATAAAATGTAGAGAAACGACCATTTGAGCACTGGAGATGAAATTTTCTCTAAGGACAGAAAGTTTTAAAAATTTACAAGGCTCAAACACATTCTTCCAAGCTACATCCATTTTGTTTTCTTCAAGTATTCAAGGAAAAAATGACAAGAATAAGAAATCCGATTTGTGGAAAATAGGAAAAATGGGAGAGCCCGAGTTTTAGACCCAAATACATGCTTTTTCAAGAGGAACAAAAAAATGAGGAGTTAACTATATATCCATAGGTGATGTTCGACCCAACAACAAATTGAATATGGCAACAGAGACTCTCCAAGCACAACACAAGGAAGTAGAATGTGACAGAGGCCATAAATCGATAGATTTTCAAAGGCAAAATGGGGCGAGACTATACTAAGCACCAACATCGTGATTTGAAATGAAATATATTTTGGTGGTTTGTTCTCAAGTGGTGATACCCTTTTCCCCTTTTGGAGGCATAAGAAGCATCCCCATAGATTATTGTTCCTTTGGCTTGCACGATGAAGCCTGAATATTTTTATTTTGTGGTTGCAAATTGTAGTTTTTTTTGACCGTGTTTTGAATGATAAATCTATCTTTGTGTTGTGAAATCATGTTGTTTCCATGTGTTGAAAATAATTTCTAATTGCAATATGGTTGGGGATTGGGGGACAATGAAGAAGGAAGAATTCTCATTTTTATTGGATTTCTTTTTTGGGTGGAGAGTGTTTCCTTTCCCCTATTCTCGTAGTGATCAAATTGAAATAAATAAAAATGGAGGATATTCATGTTGTTGTTACGAGAAGAGGAAAAATACATGCATGACAGTCCTTGTTGAGATCGTTCTTATTGTAACCCTTTCCCACTTTGAAGTGGATGACCTTGTACATTATTTGTGATGGAAATATGTTTTGTATTGGCTATGAAAGTTATAATTCGAAATGTGAAAGAGATATACTCAGTTTTCTATTTTTTAGTAAATGTGGAAGCTATTGTATTCTGTATATTGTAATTGAGGAAGAAGACAGAGTTCTGATAGTCCCTTATGAAATTTCTTTTGTGAATTTTCCCACCTTGAAGTGGATGATCTTGTATATTATTGTGTTGGAAATACTACTCTGTTTTAGCTATGAAAGTTGTAATTGATTATGGAAGAATATATCTTGCATTCAGTCCTGTGAACAGAAAAGAAAGATATGCATTTGGTATGTTGTATTTTGAAAATAAATGGGAAAGAAGTTGTAAGATATTCCTTTGAATTAATATAAGTGTTTGCCTTGCTCATATGATATTATTTCCATTTAACATTTGTGTTTAATATACATGTAGGGAAACCTCTGTTTGTAAACATGAAAAGGAACCACGTGTGAAGAAATATTGCATTGCTCTGCCTCATCTTAAATTTTAAATTTTTAGAAAAAAATAGAAGTTGCATTCTTGTCTCTATCATTTGATTTAAGGAAAGAAAATTATTAAAAAATCTAGCATAGAATAAATTTAATGTTTTTATTGCATGGCAAAAGGGATAGTTTAATCTCTCATTCTTGAAATGTAAATTTTTTATTTCTACTCCACTATATACTTTGTAAATTCCTTTTATCAAATGTCCAAAACAACCTTGCAAATATATAGAAGACAAATGAAATGTCCAATTGAACCTAATATAATCAAATCCATCTCAATTAGACCTTAACACTTAAGAAATTATTATAGAATCTTTCAAATCGGGAAAGACAAAATTACACACTTCTTGATGTATAAAATTGATAAATTTTGAATGCAAATTAGTCAAGAAAATTTCACCTTGAAAACTATCCTAAAATCTTCCAAATAAGATCCTCCATGCTTGTTTGGCAAGTTGAAAGAGAATTATTGGTGAATTTTAACAAAATTGATAAGTTAAAAATACCAGTTCACTTTGTAAGTGAAAAAAGACATTTTATCAAAATTGGAGATTAAAAATTTATCAAGATAAATTTTTAAGTTTTTTTCAAAGAGGACATCGAGAGATTTCCAAAAGTCCTTTTTGCCAAAAATTGAGGTCCCAATCAAAAGTTATGGCCTTTTAAAGAGTTGACTTCATTTGGCTTCAAAAAATATTATAATTGTCAAATTTAATTAATAAAATATTATTGAAGGCGGACTCGTGGCTTAAACTTTCCTTTTCGATTTTTTTCCAAAAAGTGAAAATTCATGAAGTTTCCCAATGCTCCACAAACCAGTGAGCCTTCATTTTGTCTAAAAATAATCTAAGTTCGAGAAAGGAAAATTTTGAAAATTTTCTCTACGTCCCCCGTCGCCTCGCCATTCGCTTCGGGAAACATTTCCATGGTCGTGTGGATGCACAACACTTAACTCAACCTTTCAAAATTTTAGGCAAAAAAATTCCTACTTTTCTCTGCAGCCCCGCATCCCAGTGCCGCTTGCCTTGTAAAAGCACTTCCGCGGGCGCGCGGGCCCGCATTCTAAAACTAAGCTTTTTAAAATTTTGAGGAAAATATCTAAAATTTTCTCGACATCCCGTCTCCCCATAGCCAATGATTGGCTGACATGTGGCTTCATAGGAAAACGGCGGAGGAGCGGTTGATTTCACAACCCTAACGTTTTAAAATTCTTTTGGTGAAAATTTAAAAGTTTCTTTACCACCCTTCCACCTACACTAATGAGAGCTTGGCACATGGCATCTTCCGATGTTAGAAAAGGTGCAAGTTAATTGTTATCCCTTGTTCTCTTTATCAAAAAGTACTAAATTCTTAAGTTTCCCCATGCAAATCCGTTTTCTGCTCAAATCGGGGCTTGACACGTGGCACCTTGGGTGACAACAGAGGTGCAAATCATTTTGACCCCTAAACATTTTTCAACAAAAAGACTAGATTTCTTAAGTTTCTCCGTGACTGACTTTCCATTGAAGATAAGAAATGTTGACATGTGTCCCTTACAGCTCGCGAGCGCACGGAGGTATATTGCACTTTTATCCCAAAAGGGGAAAAGTGCTAAAGTTCTCCCCTGCTCCTCCTCGCTCGCGTGTTGGTACCCAAATTTGTTCTCATTTTCACTCTAAGTAGCATCGAGAGATATGGCATGAAGCTTGAAGTCGGATAGATCATGATGTGTGTCATTTTGTACCCGGGAGGTGATCTAACCGACACTCGTTTTGTGGAGATATGGATAGCACATTAATAGGATTTGATCTAACCGTCACTATTTTAGGTTGTGCCTTTCAAACAACATAAGAGCGCCTATATAGTAACCCCTAAATGGTGAAGGAGATGAAGATATCCCTCAATTTATGTAAATAGTATGAAAAGGCCTTGGGAAAATATGATCAACACTCCAAATCTGACTTTCAAAAGTTGTCACTCCCAAATTATGGAGATATTTTTCAATGTAAGGCAAGAGTTACTTGAGATATTGTATAATTCTGATTTGCCTTGTGCATTTTTGTAGATGGGTTATATCATTTTGTTGACACACAATGCAATCCAAGCGTATTATGGGTAGGATTAGTTTATTTGAATGAATTTTTTGGTGGGGTGTTGACAAGACAAACCGGGATATATCGATATTTGACAACCTCTACAATACTTGAACATCTATCGGATAAAATGCTTCAAATAATCGGGATTTTATTTCAACTAGAAGAGGCAAAGATGGAACCCCAAGTTGCACTCTTCACACAATCTTTCAAAATTCACCACAAAATATTGAAGTGAAGAACTCAATTAAACACAAAAATCCTTGATCAAACCATGCCTAAGGTACCCCCAAAGGCTTACAAGAAATCTCTGTAGTCAAGGAAGGTAAAGTGATTTTAAATTTGTTTATCTCTTTATCAGATGAAGGCTCTTCTGAACATGAGATTGCAAATGCCACCAAACTATCAACAAGAAATGGAGATTTTGTGTGATTTTTAAATACTTTCAATGCAAGATTGCAACAAGAACAATGAAAACTATTTACGTGGCATTTAAAAATGATAAAAACATCATATTTCCTAGAAAAACATAGATTAACTCAAAAGCTTATTAGATTCATCGGTAGGGAGAGTTTCATGAACAATCTCGAGCCGTGTGATGGTTATACACTTGTAACCAACTCACATACATGAAGATCCAACACGAGAATAAATTATTCTCGGTCCCTTGGTAGGTTTCTCGAAAATGAGCTTTCTCTTAGAATTTGCTCGTGATTTTAAAATTTTCCCAACCCCATTTACAATTTCTTCAAAATGCATTATATACCTCATGCCACATGGGAGCCTTCTTTCCAAAGAAAATAATATGCCACCGAAAGAGGGATTCGTGAGAACCGATGTCGAAAAGCGATGCACCACAACGAAGTTTCACTCCGATGGTAACGTCAAGCCAACAAAATACGCATGATTCAAAACAATGGAAAGAAGATTTTAAGTAAGAAGAATGGGTCTGCTCATACTCATAGATCGAAAAATAGGAAGTACAAATAGGGGTGCTGTGTAACCCCCATGCCTAAACATGGAAAGAAACTCAATGACGCAACTGACGCATATGACGTTGACTGATGCATATGACGTTGACTGACGCATATGACGCCACTAGAAGAGGAGTTACAATTCCAAATAAGGAATGTAACTCCTATGACGCATTGACGCAAATGACAATGTCAGATTCTATGACAGAATCTGACACTTGTCATTTGACTTCCTAAGACCTATGACTCTCGCAAGGCGAGATGACTCACCTAGGTGATGTGGACGATGACTGGACAGTCACACACACCAACACCCCCCTTCATCGAAGCCGAGAAAGAGGTCAAGGTAAGCCAGAATAGAAAAGAAGACTCCCCTAGACAACTAAGAAAGATGTGTCAATGGGCCCCGGCAACTAAAGGCCTGATAAGGTGCCCATGTACAAACAACATCTTTTTGGAAAGAAGAAGAGGACAAGAAGGAGGACTATATAGCCCGAAGAAGATGGGCGGCTGCAGCAGACCTCACCCCAAGAAGAGACCGCAAGTGAAGAAACTTCACCTCAGTGAAGGGCTTGGTGAAAATGTCTGCAACCTGATCAGCTGTCTGAACATACTGTATGTCGATGATGTTTTCATGTATCAGCTCCCATATGAAGTGCATATGAATCTCAATGTGCTTCGTCCGTTGATGCTGAACTAGATTTCTACAAATCAAGATAGTGCTCATGTTATCACAGTAGATAATGGTAGGCCGCCGAAAGTGGATGCCAAACTCGTCATAATACCACCTTAACCAAACAGCGGCTTACGTGGCAGCGTTAATCGCTCCTCTCAGTATTCTACTGCCGATGATATGGCAATGGATTTCTATTTCTTGCTTGGACCAACTGACAGGACTCGAACCAAGAGTGAAACCGTAGCCCGAGGTAGACTTCGATGTTCTAGATCACCGCCCAATCTGAGTCTCAGAAATCCAACCAAGTCAATCTCGGTCCCTCCTAAGTAACGAATACCATCTGTGTGAGTGCCACAAACATAGTGAAGGATCTGCTTTGCTGCTTTTAAGTGCAGCTCATGAGGCTCCTGCATAAATCTGGACACGATCCCGATGGCATACGATAGATCTGGCCAAGTGTGAGTAAGGTAGATCAAGCTTCCCACCAACTATCGATAAAGGGTACCATCAACCAAGGGGGAAGAGCAATCAGAAACCAACTTAATCCCGAGAAAGAAAAGGAGTAGGTGAGGACTTGCAGTCGGACATGTGAAACCGAGCAAGCAAATCAAGAGAGTACTTAGGCTGTGAGATCATAATTCCCGAGTCAGATTGTGAAATCTGGATCCCAAGAAAGTAATGAAGCAATCCTAAGTCAGACATGGAGAACTTGTTGGCCAAGGAGATCTTCACAAAATCAATGATAGAGGAAGAGCTACCGGTGATCAACAAGTCATCAACATAGAGAACAAGAATAAGCATGGAGTCATCCTGTCACAAAATATACACATTTGGGTCAGAATGACACCGAGTGAACCCTGATGTAAGTAAAAAGGAGTCCATCTTGGCATACCAAACCCGAGGGGCTTGTTTAAGGCTATAGAGAGACTTCTTTAATTTGCAAACGAGGGATGGATCATGGAAATAACCCAGAGGTTGTTCCATATAGATCTCCTCCTCTAGGTCCCCATGAAGGAAGGCACTCTTAACGTCCATCTAGTGGAGTTCCCATATGTTAGCGGCAGCGATGGCAAGGGTTAGTCGAATGGAAGTCATCTTCGCAACCGGAGCAAAGGTTTCTGAGTAATCAACCCCAGCTACCTGGAGAAACCCTTAGCTACAAGTCGCACTTTATACTTCTCAACTTTTCCATCAGCTCCATACTTTGTTCGATATACCCACCTACACCGAACGATTTTTCTTCCTTTCGGAAGAAGGGTAAGATCCCAAGTGTCATTCTTTATGAGTGAGGAATACTCCTCATCCATGGCAGAATCCCACTTAGGAATCCCAGAAGCTTCATGGAAGGATGGTGGATCAGAAGCAGAGGTGAAGAAGGAGTGAGGTCCAGTGAATTCTGAGTGAGTACATCTCTCATCCAAAGGATCTCCAACTAAATCTCCAGCACTCTGTAAAGTTTTCCTGGCCCAAAGAGGTCCCGACAGGCTCAGGCTCGAGTCGAAAGATTCTTCACTTGAGTGAGAAGGGACATAGTCCTCATCGTCACTACTGTAAGAATAAGAAGACTCAGAAGTTTGAGGATCGGGAGGAGTAGGGAGAGGTGGAACTCGCTCAACAACATCATCATCTGAAGAGTCAGAATTTGAATCAGTGGGTAAAAGGACCTCAGTGGAAGTTGAAGTCAAGGATGACTCATCAAACTTCACACTCCTCTCAATATAAAGCTCATGGGTGGTAGGGTTCAACAATCGATATCCCTTCACGCCATTAGGATACCTAACAAAGATACAAGGTTTGGATTGTGGATCCAATGCCTTGTGTTTATTTTTGGGAATCCGAGCCATAGCCTTGGATCCGAAGACTCGAAAGTGCTCAACATCAGGCTTGTGTCCAAACCAGGATTCAAAGGGTGTCATCCCTCTTACTACCTTGTGTGGGACACGGTTCTGAATATAACAAGCACAATTCACTACTTCAGCCCAATACTATGGAGGAAGAGATTTCGAGTGAACCATACAAGTAGCCATCTCCTTTAAAGTTCGATTCTTTCTTTTCTGTAACTCCATTTTGGGAAGGGTAAGAAACCGTGACGCCGCAAAGTAATCCCCTCGAAGTGCAGAAATCCTCAAACCTATTTCTCACATACTCACCTCCATTGTTGGTTCGAAGAACCTTGATAGACCGTTCCACTTGTTTCTTAGCAAGAGCCTTAAAGTTTTGAAAATGCTCAAAACTTTAGACTTAAGCTTAAGAAAATATACCCAAGTATAACATGAAAAGTCATCAATGAAGGTTAGTATATATAGAGCTCTAGTAAAAGAAGGAGATGGAAAAGGGCCAAAAACGTCACTATGAACAAGATCCAAGGGACGAGTAGCTCTCCAGGATTTTCCCTTGTCAAAGCTTTTTTCAGGGTGCTTTCCAAGGGTACAACCCTCACAAAGACCCTTAGAAAACTTAACTCGGGTAGCTCATTGACCATTTCGTTTTGGCTCAATTGTTCAAGGTAACGATAATTTAGATGCCCAAAATGCTCATGCCATAATTTTCTAACCTCATTTGCATGAGTGAGCAAGGCATTAGGCATTGAATCAGAAGAGAAGTGGGAAAAGGTATACAACCGTGAATGGTGATCTGCCTTTCCCTCAGCCATAGTGCAGTCAGAGTTAAGCTCACGAATAATCACCGAGTTAGGACCAAATTCCACTCGCATTCCTTCACCAAGGTGGGTGATTTGGTAAACTGATAGGAGATTGGTAGAGAGATTGGGAACACTCAACACTTGGTTAAATGTTCCACCTTCAATCTCTACCGATCCACTACCGGAAACCGACACATGAGTGTCATCACCCAACGTGATTTGGGACATGCCACATGGTTCAATGCTAGATAATTTAACCTCTGAAGAAGCCATGTGGTGTGAGGCACCAGAATCGATAATCCAAGTTGATGATGGAGTTGATCTAGCTACGAGGGCCTTACCTTTCTTCTTTTCATTTTTAGTCTCCTTTGCATTAGAAGACTCACCTTTCTGAGCATTTTGTTTAATGGATTCATGAACACTTATTTTATTCTTCTCAAGTAAATGAGTTAAGTGATCAATTTGTTTCCGAAAAAAATTTTGCTCATCATGGCCAGTATTCTTACAATAGGAGCATTTATACTTTTCCTTCTTTGCTTTAGGCTCATAAGTCGAAGTACGAGTGATGGGCTTAACTGGGGGTTGTTTGGTCTTGGTTTCTTTCTTAGGTTGGTCCTTAGTTTCTTTCTTCTTTTCATTTTTCTTGCCCTTATTCGCCACAAGGGCATGTGACTTGGATTTTAGAGTCCCCATTTGAATGAGTTTGTCCTGTTCTCGAATGAGTTGGGATGAAAAACTATCAAAGGAGGGCATAGTCCAAGTACTACCCAAGGCGGCTTTCGTGGCGTGAAAAGTTGAAACGAAAACAGAGTATTCAGGACCTAACTTAGAAAGAATCGACAAGATCAATTGAGAGTCTTTCTTATCCACTTTACATTCCTTTAGAAGCATTCTAGTGCGGACAAATTTTGAGAAGAAGGCCTGTAGGTTTTCAAAGTCACTAGGGTTTAACCCTAGTAGTTCATTCTCCAACTCATGCGCTCTCATGTCATCTTGCTTCCCAAACATATCATCAAGTGTTTTCCACACTTGATCGGGTGTTGAGGAAGTTTCGATGTGGAAGAGCAAGTCGGGAGAGACGGACATACAGATAAGACCTAAGGCTTCATCACAATGGTTGAACCATTTAGATTTTTTGGGTTCATCAGTAGGTTCGGTCTCTAACCCCATGGTAACTCGGTATAACCCTTTACTTCGCAAAACCAATATAATTTTAGATTTCCATTCGAAGAAATTAAAAGGTGTGAGCACTGGTACTTTAGAGATATCCATAATGAAGAGATAGAACCAAGGAATGCAGAAGGAAGGAGAGAGAAAGGAAACAACCACCCTAGAACAAAATTACACCCCCCGAGTTTGGCACTTTATAATTCAGTGCGTTGATTACAACCAGATGTGACTATGTTCCGAGAACTAGTTTGTCACTCACCTTGCAATTAGCGTAATAACGCACAATGGTGGAGACAACAATCAAGGTTCGTAGGGCACAACAGATCAACACTGCAAGCAAGCACAGAAAGAGAGAAGCAAGAGGGGGAAGAAAGAGCTTTGTGAGAAACAACATCTCACATCACATAAAAGAATCCCTTTGTTGTCAAGTCCACAAAAAAAAGGAATACAAAGCTCAAGAAAAATGAGCTGAATTAAGCAATACAAAGACACCCCCTGAATGCAAAGCACTTTATAAAATTAGTGCATTTACAAAACTAATGATCCCATCATCTAGAGCACAATAAAACATGTAACTTTGACTAAAGAAGTGCTCAAAACCAAGCAACGAGTCAAAAGTTATAAAGAAAAACCAATTCCCATTAATCGATGAGGAAAAAGCCAATAAGCCTGCAAATGGATTAAAAAAGATCCCTAAACGCATGCAAAAGGTGTCGTATGTATGCTCCTTAGAAATGGCATGGAATTTTAGGTAGGGTTTGTTTGTATTGCGAGGGGGGATTAGCCACCGCCAATCCCGACCTCACCCTTCGTCTTCGACACTCGATGGAAGGATAAGAAAATAAGCCAAAAAACTTACAATGCCAATAAAATGTAATGTTTTTACCTTATACCTTTTAAAAATAATGAAATAACACGTTTTTAGAAGAGTGATAAGATAAAAGAATGCAACCACGTTTTTTTAAGAAAAGTGAATAAAAAAACGTATTTTTAGAGAGATATTACAGCGAAGACGAGAAGGCCACGTGGGAATGAAGGGAAAGTAAAAATAAATAAGCCGAGTGACTATCCACTTTGTAGGAAAAATGCCAGAAAGGTACGAAAACACAAGAAACATGCAAAAACACCTTAACAATCCAAAAATGCCAATGACATCATGCAAAAATGCAACACTGAAAGAAAATGCTTGAGGACGGGAAAAATGGCGAGAGAAGCTAGGAAAACACCGGAAAGGAGAGAAAAAATAAGCGAAGACAGTCTGCAAAAACACTGACAGTTGAAAAAAGCCGAGAGGATAGAAAAAATGCTTGGAACAGGTTAAAAATGCCTCTGACAATTGAAAAAACAGCCGAGAGGATAGAAAAAATGCTGAATAGGTTAAAAACGCCTAGAAGTCATAGAAGGTATGGAATGCAGCAAGGGTCAAAAAAAAGCGTGTGAGTAGACTCCCAAAACGTGAGAGATCGGTGCAAAAACATGAGAGGTTTGCAAAAACACTTTGAGATAAAGCAAGGAACCACAGCGATGAGGAAGAAGCTCGGAATAGTCTGAGTATACACCGGTGAAGAAAAAACAACGATCCCAATTAGTAATCACAGGTCCACGCCAAAAAATGATCTCTTCTTTTACCCTGCAACCGAATCAACACATTCAACAAGAAATAACCCAGAAACAACAGCCACAAAGATCTAGAAATATCCAAATATGAACTCAGCTGATAAGAAAACCAACCAAATACCTTAACTTGCAACTGCTGAAACCTCAATACGAGGTGAGCAATAATTCCAAAATGATAATAAAAAAAAACTTGCACACGAGGAAATGAGAAGAAACCAAAAGTAATAAACAACTGAGAAACGAAGAGTGCACGTTTACCAAAACCAGATCTGATACCATGAAAGAGGGATTTGCGAGAACCGATGTCGAAAAGCGATGCACCACAACGAAGTTTCACTCCGATGGTAACGTCAAGCCAACACAATACGCAAGATTCAAACAATGGAAAGAAGATTGCAAGTAAGAAGAATGGGTCTGCTCATACTCATAGATCGAAAAATAGGAAGTACAAATAGGGGTGCTATGTAACCCCCATGCCTAAACATGGAAAGAAACTCAATGACGCCACTGACGCATATGACGTTGACTGACACATATGACGCCACTAGAAGAGGAGTTACAATTCCAAATAAGGAATGTAACTCCTATGACGCATTGACGCAAATGACAATGTCAGATTCTATGATAGAATATGACACTTGTCATTTGACTTCCTAAGACCTATGACTCTCGCAAGGCGAGATGACTCACCTAGGTGATGTGGACGATGACTGGATAGTCACACACACCAACAATCCACGAGATCAATTTTGTTACAAAACAATCCTCATGATTCAATGAAAATGACATCAAATGAAAGCATCCACGGGACGTTAGGTGTGCCCAAAAAGATTAAATCATTACAAATATCTAGATCATTATCCATCTTGAGGCATGTTTTTCATCATCAAGGCATGCAGATGCCTTTCCTCTCATCATTTCACCTTCTCACCTTTTAAAACTACCTCTGCAACTTTCAATTTTGTCATTTCACATTTTTGGATGGATTAGGGAAATATTTATTTCAAAATCACCTCAAATCAAAGAATTAAGCCATGAAAGTGATGCCAATGATCCTGGAAGGCCAAGATGACACAAAATCACTATAAATTTGATGAATTTTGATGCAAAAATCATGATTCCAAGCTTCCTAGAGCTCCCATGGCGGTCAAAACAAATGGATGCATAGCAATTGTCGATCTTATCCATCTTTTAATCCTGGCCCTCCACGTGGAAGATGCGGAATTAGAAATAAGCTTGAGTTACCTTTTTAAATTTTTTGGATAAGGCCGGACACATGGCAAAAAATGATTGGAAACAAATTCAGGCTCATTTTTTGACTTTTCAACCTTTTGGAAAAAATGGAAAAATTTGACTTTTCCCCCACCCCTCCGCCTTTGAATTTTGGAGCTGACACGTGGCACATGGTGGGTCCCATTAGGATCGCACTTCAATTCTGTGCATTTTGACCTTTTTTGGAAAATTGGAAAATTTTCACCTTTTGCCCCGCAGGCCCACACCTCTGATTTCTCCCTCGCCACGTGTCTCCTTGTGATTCATCATGGGCCAACGCTCCAAACTTTGATTTTAAGCCTTCTTTACAAAAGGGAAAAATTTCCCACCTGCCTCCACTAGCCCGCAGACCTACTCTATGCTTTTCCATGTGTCCATCTCTCTTTTACCAAGGACCCGTGGGCTTAATCTTCATTTTTACTCCCTTTAAGCCAAGGGAAAATTCTCAACTTTGTCTCCATGGGCCCGCGCCTCTGATTTCTCCCCTTCTATGTGTCGCTCGATGATTCGCTAGCAGCCCAGTGCTTCAAATTTTTATTTTAAGCCTTCTTTTCCAAAAGGGAAAAAATGATCCCCTGCCTCCACCGGCCCACTGAACTTCTTTGTCCTCTGCCACATGTCCATCTCTCTTTTCGAGGACCCATGGGCTTAATCTTCATTTTTACTCCCTTTAAGCCAAGGGAAAATTCTCAACTTTGTCTCTGTGGGCCCGCGCCTCCGATTTCTCCCCTACGTGTCGCTCGATGATTTGCTAGCAGCCCAATGCTTCAAATTTTGATTTTAAGCCTTCTTTACCAAAATGGAAAAATTTTTCCCATTCCTCTGTTAGCCTGCTGACCCGCCTTGTCTGCTTTACCCGCGATGTGTCGCTCATTGATTTGCTTGCAGGCCCGCGGCTTAAACTTTTGCCTTAACTCCTTTTACCAAAAATGGGAAAAAAATCCATTTCCCTCCACGGCCCGCACTTCCCTCTGACCCATCATGGACATGTGTCCACCTATGATTCGTTCGTGGGGGCTAAAATTTTTCATTTTGAACTCCTTTGTGAAAAAGGGAAAAAATCCCCTTTTACCTCCGTGGCCTGCACTTCTTTCTACATCTGCCACGTGTCAAACTATGGCTCCTTTGTAGACCCATGGGCCTTCCTAACCTTTTTTCCCCTTTTCAAAAAGGAAAAATGCCTAAGTTCCCCGCCGCCCCACCCTCCATTCTGAAACTCTTAGGACATGTGTCCTCTTAAGTTAGTGCATGGATTTCGGAAAAATTTTGACTTAGGAAATTTTGCAAAATAAAGCCAAAATTTTCAAAGGAGATCTGACTCCCGCCTCTCCTCGGCCAATAAGAACATGCCACGTAGGAAACTTTGAAAAAGGTAGAGCCGTGGAGCCAAATTTGCCACTTTGCCAAAAAATCAAAAAATGACAAGTTAGAAACATTTCCCGCCGCACCTCAGCCAATGAAAACCCGCCACGTTACCAATACCTTCTGAGGATGAATTTGATGGGCAAATGATGCCTATATGACCATCAAAATGCAAAAAAATCAAAGGCTGCCCTAGAATTCAATTTTTTTATAAAGGATGGCAGATTTTTTTATTTTAAATCAACTGGAGCATGATTTCTGAACATTTTCCACCTTGGGATTATATTTTCAATTGCACACAAGTATGATTTGATCAATTTCAATTTTTCCATGATCTGGCAAAGGGAAAAATGACATAGCCCACAAAATTGGAAAAACTAGGGCATAGAAAAGGGAAAACTTGGATTATTCTTTCAAATTAGGGCAAAAATCAAGTTTGTGAGCATTTTTAAAGCATTTCAACTGGAGGGGAAGAATTACAGACCATCAAATCAAAGGGTAAAACATTTTTTTGATCGATACAAATTTGAAAATTTAGGGAAACATGGTGCAAGGTCAAAAATGGCACCAACACTACGCATGGGAAAAATTTACCTCCCCGCTCTGCGCTAATCCGCTTTCCTTCTCCGGAGAAATTTCTCTCTGAAGCCCGAGACCCGATTTAGGGAAAATTTTCTTCCCGAGCCACAAGCCCGCTCTTTGGGAAAATTGTCATCCCAAAGCCCATTGGCACATAACTTGAAAAATATGAGGAGTTAGGAGAACTTCTTTATATCACCAAAAAGGTGAGGAAATTCCCTATCTAATGGAAATTTTTTCTTGAAGTTTTATGTGCTTTAATTATGAGAAAAATCATATTGAATCCTTAACTGAGTTCTAGGAGTGGATAAGTAATAATTTACTCTAATAATGTTAAAACATGTATTCTCCCCCCCCTCCCCTTGTAATTAGACCTTGCTATTGTCTTGGATCTTGTGGAATTAAATACATTGGGTATTTAATTGTTTTGTTCCCTTAACCCTAAAATTTTAATTAGGGAATGTTTAGCTAAAATGTCAATGGAATCGGTGATTGAATTAATCCCTAAGGATTTTTGAGCTAGGTGTGGACTTATTACACTTATTGCTTTATAATGTGGGATTAGTAATTGTTATAATGGAAAAAGTTGTTAATTGAATTTAATTGTCCTTGAGACTTTGGTGGTTAACACTTCTTTTAAAAAAGAAAAAAATATTCCATATTTTTCGAACTAAACCTAGGTTGTTCTTGGGTCTTGAGTGGTAGTTTTTAGCGGGAGTTACATAGACCATGAAATCTTATTAGTTCTATTATACTTTTCAGAGTAGGCCACTCAATAATTTCCTTTATCTTCTCTAAGTCCATATGTACCCCATCTGCTGAAATAATAAAGCCCAAGAATACCAAACTCTCTTACATAAATGTGCACTTATTCATATTTGCATAGAGTTTCTATTTCCTTAAAAATTCAAATATCACCCTTAAATGCCTCAAATGTTCTTCTTTAGTTTTACTAAAGATAAATATATCATCAAAATAAACCACAAGAAACTTACCATTATACTTCCACAACACAGTGTTCATCAATCTCATAAAAGTACTAGGTGCATTGGATAACCCGAATGACATCACCAACCACTCATATAATCCATTTCCTGTCTTGAATGTTGGTTTCCACTCATCTCCTTCTATGATCTAAATCTGATGGTAATCACTTCAAAAATCAATCTTGGTGAAATATGTAGATCCAAAAAGCACATCCATCATATCATCAAGGTGAGGTATTGGGAACCTATACTTTATTGTAATTTAATTGATTGCTCTATTATCCATGAAAATTCTCCATGTTCTATCCTTTTATGGTGTTAATAAACTTGGGGTTGCAAATGGACTCATGTTATCCCTTACAAATCCCTTTCTCACAATCTCTGCCACTTACCTATTCAACTTTGCATGCAATGTCGGGCTCATCCTATAAGCCACTTTATTTGGGATTGAAGACCCTAGAATCAAATAGAGATGGTGTTGAATATCTCTTTTGGGTGATAATCCATTTGGTAGCTCATCGCAATAACATAAGAAAAATCTTCTATTAATTATGATGTTTCTACTAGTATTTGTGCACTTGCAAGTTCATCCTTATTTGTGACTAGAGCATAGAAAAAACTGGTTTCCATTTCCTCCTTCACAAATTACTTTGCAGAAAGCATATTTTCAGCATTCCCCTCTTCCTTAAGAGCTAGAAAAACTATTTTTTTCCATCCTTTCAGAAAGCATAAGTATTCTTTCCCCGTCATGAATAACTTTCTATCTAATTACCATGGTCTTCCTACCAGCATACTACATGCATCCATAGGAATAACATCAAACTGAATCTCATCCTTGTAATTGTTCCCAATAGAAAAACTTATTCAACATCTCTTATTAATAGTAACTTCATTACCCTTCTTAAACCGTGCAATACGGTAAGGGTTAGGATTCTTCTCACAATGTAGACCCAATTTCTCGACCATATCATTTGAAACCATGTTCTCACAACTACCATCATCAATAATAACATTAAATACCTTTCCTCATGAAGTGCATCTTATTCTGAAAATATTTGTACGTAGCCATGCATCCCCCTTGATATCCTTTCTTGGAGCAATCATCGTCCTCTTGATCATCATATTTTCTCCAACATTTGGTGGAATTTCTAGGTCTTGTTCATCTTCTACTTGTTCAACTTCAACAAGATTTACTGTTGAAGCATCTGCTTTCCTCTTGTCATGTGTATAAGAATGCGGTCATTCAAAATATCAAATCCCCTCTTAACCACATCTCAGTAACAAAAAAAAATTATTCATGGAGCATCCTATCCTCTATCACCAACATATCTTATGCCCCTATAAAATCCTCTACCTCTTTGTTTTTATGGTAATCTTTTCTTGTATCTTCTTGCTTTTCAACTCCACGAGGTGAGTCTCCCCTACTTTGGCTGAAATCAGCTTGTCCCCAAAAGGAAGATGAGGCCACCCTATTCATTTCAGGTGATCTCCTAAAAATTTTATGACTCTATTTTTCCTCATCCTTTAAGGCTAATTGATAAGAATCCTCCATGCTCTTAATCTTGTGCATACTTATCTCATGTTGAATGGAAAATTTTAATCCATTAACATACCATGCAACCATTTTTTCCTCAATTTCTTCATGCTCTACATGAAAGGAAAACTTGCGTAACTCATATGTGTATTCTTGCACTATATGTAAGTGTTCTCTCGATAGTGTGAAACCTCCCGTAAAGGGTTTGTGCATAATCCAGAGGTCAAAATTTATCTTTCACTTCTTCTCCATCTTACTCCATGTCCTAATTATTTCATTCCCTTTCTTGACCGCTCTTTTCGTAGGGCATCCCACCATAACATAAAAAGAGATTTCAATTTCATGCATGCAAATTTTACCTTATTTTCTTCCCCGACATAGCCTTCCACTCAAAAACATTCCCATGTTATTCAACTAGTATATCGGCTCCTCTTCTTTTAGTCTACCTCCATACTCTGAAACATCAACTCTTATCCTATCATTCTTTCCTTCTAATGCTTGAAGCATCATTTCTTCAAAAGCTAAGGGTGGTTCTTTCATTTCCTCCTCTTCACAAACTTCTTCTTCACCTGTGTCATCTCCACCTTGATTTCCTCTCGGGTTATCATTGCATAGCTTGTGTAACAAATTTCCTCTGCAGATCTTACATATTTCTATTCATCTAGGAAATACCACCTCCTCTTCCTCTTCCTCTTCCTAAAATATTTTTAAGACTCGAACCAGCTCGATACTAGACAATGTAGAAAAATTCTAAACAAACTCAATATAAAGTTAATAATATGAACTCCAAAAGAAAATATATCTCCTTCTTTGTTATTGAATCATGAATTACAATGTTTCCTAAATAGGAAAACAACTCCCCGGTAGTGTAATATCAAAACATCCTCGAATGGCCTCGATTTGAGTGGGGAATTCGGTGTGATCAGATAACATTGGACCATCTCTCAAGTTGTGGACTTGCGGACTTGAGATGGTCCTCCGGAGAAATTCAGCTTCTTCTTCCTAAACCTAATGCTAAACTACTTCTAAGGAAGGAAATGTGACTAACTACACCTATTCTAACAATGCCAAGGAGATAGGGAGAGATAAAGTGCATAAAGAGGGAAATCATACTCTAGAGAGGTGATAGCACCAAGAAAAAGGGAATGCTAGTCACAAATCCTACCGCCTAAAGTGAAGAGAGGTGAGAAATCGAGAGGATGGACAGATGCATCACGAGACAAAGGTAAAGTTCACACATAACATCACTTCAACCCATTAAACACAACACCCAAAACCTGTAATAGACATTAAAGATATGCACAAGTATACCCCGTAATGATGAGAGGTGAGAAGATACAATAAAATAAGGATGGAAAAAATGCATCACAAAACATATTTCATTAATCAAAGAGTTCACACAATACATCATCAGTGGGAAAGAGGCAAGAAAATGTCATTACAAATCCAAAGGAGGAGGCTTAAGCTCCACATTATACCCTAGGGAAGAAAGAGAGGGGGAAGGAGAGAAAATATGAGCAACCACCCTTTGAGATAGCCTCCCCTTTACAATATATAGAAGAAAGAGAGTAGGAGAGACGGAAAATTTGAAATCTACTTCAACTACCCCTACAATGCCTTGAATTCACCTATTCTAACCACTCCAAAAGCATTAAAATTCCCCGCACCAATGATGGGATTCGCTGCAAGAACCATGCCCCCATGTGTTATTCATTGTTGGGAAAGAAAGGAGTCCATTCTTTGTTATGGCGATGGGTGAGAGAATTGATAGCCTTGAAAATGGTAGACCAAATCATTAATGGTGGCAGGTGAGAAGCCAATGTTGAAAGCTTTCCAAAATGTCCTCTCCCACTCAATTCTGAGCTTCCATTTAAAGGATATGGCCATGCCAAGGTCTTGGTTGGGAATTTAATGTGGAATCACAATATGCGAAAGTATTTTTCCATACAAGGTCCACGTGGTAGGCCCACACATCTTAATATTTTATCCCCTCTTTTTGGCTCCTAAAGTTGTGCCGGAGAGACACATGGCATTGTCTGTGGGCCTACTCGGTTCCCTATGTTCTTTGCCGAGTCCCTCTTGCTGGCAGAGACCCTATGCTTGACCCAAGACACGTGGAGGCTCAGCGCATGTTTCAGACCTGCCCCTAAAATTTTATTTTGAAGGAGCATTGAGATTACGTGTGGCTCCTCTTGCTAGCCTTAGACTTTTCAATGGCTATCTCTGTCCCTTTTTTACTCGACCACGTGGTGAACTAGTGCTCATTTGGGCACCGCCTCTAGACTTTAACTTTGAATATGCACCAAGATGACACATGGAGGCTTCGCCAACCCATCCCGAGCTTTGATTTTTCAACAGCTAGTGTCACTTTTTCGAACCTTAGACATGTGGAGGGCTAGTACTAGTTCAGGGTCTTTCTTTGGACCACACCTTTGAATTTGCGTCGATGAGGCACATGGAACCTTTTGTGGCTCTGCTCTACCTTCCTCCTATTTTTTATGAGTCCTTTCTATTTGGAAAAGGATTTTATGTCTAACCTGGGACACATGGAGGCTTCCCTCTCATCTAGGGTCTCCGTTTCAGATTCTAACTTTGACGGTGCACTGGTTGGATGTGTGGAGGATTCTCGCAGGCTCGATATACTTATCCGATTAAGGGCCTCAAGTGAACCATTCTTTGAAGTTCCAAAACTTCAAGCCTTTCCTCTGATTTCTTCCTTTGAGCTCTGATCTCCATGGTTATTATTTGGCCCCATTTTCCAATCCCACCCCTTCATTTTTGTATTTGAAATGTAGGATCGCATGACTTAACTATCCCCTTGATTATATCATGTTCAAGGTTGTGTTTTACCCATTTTACCTAGGGGTAAAATTGGATAACAATTTGGCGACTCACGGGGACATATGCCTGCTAGATGAAGAGATTAGTGGCCTTGTTGCATCTATTGGGAATGGATTCATGAATGATAGCCTGGTACTAATCCTATCCTTGAAACACGAACCCAACTACTTACACTTTGAACACTACTAGAACGGAGCTAATATCCTCAAACACTACCTCTAATTGACCGTGTGCATGAGCAAAAAAACACCACAACACACACTATGTACAATACTAAAAATCATACACACCCCAAGTGGGATGTGTAGAGTGTGAAAAACACTTTTTTTGCTGAAAGTAAACCTACCTCTTCTACAATAACCGGAAGCAAAGGGGGTTAAAATGAATCCTCAGAATCGGAATGGAGAAGTAGCTTCCTTTCTCACAAATTTTTACCATGTAGTTGATTTGGCATTGGACATGGTTAGAAATGAGAGATAAAAACTACCTTGTAGATGGTTTCTCACCCTCCTCCTCAAAGTATCAACAAACAAAATGTAAACCTCCTAGATTTTTTTTTGAGCTTTGTTCTAGGAGGTGTTGCTCCTGACCTTTGGCATGATGAAGTTTACCTCATGCCCTATAGTGGGCATGACCTATTTTAGCTTCCCCGTGGTGGTAGGGTTCTTATGGTTAAAGGTTGAATGATGGAGCAAAAATTTCATTATTTCTACAGGCCCCTCCTCATCAAAACATTCCTCCAAGTCTGATAGATGATAAAACTCTTTGATGTCTTGCCGCAAGTGTGGATTACATGAGGGGAATGAAGTCATGACTGCACAACTTCATAAATGATAGAGGATGGAAGATGTGGAAATATGAATGGGTGTAAATGGATGAAAATAAGGTTTGCAACTCAGAGAAGGGGTTGTTGACCAGATGGAGTTGCCGGATTTGATTTGCATGTGCCTCTAAAGGATGGATCTTGATCAAGAGCACATCGAACCTAATGAAGTGAAGTGGTAAGGTGCTTCAAACCTATCACACCGGGCCTGACAAAACTATATGTGCAAAATCAAAAAACCCTCGAATGGGCTTGGATTTGATTGGGGCATCCGATATGATCTGCATTACATTGACCATCTCTCATGCTTTGTGGGACTTGAGGAATTGAGATGGTCCTTCGCATAAATTGACATTATTCTTCCTAAACCTAATGCTAAACTACTTATAAGGAAGGAAATGTGACTAATTACACCTATTCTAACAATGCCAATGATACAGGAGAGAGAAAGCACATAAAGAGGGAAATCCTACCCTACATAGTTGATAACACCAAGATAAGGGGAGTGCTGGTCACAAATCCAACTACCTGAAGTGGAGAGAGGTGAGAAATGGATAGGATGCACAGATGCATCATAGAAAAAAGGTAAAGTTCACATAAAACACCACTTCAACCCATTAAAAACAACTCCCAAAACCTGTAATAGACATCAGACATATGCAAAGTATACCCTGCAATGATGAGAGATGAGAAGAGACAATAAAATAAGGAAGGATGGACAAAATGTATCACAAAACATATTTCATTTCTCTAGGAGTTCACACAGTACATCATCATTGGGAAAGAGGCAACAAAATTCCATTACAAAGCCAAGGAGGAGGCTTAAGCTCCACATTAAACCCTAGGGAGGAAAGATAGAGGGGGCAAGAGAAAAAAGATGACCATCCACCCTTATAAATTGCCTCCCTTTACAATATATAGAAGAATGAGAGAAGGAGAGAGGGGAAATTTGAACTGTTCTTCAACTACCCCTACATTGCATTAAATTCATATATTCTAACCATAGCAGAAAGCATTAAAATTTTCCCGCAACAATTATGGGCTTCTCTACAAGACCCATGCCCACATGTGTTGTTTCTTGTTGGGAAAGAAAGGATTCCATTCTTCGTTATGGCGATGGGTGAGAAACTTGAAAGCCTTGAAAATGGAGGACTGAATCGTTAATGGTGGTAGGAGAGAAGCCGATGCTTAGAGATTTCCAAATTTCCTCTCCTGCTCAATTCTAAGCTTCCAGGAGCAAAGGATATGGTTTTCTCGAATGTGTAGGTCGACATTTAACATGGACTTACAATATGAGAAATATTCCATCCATATAAGATCCACATGGCAGCCCCACACATCTTAAGATTTTGCCCCTCCTATTGGCTCTTGAAGTTACGCCGGTGAGACAAATGGTGTTGTCTGCGGGATTGCTTGGTTCCCTTTGTTCTTTTATTGAGTCCCTCTTGTTGGAGGAGACCCTATGCCCGACTCCGAGACACGCCGAGGCTCAAGCACATGTTTGGGACCTGCCCCTGAATTTTTCTTTTGAATGAGTACTGAGCCGATGCATGACTTCACATCGGCCTTGGAATTTTCAATGGTTGGCTATATCCCTTTTTGACTGACCACATGGAAAATTGACACTCGTTTGGGGACCACCTCCATATTTTAAATTTGAAGATGCACCGAGATGATGCATGGAGGCTTCTCACTGCCCATCCTGAGCTTGGATTTTTCAATGGCCGTGTCCCTTTTTCGGACCTTGGACATGTGGAGGGTTGGTGCTAGTTCAGGGTCTTTCTTTGGGCCATGCCTTTAAATTTGCACAGATGAGGCATGTGGCACCTTCCACGGCTCTTCTTTACCTTCCTCATGTTTTTCCTGAGTCCTTTCTATTTGGTGAAGGCTTTATACATCCGACCTTCGGGACATGTGGAGGCTTTCTGCTCATTTGGGGTCTTCGCTATGATTCTACCTTTGAAGGTTTGCCGGTTAGACGCGTGGAGGATTCTCAACGCTCGTATACTTAGATAATTAAGTTCCTCAAGTGAATGCTTCGTGAAGTCCCAAAACTTTGATCCTTTCCTCCGATTTCTTCCTTTGAGCTCGATCTCCATGATTATTATTTGGCCTTATTTTTCGACCCTGCCCCTTCATTATTGGATTTGAAATGCAGGCTCGCATGACCGAACCGTCCCCTTGATTATCTCCGGTACAAGGTGTCGTGTTTGACCAATTTTTCCCGGATGGGTAAAATTGGATAACACTCCCAACTCAAGTTGTCGAGTAAAATCTAAAGAACTTTGACTAGATCTACTCTAGGTGGCAAAAATTACTATTTTGAATAGTTTACTAGAACCTTCTATTCTTAGTAATTTCGTATGATTATTTGTACAGTCAAAAAAAAATTCATGCATCTTCTCGCATTACTAAATTAGAGGAATCTCTAACTTTTCAACTCATAATGCAACTAATATACTAGAATTAAGTAATGCCCAAAAATAGGAAAAAACCGAACTACAACTTAAATCACAATTTTCAGCCACAAGATGGCATATTTTTGGGCCAAAAATGTGCCAAATTTTCTCCAAGCAGTAGGGTGGGTTGACCAATTTTTTTGTCTCATCAAAACATTTGGTTTTAAAAAAATGAGCTCAAACAGACACCCAGAGCTAAAGTTATGACCTTGTCAAGTTCCTGATAATTTTGGCGCATCAAGTATCTTAGTGGAAAGACTTTCAACCCAACATGTTGGTTGTGGGAGAGGCTCCAGATGTTTCTTTGGAGGATTCATGGCTTGAATAAAATTATTTGAAACCTTCAGATGAATCCTTTGTTTCTCCTCCATTCAGATGAGGATTCAATTTCTCTTCAAATTTTGGGGTCTATCACATCCTTTGGGGTCGACATCTGCAATAAAGAGACTCTTGAAATAGTTTTACCAATCCACAATGATGAAAATGAGGATCCTAATAGGGAAGGGGATTGGATGGTTGTGAAAGGAAAAAAGAAAAGAAAAACTGTTATAGGCCCACTCAAAATGAATTTAAGATCTCATGATATGGGGTCTAATGGTTAAACGCTTATCTTATGTAGTTATGGTTTGGCTTCCCATTCATGGCTCTTAATTTTAGAATCATTGTTATATATTTTCTCCTTTTGTACAATGAGTTTTTTGTCCCATTAAGACCAAATGATTTTTACCCTATTTAAAAAAATCTACACATGAGATCGATGCACACTTATTTAAAGAATCTATCACATGTATGCTTTCCTAGAACAGTATTATAAATAAAACTATAGAAAAATTGGAAGAGCATGTGATAACTCTCACTTCTTATGTGTAGTCATTAATTTACCCCAGTGTAATACCATAACTTCTATATGAGATTATCACTAGTATCAACCGCTTCATCTCGTAATAAAGAAGGCACAATATCACACAATGAAACGAAGGGCTAATGATAGGTGCGTTGAGAAGATTCTCAAGAAAGGAAAGACATTAATGTTGGAGATCCTCTCGTTGTTCAAGTTTTCTCTCCCCATCAATTCAAATCCAAATATGACCAAAGAGAATATTGAGAAGATAAAAGAGCATTTGGATTTTTTGTTTCCATTTGTGTTTGAAATCATGAAATTTGATTCCCACACTTTGTAAGTAAAATTTGGTTTTCTTCCTTGGTTGAAAACATGTCTCCTATTTGGTCAAACATGTTGATTTCTCAGTACAAAATGTTGAATGATGTTATCAATGAGCTTGATTTTTATTAATAAAAAGCATCTCAAACTATGAAAAGTATTGACAAAAGTTTATCATATCTCGAATCACCCCGCTTGCTGAATATTTAGGAATGGAAGATGTCCTGAAATCCTTTCAAGAGTTGGTCAAAAAGAAATGGGAGACTCCTGTAATGAAGAAGCCTTGTATTTCCTTTTAGATATAGATTGTAACACCCGCAAAAAAATGACGCTCTAGGAACACGCTAACACCTAATACTTACCCCAAAAATTGTGACTAATATTTTTTATTGGGTTACAAGATTAAGGATACAGGTAAAAGAGTTTACATATGGTTAATCCTCTAGGGTACAACGATGACTTACACCACTAAACTCAAGCCTATGGTTTTAACAATCAAGTCTAGTTACAAGGTCAACATAATTTCTAATTCACTCTAGGGTCCATTAAACCCATTTCAACTAAGAAGGTAACATATTTTAATTTACTTAGTTAAATGTTTTCTTCTTCTTAATAATATTAAAATCCTAATATGTTTAGCCTCTTTCTTAATTAATATAAAATTATTATCTTAATAACTTAGGGTATTTTCTATTATTAAATAAAGTTTGCTAATGACTAACAAAGGTTTGGCACTCTAAGGTAATAAAATGGCCCCATTCCCAAATTACACATACCCCTAAGATTTTAAAAGCAACATTAATAAAATTAATTTTCTCCTACAAAGGTAGGGTTGATCCTCCACCCTTGGATCAAATCAATCCCAACCACAACATCCTGGGCTTACAAGAAAGCTCTAAAATTCCATAAGAATTCATATTAAACTCTTCCTTTATTCCATTCTCCTCATTACTCTATTTTTCCTTTGTGAAAAGAAGGTTGGAGAGGAGAAGGGCATGGGAGTAAGAATGGAGAAATAATGGAGGATTCTAGAAGAACCAAGCTTTAGAAGGTTTAGATTGTAGGTTTCTTATTTTTTAAAATTTCATTAAAAGGTTGGGAGGGATCTCTTTCCCCAATCTACTTTTATTACAAACCAGTTGTATTTGGGTTTTAAATTTGGGGAAAACCCCACCCCATGAATAAAATGAGAAGAGATATTTTAGATCTACCATTTGTATGTTTCATTGCTCAATCTAATGGTTTTAGTCATTGTTTTGGTTGTTGCTAATTAATACATAAATTTTTCATCTTATAAATTTGGTTTTACTCCTAGTTAGATCTACCCTTTTTAATGAACTATCTAAACCAATGAAAAATACATCTACTTACAAAATCATTCTATTAAGTTCATCTAGTTTTTCTTTCCATTTCAAGAGAAAGTGTATCTAATCTATTATTTTACATTTTCACTTTCTTGCTATAAAAACAATCAACATTTCTAAATACAATACATTCAAACTTGTTCTCTTTTTCATTTCACTATAATATGCATACATTCAAAATAGCCACAATAACTTTATTTTCTATTCAAGTACAAATTGTAGATTCAAAATTACTACAACTAATTTATTTATTTTATTGAAAATGACTCAAAACATTTAACACCAAGAATCACTTTTCCCAATACAACTAAGATTCCAAAATAAAATAATTACTTTCTTTTCCATTTCTCAACTAAACTCCACAATACAAGTTTTTTTTTCCATAATGCAATGCCACAATGAAGAAGACTTTCCTTTCCCTATCACAACTATTTCACCACAAATCTTTCTTTGTCTTTTCAAAATGCAAATATTTGAATGCAAAATCTTTTCCACAAGATTAGTACAAATTCATCCACTCAAGGTGGGAAAAAAGTACAAGTATGTAAAAAGGGAAACTATAATAATACAAATTCTTCTACTCAAGTGGGAATACAATGAGTTTCTTCACAATGATAAATTCTCAAGGTCTCCAACAACACTCCAAAATCCACAACTACAAGCAAGATGACTCCTTCAATACTTTTGATTCACAAAAAATGGGAGGAGAGGCAATGCTCTCCACTCAAAAAGACATCAAATGAAGAGGATAATCCATCCTCTTTATTAGCCCCCTGAGCCCCAACCACATCACAAAAGAAGATGATTCAACACATGGCGACAACTAGCTTCCACAATACTTAATAAAAATCCTCACAATCCATTTCATCCACATTCAAACACAACAACAACACAAGCAAAAGAAACAACAAAACAATAATATAACAAGGCTTATCAAGAAAGACAAAAGAGTAAGACCTATAGGGAGGCCATTTATGCCTCCCAATGGGAAGGGGTGCCCAACTTAAATCCTCAAATGAATATATTAAATCCCCTACAAAATATTATACCTCCCTCAAGTACCCTTTATACCTCCATATACTCTTATGCCTCCATCAATCTCTTATGCCTCCCTCATAAAAGGAACAAGAAGAAATGCAAGCATTCCTCATACATGGTGGGGCACCCAACCTAAACTCCCTCCATAAAAAGTAAACTCGTATGCCTCCCTACATGAAATCTCCCCATAGTCTCCTCTTACTCCAAGTTTAGGCAATCTACCCATACTCAAACAAATATTTCAAAGGAAAACAATGCTCAACACAAGATATAAACATAAAATAAAACAATAACAAAATAAAAGTAAAGCTCCTACCTCTCCATAGTAGAGCTTGTCCCAAGAATGAAATTCCAAGTTCCTCAAAACCAAGAAAGAATCCATAAATCTCTAAAAATCCGTAAGCACTCCAAAAATAATCCAACTCTCCAAAAATTCAAGAGTCCAAAATGATCAAGTAACCCCAAACAAGCAAAGGAGAAATAATAACTAGAAAAGGGGGAGGAGGATGAGGTGGCTCCATGTAGGATGCCACATCAATCATCCTCAACTCCACCTCACTTGGTCAAACCTCCACCCAAATGCACCATAAATTGGTGGGTGAGAGAAATGACAAGATACTTGCACACATAAACTAAGCCCACACCCTCAAAGGACAAAATTAAATATTTGAAAGAAAGTGAAATAAACATTTTTAATTTTTCTCTTCCAAAAACACATAATGGGGTCTAATTTTACCCCCAACCCATAGGTAGGGTCGGTACATCAATTTAAGATGTGTGGGACAACATTAACTTGTCTTGCAAGCCTTTAAAATTGGCCCTAAAGGTCAAATTCGAGCTTTTCATGGAGGATAGAGTGTAGAACACTCAAGATCTCAAGCATTCAACACACAAGACAAAAATCAAGAGAACATCAAGTATAGTAAATGATATCCTTTTGGTCACATATTTAATTAGTTTAGGAATAGATTAATTTGACTCTAATTAAGACACTTAGACCCATTAAGATAAAAAGGAAAAACAATACATCAAAATTCTAAATAAATAAAACAAGTAAATTACATCACTAAAGGAACACATAGTAAAATTAATAAATGAATTAAAATAAAAGACAACACATGACCCTTGGTCACAATTTCCCCTAACAAAAATTCAAACACACACACAATTACATGTTGCCATTTTGACCCTTGTTGGATTCATCTAGAATTCCAATGTGGTTGGTCTCCAATCCCCCATGTTGTTGTGAATATAAATATACCTGCAAAACATAGAATACCTCCTTCGGCCTTGTGGCCACATTAAAACATCCATGCCAAAATATGCAATATAAATCTAAAATCATCTATATACGAATTAATATCATCTAGGTAATTACGAATCATTTACAAATTTCTAGAAACATTTCTATCCAACGTTTCATCCATGTCAAAATGATCACAACATTAATTCAATTATCCAAGCCTATTCATAGCAGACGAAAGTATATCGCATGTCAGAAACATATAGAAATAACCATGTCCACAACATATCAACATCAATATGAAATGTCTCTAATAATCCACATGCATCATATATGAATCAAAATCAACAACAGTAAAGTATCTCTAACATCTAGTATCATGCTAAATAAAAAATTCTATAAAAGTATACATAAGAGTAGTCGATAGTATCATAATCAAAAGAAAATAGTGTCGAAGGGAAGTGGGCACTACATCCTCCTCCCTTTAGACTTGACTTCCTCCCGAAGTCACTTGAATAGGTGTGATAAATGAACTCGTACTAAAGTAGTATCCTCCCAAGTAGAAGCAAAGTCTTATCATACCTGTCCCATCAACCCGAACCTGGTCAATCTCTTTCCCTCAAAGGCCTTGGGTCTCACACTCTATAATATGGATGGGCTCCACCTTCACTTGCCCCGATCCTACACCGGAAATGTAATCTAGTCTAATACATTAGAAGGATCATAAATATATCTCCTAAGCACAAAAATGTGAAACACATCATGTACGTGAGAAAATATAGGTGGCAACACTAGACGATAGGCCAAGGGACCGATGTGCTCCAAGATCTCAAAGGGACCTTGAAACCTAGGAGCAACCTTATAACCTTTTCCGTAATGGATAGGGCTCTTATCTCGTCTCGATATGAAGAAACACCTTCGTGCCCTCCTAATAACTACGATGTGTCCTATGTTGGTCTGATAACTTCTTCTTCCTATCCTACACCTCCTACAATCTCTATCCGATAAACAAAACCTTTTTCTCCATGTCCTACAATAAGGCTAACATGTCCCAATTAAGAGGTGTCCCGCACTCTCTCGCCATATAGTGCTTCAAAAGGAGTCATGCCTATCGAACTCTGAAAACTATTATTGTAGGAAAACTCCACCAAGTACAGATACTCCTCCCATCTAGACTAGTGATCCATAATGGACATCCTAAGCATGTCCTCTAGGATTTGATTCACCTACTAAGTCTCTCCATCTATCTCGTGGCGATATGTTATACTGAAGTTGATCCTCGTCTTGAGAGCATGTTGCATGGTGGTCCAAAAATGGGAATTGTATAAGGGATTATGGTCACAAATGATCTTCCATGGAATCTCATGTAATCTGACAATATCATCAAGATAAACCCATGCCACTACACTAGCTGTGTAGGTGGTCTTCACCAGAGATAAATGAGCAAATTTTATCAATTTTTCCAATATGACCATGTTAGGGTTATGGTGGTATCTCGACATCGGTAACCCAACAATGAAGTCCATGGAAATGCTATTCCATTTCCACTCCGGTATAGCATAAGGAAAGACAAGGCTAGTTGGATGTTGATGCTTGACCTTTAACCTTTGACACTATAAACAATGTGACACAAACCGAGCCACGCATCTCCAAATTCCTCTCCAATGGTACAACTATCTCAAAGTGGCATGCATCTTATTCACCCCAGGATGGGCTAAATAAGGTGCATGGTGAGTCTCTATCAAAATGTCCTTCCTTAAACCTCCATCTCTAGGGAAATATATCCAACCTCTATGTCCGAGAAATCCATCTCGCCTCTAAAAATCCATCAAATCTCCTCTAAAGGGGTCTCTGAGACTCAATCTCTACTCTGGTTGCAAGGTAAAAGCTATCAGAGGAAGCTCATGTAAAAATCCTACTCCACAAATATGTACCCACTAAAGTAACCAAATCCACATATCTTAATCTACTTAGGGTGTCTTTAACCACATTCTCCTTCCCCTTCACATACTCTATCTCCATATCGTACTCACAAAGAGACTCCATCCAACACCATTAACGAGTGTTGAGATTGGGCTGCGTGAAGAGGTGGAAAAGACTCAAGTGACCAGTCCTTGAGTGTAAATATCTAGCCATGAAGTGAACAACTAATGCAAGCTCAAGGTCATGAGTCAGATAATTGAACTCATAATCCTTGAGGTTGCATGAGACTTGAATGTAACCACTCGCCTCCCGCATCAACACACCTCCAAGTCTTTCCAAAGAAGCATCTATGTAAAAGTAGAATTAACCCTTAGGATCTGGAACTGCTAGAATAGGCACTTTCGTGAGGCATTCCTTCAGTGTCCTGAAGGTCTAATCACATCTATCGACCAAAAAAACTTCTTCCCTTTCCCCCGAATGAAAGTGATGGGGTGCGCAATCCAATAAAAGTCCTGAACAAATATCATGTATTATCTTGCCAGTCCCATGAAGTTGCGCACCTCTATCACACTAGGTGGGTGCTGCAAAATCCATGATAGCTAGAATTTTGGAAGGATCAGCTGCGATACCTTCCCCAGAAAAGATGTGGCCTAAATACTGCACCTCTAGCTGAAATAATGCACACTTCTCCAAGTTCACATAAATATGTTGCTCATGAAGACACTGAAGAACCTAGTGAAGGTTCTTCTCATGCTCCTCATGTGTACATGAGTAAATCAAAATTTCATCAAGGAAGATGAGCACGAAGTGATCTATTAAATTCCTAAACACCCCATTAATCAAGCTCATGAACATTGCGAGGGCATTCATCAGACCAAAATATACCACTGTGAACTCGTAGTGGCCATATCTCATGTGAAAGGTAGTCTTATGAATATCTTCCTCTATAATCCTCAACTGATGATACCACGACTTCAAATCTATCTTTGAGAAAAATATTCACCCTTCATTCGATCAAATAAATCATCAATGCATGGAAGGGGGTAACAATTCTTTATTGTTACTTTATTTAGCTAGTGGTAATAAATAGACAACCACGGAGATCAATCCTTCTTATTCACAAAATTATCATGCACCCCAAGGGGATACACTAGATGGATTAGGCCTTTCTCCGTAAGGCCCTCAAGCTACAACTTGAGCCTACAGAGCTCGGGGGCAGTAATCGATAAGGTGCTTGTGAGATAGGTTCTACACCCTAACCAAATCTATGTGAAAATATATCTCACGTGGGGGAGGTAACCCCGTAGCTCCCAGCAAAAACATCAAAAAACTCTCTTAGGATGGGATGTTCATTAAGGTATGTTCCACTATACCCATCCTCAGATCTGTCACAGATTGTAACAGCAAAAATTAGGCAACCTCATCGCACACACCTCTTAATTTACATAGCGGAGATGGTGTGAATAAAAACGGGCCTCCTAATCCCTATTATCATTGACTCCACTCTTGGGGTCATCTATACAAGTTATAGTGTTGTGGTAATAAAACACTCTAGCTCTATGTGTAGAAAACCATTACATGCCCAAGATGACATCATAAGAACCTAGTGGAAGGATTCAAAGATCCGAGGTAGTGGTGAAGGCTCCCAAATCCACTACAAACTCCTTAACTAAGGAGTCTAGAGAAATTTTTTCTCCGTAACCCATCTCAATGTCCTAACTATGACCATGCTTAAATGCCACCAACTTGGAACGCTCTACTAGGGATGGTGTAATAAAAGATTTAGAAGATCTAGAATGAAACAAAATAGAGGTGGAAACACCACCAATACTACATGTCATCTCTATGACGGTAATTTGATGCTCATCCCGGCGGTTATCGACCACAAGATAAATCGATGGCTCCATCCCATACCTCCAATAGTCATCTCTCGAGATCTCGGATCTTACCCTTATTACTAGGGTTCTATGGGAACTCTTTCCAATGGTGTCCAAAGAATGCCGCAACAATAACAACTGCCGATCCTCTCTAGTGGGATGAAGCTCCAACTAGTACTCTAGTTGTTTGCATCATGGGATCCCGACACCTACCAAGGACTGCTGAGGTCTCTACTAATGAGCTCCTACTGAGTGAGCTCTTTGTACACCATGTGTCCTAATGGGACCACTAGGAGGAGGCCCCATACTCCACCCCCTCTATGCATCGAATCTCTGAAGAGGTCTATAAGGTGGGAGGGTATGTTGTTATTGCTTGAGGTGGTTGCTTGAGGTGGCCTCAAGGAAAACCGCACCAAACCCTATCCACCATGAGGGGTGGAAACCGACCCCCTCGACCTATTGTTTACATCTTCTTAATGCATCTCCAAACTCTGCTCTCTTTCCCGATGTTTCTTCCCCGTGTCTCCTCTACAATATAGGCCCTCTCCATGGCCTCTCTGCAAAGTTTTGGGTAGTGAAATCATACTACACCACCCAAATGCAAATTTAGGCCCTAGATGAAGCCGTGTATCTATACCTAGTCATCTTGCATGTAGTCAACATACTGGAGTAGGTCCAGAAATTGACTCGCGTACTGCTATGGTCATAGATGTCCCGCAAGGCCATGAAACTCGTCTATCCGCTCATCGAATATACCTCTTAGATAGGTACTTGCTTCTAAAACACTCATCAAAAATATCCCAAGTCACTTTCTCGATCTACATGGAGTGTCTACTCCTCGCCCTCCACCAAAATCCTTCTCCATCCCTCAAGTAGATGGATCACAACATGAGCTTTCATGTTAATAGAATAAGGGCAAAACCTAAAGCATTCACGCGAGCTCACTAACCAGTGCCTTTGCCTCGAAAACCTCCTATGTCTCTAGAATAATGCGATGGCCGAATCTTCAAGATCTCCCCGATATGGTCTCAAGCTATAGTCTAGGGACCTCAAGTCCTCTCGCTCATGCTCATCTCTAAGCCTAGGGCTCCAAGACCTATCCCTGTGCCTTGAAATCTTGTCCCCATGCCTCTCTCGAGGTGACTCTACCCGACTAAATCAACATGGAAGTTCTCTGCCGCATGCTCCTCACCGTATTGAGGAGATACCCTAGCCTCAACTAATGGCTCCATATGTTGCATATCAGGTTGTCCTCTTAGTGACTCTCTCGCATATAGTGGCATTGACGCCTCTCAAGCATCCGAAAATATGTGGAAGAATGGCCGCTACATCTTGATCTCGACAAAGGGTATACCTAGGTCTATGTAGAAAGACCCTCATCTGGTCCACACCTCCTACATAGACCAAGGTGAGAGTTAGTTCATCATTTTAGGTTTTGTTTTTAGTTTTTTATGTCTTCTAAAATTATACAATATCAGATAGTGTGGTTTTCTATATTTAGAAGAACAATTTTACACTAGGTTAAAATTTCATGTCTCGTGTTTTCTAGGTGTGCCCAAGGGTCCAAGATTTGAACCCATGGCTCTAATACCAAATGTAATTCCCACAAAAACAATGCTCTAGGAACACACTAACACCTAATAGTTACTCTAAAATTGCAACTAATTTTATTTTTTTGAGTTACAAGATTAAGGATACATGTAAAAGAGTTTACACATGGTTAATCCCCTAGGATACAACAACTAACTTACACCACTAAACTAAACCCTATGGTTTTGAAGAATCAATTCTAGTTATAAGGTAAACATAATTTCTAATTCACTCTAGGATCCATTAAACCCATTTCAACTAGGAAGGTAACATATTTTAATTTACTTAATTAAATTTTTCTTCTTCTTAATAAAATTAAAATCGTAATATGTTTAGGCTCTTATTTTGTTAATATAAAATCATTATCTTAATATCTTAGGGTATTTTCTATTTTAACTAAAGTTTACTAATGACTATCAAAGTTTTGACACTCTAAGGTAATAAAACAGCCCCATTCCCAAATTACACATACCCCTAAGATTTTAAAAGAAACATTAATAAAATTCATTTTCTCCTACAAAGGTAAGGTTGATCCTCCACCCTTGGATCAAATCAATCCCAACCACAAGATCCTAGGGTTACAAGCAAGCCCTAAAATTCCATAAGCATTCCTATTAAACTCTTCCTTTATTCCATTCTACTCATTTGTCTAATTTTCCTTTGTTAAAAAGTAGGTTGGAGAGGAGAAGGCTATGGGAGCAAGAATGGAGAAATCATGGAAGAACCAAGCTTTACAAGGTTTAGATTGTAGGTTTCTTATTGTTTTCAATTTCATTCAAAGGTTGGGAGGGATCTCTTTACCCAATCTACTTTTATTACAAACTAGTTGTATTTGGGTTTTAAATTTGGGGCAAACCGTACCCCCATGAGCAAAGTGAGAAGAAATATTTTAGATATACCATTTGTATGTTTCATTTCTCGCCTAATGGTTTTAGTCATTGTTTAGGTTGCTAGTAGTTAATACCTAATTTTTTCATCTTATAAATTAAAGATATCAATTTAGAAATTATGCACAGATACGTATTCGTAAGGTTCTATCGCAAGTGATAGAACCGCCACCTAGCAGTAGAGTAGCAGTCCTAGGACCACCGCCCTACTAAGAGGAAGTTTTGAGACCACTGCCTTAGCCTCGAGTGGTGGTTACATGATTGCCACTCTATGCATGGTGGCGATCCTTTTTCAAAAAAATAGAACCTTAGTTTTGAGGTTTTCAAAAAACTAAAAGTTACCCAAAGTTTTAAAAATACATTCTGAGTCTATTTCTAAGTATCTCAAGTTTTCAGTTTTGAAATTTCAATCTATTTGTCCATCAAGCTAGTTAGATCTAACATTTTTATGGAATGATCTAAACCAATGAAAATACATCTACTTACAAAATCATTCTATTAAGTTCATCTAGTTTTTCTTTCCATTTCAAGAGCAAGTGTATCTAATCTATTATTTTACTTTTTCACTTTCTTGCTATAAAAGCAATCAACATTTATAAATACAATACATTCAAACTTATTCTCTTTTCATTTCACTATAATATGTATACATTCAAAATAGCCACAATAACTTTATTTTCCATACAAATACAAATTCTAGATTCAAAAATTACTACAAATACTTTCTTTTCTATTGAAAATGACTCAAAAAATTTAACACCAAGAATTACTTTTACCACAATACAACAAAGATTCAAAAATAAAAGAATTACTTTGTTTTCCATTTCTCAACCAAACTCCACAATACAAGTCTTTCTTTTTTTTGTTTTCCATAATACAATGCCACAATGAAGAAGACATTCCTTTCCCTATCAAAACTATTTCAACACAAATATTTCTCTCTTTTCAAAATGCAAATATTTGAATCAAACTCTTTTCCACAAGATTACTACAAAGTCATCCACTCAAGGTGGGAAAAAAATACAAGTATGTAAATAAGGGACACTATAATAATACAAATTCTTCCACTCAAGTGGGAATACAATGAGTTTCTTCACAAAGATAAATTCTCAAAGTCTCCAACAACACTCCAATCTCCACAACTCCAAGCAAGCTTACTCCTTCAATATTGTTTGATTCACAACAACATGCAGGGAGAGGAAACACTCTCCACCCAACCAAGACATCCAATGAAGAGGAGAAGCCATCCTCTTCATTTTCCCCAAGCCCCAACCGCATCACAATGGAAGATGATTCAACACATGAAAATAAGTAGCTTCCACAATAATTAATGAAAAATCCTCACAATCCATTTCATCCACATTGAAACACAACAACAACACAAGAAAAAGGAACACCAAAACAATAATATAACAAGGCTTATCAAGAAATCCAAAAAGAGAAAGACCTATGGGGAGGCCACTTATGCCTCCTAATGGGAATGGGTTCCCACCTTAAAGGCTCCAAAGAATATATCAAATTCCCTACAAAATCTTATTCCTCCATCAAGTACCCCTTATACCTCCATATACTCTTATGCCTCCCTCATAACAAGAACAACAAGAAATGCAAGCATTCCTCATTCAAGGTGGGGCACCCAACCCAAAATCCCTCCACAAAAATCAAACTCTTATGCCTCCCTACATGAAATCTCCCATAGTCTCTTCCTACTCAAAACTTAGGTAATCTATCCATACCCAAACAAGCATTCCAAAGGAAAACAACACTCAACACAACATATAAACATAAAATAAAAGTATAACAAAAGCAAGGTAAAGCTCCTACCTCTTCATAGTAGAGATTCTCCCAAGAATGAAATTCCAATTCCTCAAAACCAAGCAAGCATCCAAAAATATCCAACAATCCACAAGCACTCCAGAAAATACTCTAACTCTCCAAAAATTCAAGAGTCCAAATGATCAAGTAACCCCAAACAAGTAAAGGAGCAATAATAAATAGAAAATGGAGGGAGAAGGATGAGGTGGCTCCATGTAGGATGCACAATCACTAATCCTCAATTCCACCACACTTAGTCAAACCTCAACCCCAATGCACCATAAATTGGTGGGTGAGAGAAATGACAAGATACTTGCACACACAAACCAAGCCCACACCCCCAAAGGACAAAATTAAATATTTGAAAGAAACTGCAATACACATTTTTCCTTTTTCTCTTCCCAAAACACTTAATGGGGTCTAATTTTAACCCCCTAACCCATAGGTAGGGTTGGTACATCAATTTCAGAGGTGTGGGACAAGTTTAACTTGTCCCATAAGCCTTTAGAATTGGCCTTAAAGGTAAATTTCGAGTTTTTCATGGAGGATAGAGTGTACAACACTAAATATCTCAACCATTCAACACACAACACAAAAACCAAGAGCACACCAAGTCTAATAAATGATCTCCTTTTGGTCACATCTTTAATTAGTTTAGGAGTAGATTAATTTGACTCTAATTAAGACACTTAGACCCATTAATATAAAAGGGGAAAACAATACATCAAAATTCTAAATAAAAAAAAGAAGTAAATGACATCACTAAAGGAACACATACTAACATTAATAAAGGAACTAAAATAAAAGACAACACATGACCCCTTGGTCACAATTTCCCCCTAACCAAAATTCAAACACACATAAAATTACATGTTGTCATGGTGACCTTTGTTGAATTCATCAAGAATTCCAATGTGGTTGGTCTCTAATCCCTCCGATGTTGTTGGGAATATAAATATACCTGTGAAACATAGAATACCTCCTTCGGCCTCAGGCCGCATTAAAACATCCATGCCAAAATATGTAATATAAATCTGAAGTCATCTATATACGAATTAATATCATCTAGGTAATTACAAATCATTTATAGATTTCTAGCAACATTTTCTATCTAACGTTTCATCCATGTCAAAATGATCACAACATTAATTCAATTATCCAAGCCTACTCATGGCGACGAAAGTATATCGTATGTCGAAACATATAAAATAACCATTTCCACAACATATCAACATCAATATGAAATGTCTCTAATAATCCAGATGCACCATATATGAATCGAAATCAACAATAGTACAATATCTCTAACATCTAGTATTATGCTAAATCAAAAAGGCTGCAACAGTGTACATAAGAGTAGTTGATAGTATCATAATCAAAATAAAAAAGTGTCGAAGGGAAGTGGGCACTACATAAATGGTTCTATTTTAAATAGTGTGAGGGATCATATTACGCGGTTCAAAATATTCAGGATGGTCAACAACATTTTAAATTCCTTCATCAATGGTCTAACCTTCATTCATGTTCTATAGAAAACTAAAAAGGCACCTAATGCGGCTCATTTAAGTAAGGAATTCAAAGGAGAGGAATTTTTTCTAGAAGTATTCTCAAAATATTCCTTGACTCTTGGTTCTTCATCGGCGGTGGATTATTCTTCTCCATTAGAGTGCTCAACCCTCTCTTCTTATTTTCTTCTCTTTCTCTTTCATGTTCTAATTGTTTGTTAATGAGGTGTTTTTCGTTATTTTATCTTTTTCACTTAACTGCCCTTTAGTTTAATCTTTGTAAAAAGTTCTTTTCAAATTATAACATAAGGGCTCATTTTATTTCCTAAGATCATGAAAGGTCACAAGTGACAAGGAAAGTGAAAATTCATGTAGGGGATATGAAAGGTTTGGATGACGTATTCATTCCAAGAGGTTTTCATTTGTGAGTTTCTAGTGGATAGATTTTTATGACTAAGATACAAGCAAGAGATTACATTATTATATTTTCTTCTTTTTTTATGCTTCCTCCATTCCCTTGCATGCTCAAGTTTGTAGACATGATGATCTTGTAAAACCAAGAAAGGTGTTGGTACCTTTGATAAATGAATCAATAGAATTTTTTTGTCTATGATTTATTAGTCTTATTTTGTTCTTGAAGTTGAATTATTATAATTCAAAGGTAGAAATATTCCGGTTGATGTCAGTGGAAATTTTTAAGTTCCTATCCGTAAAAATAACCTTCCTTATCCATATTCTTACGCCTTTCTACCTCGTGATTTAAGTAAATTCTTCCCTTACTCTAAGAGTAAATTTTTTCCATATGTCTAGTTGAGTATTCATGTGTGATCCCTGACTTCATAGAAACCTCGATATTTTGTGTTTATTGATTCAAAAATAAAATACTACACATTACTGTGAGGAGGGACTTAGTCCTTGATCGTTGGAAAAAATCCACTAAATTACCCTCGCAACAAATTAGTTTGTCACTAGGTCCCTAATTCCCTAAATCAAAGATTTAAGAGGTTAAGGGCATGATCCATCCATGGAAATTTTTTGATAACAATGGTATAGCTCGATACCAAATGATAACAATGGTATAGCTCTAATACCAAATGATAGAATATAATTAGATTGTAATGACCAAAGAGGGACAAGCCTCACAAATATTATTGATCATGAAATCAGATTACATAACAATGCAAGAGTTGTAATATTTATAGATATTAGACACCTCATATGGATAGACATGACACCCTATCGGGCACCAACTATGAGATGATAATACCCATCTCACATGCACATATAATTACTACTAATACTAATATTGAATGTTATCCAACATAATAATATTGAATGCAAGTCACTAGACTAGAGTGCACATGTTACACATTATTAAATAAAAGACAATGCAATAAAATGCAATAAATATTCCTATGCTAAATTATGCTAACATTCCCCCTTAATTTTTCATAGTTTCCAATGGAGTGGAGAGGAACTCTCTGAATAGTGTGAATTTGTCACGTGCAAGTGACTTCGTGAAAACATGTGCCTTCTCTTCAGATATTGTAGGACAAAACTAGAGTTGTATGTTGTGCTTCAAGACATGCTCGTGTATGAAATGAACTCGTACTTTAATATGCTTGGTTCTCTCATGAAATATTGATTATGAATAAGCTTTAACTCCTTCATTATCAACATATACTCGAAGTAGATTTCTATTGTGGTAGACCAATTCCTTCCATTATTCGGTGTAGCCATATTGCTTCACAAATAGCTTAACTCGCAGCTCGATAATCTTCTTCTATAAAAGAGCGAGAAATAAAGTTCTGCTTTCTTTCTTCCCCATGATATCGGTCTAGATCCCATAAAGAAGACGAAGCTCGATGTTGACTTCCTATCATCCATGTTTCCCGCATGATCCGAATCAATATCCCGTCAAGAAGAAGTTGTAGTTCTTTTTCTACTCTAGACAAAGGTCAACTGCACTTTTAGATATCTCAAGATTCTCTTTGTTGCTTTCCAATGACATATTTTCAGTTCTTGCATGAAGCGTGATAAATAGTTGACTGCAAAGCTGATATCTGGTCTAGTATATGTTAGGTAAATGAAACTCCCAATCAACTGCCGATAGAGAGTTGCATTCACTAGTGGTGATGGATCGGAACAAGATAACTGAAGTCTCACTTCCATAGGTGTAGCAATAGGATTACAGTCCATCATCCTAAATTTCTCGAGCATTTCCTTGGTGTATTTCAACGGAAACACAAAGATATGATTCTCTTTTTTCCATACTTCCAACCCAAGACAATAGTGCATGAGCTCGAGATCTGTCATGTGTCAAACGATCGATTAAAATCGTTCTTTGTTGCATCGATCATCTTCACATAACTACCCGTAATGACTAGATCATCGACATAAACAACCACAATGACAATCTCGCCCCTTATTTTTTGAGGTAGAGATTAGGGTCATAAAGATTCATTTCGAATCCATGACTTATGAGATGCTCCTCAATTTCAATGTACTATGCCCAGCCGTGCTCGCTTTAGGCCATATAGATATTTTATGAGTCTCGCATACCATCATCTCTTTTCCTAGTATTACATAACCCTTTGGCTGAGTCATATAGACTTCTTCTTGCAAATATCCATTAAGAAAGTAACTTTTCACATCCATTTGGTGGACTTTCCAACCAAATTGTGTAGCTAGAGAAAAGATCATCCTGATTGTCTTGATCATGGTCATGTGGAGTAAATGTCTTCTCATAATCAATGCTTTCTTGTTGTGCATACCCCTTTGCTACAAGCCTTGCTTTATACTTGTCAATAGTCCCATCTTATTTTTACTTAGTCTTGAATATCCATCTCGCATCCAATAGGTTTCTTCCCGGTGGAAGGTCGATAAGTTGCCATGTGTTGTTCTTCATCACCGATCGATACTCAATCCATGGCATCTTTCCAAGCTTTTGATTATAGGGCTTCCCGATTTGTAGATGGCTCAACTATTTCAACAACTCTGCTCATTAGGGCATAATTGACCTCTTCACGAGCTTGATCATGAAGTTCTAAGTCCAAGATTGGATGATGTGCTAGGTGCTTCATCCAAATTTGCATCTCTTATTAATTGAGTATACCATTTAGGTAACCTCTCTAGCTGTTCCATTGGCTTGTGGTGGATCCAAGTTTTCACCATCATCCAATTCATCACTTTCATCTTCAAAGTGGGAACATCAAATTATGTCTTCACAGAAGTGTATTTTGCATGTTTGTTGAGTCGTTGAGTGGAGAATCGCTTGTTTCTTCTCAAAGAACTCAACATCCCTACTTGTGTATACTTTCTTTGCTTTTAGATCCCATAATCTGTACTCCAAGTGCTTCTTCACCGTATCAAATGAATATCAATTTATCATCTTTCATAACTAACTTTTTCTTGTTCTTCTTGGGTAGGTGCATGCTAGCTTTACACCCAAATACTCTTAGGTGTGTAATTGATGGTTTCCAATTTGACCATGCTTCTTGAGGTGTCACTCCTATAAGGGTTACTTTGGGCACTCTGTTCAACAAATAGACTATAGTTCTTGCAGCTTCTAGCCAAAATGTCTTTGTTAAACCTGAGTCGTCAATCATACATCGCACCATTTCCATGATAGTACGATTCCTTCTCTCAACTATACCATTCTGCTATGGTGTGTGAGTAGGAGACATTTGTCGACGAATCCAATGAGCTTCTAGGTAAGTCTTGAACTCATTTCTTGTGAATTCCCCCTTGATCTAAGTGGAGAGTTTTAATCTTGTGACCAACTTCATTCTCAACAAGTGCTTTGAACTTCTAAAATGTCTCAAAGGATTGAATCTTGTTTCTTAGACAATATATCCACATCTTTCTTGAGTATTCATCAACACAAAGCATGAAGTATTGACATCCAGAATGACTTGGTTACATGGGCCTCGCAAAGATTGGTGTGCACCAAATCAAGCTTTCCTTAGCTCTATATGTGTTCTTCTCGGAAGGGTACTGTGGTTGCTTTCTAGCTAGGTGATTGTGACACTTGTCGTTGTTGTGCTTGAGTGTAGGCAATACTTTGACCATGTTGCCCTTTTGAAGTGTTTGAGATAGCCAAAATTGATGTGACCATATCTCGCGATGCCATACTTCTCAGATTGTGTGTCTTTGGCCACTAGAGCTTGATCATCCTTGTGTACAAAATCAAGTTGGAACATGCATCCCACATTGGAGGATCTTGCTACAATCTTAGAACCTCTTGACTTATCTCTTATCAAGCAAAAATTTTCTCCATTATTACTATCAAATTCAAACTTCAAGTTGTGATCAAGGAGTTGACTAACCGATAGCAAATTCTTGGTCAAATTAGGTACATACAATACATTTTTGATTTTGTAGTTATACTTTCCAAGAGGTAGTGAAATGTTTCCAATCCCCTTGACACAGTATGATGAGTCATCACCTAATGACACATGGTTCTTGTTAGGTGAGTCACGTAGTGTGTAGAACCAATCCTTGCCTCCAAATATGTATCGAGTTGCACCCAAGCCAACATACCAGATATCTTATGTGGACTTGGTTTCTTCATCAAATTGATCAAAATACGTGGTTTCCTTCATCCAATCATCCTCATGTTAAGAAATGTACCCTTGTTGTTTGGGTTTTCTTTACCAATTACCATTTTTTTCCCTTGATTGTTGTTGTTGTTAGACTTCCCTTGATTTGAATTGTTGTTACCCTATTGGTTATTGGGTTTTGAATTTCTTGATGAACCATTTTTGTAGGAATTGTACCAACAATATTTATGTCATGTCCCCTCTATTACAAATGGGACACTTATTGGTGTTGTCTCGTTGACTTTGGTCCCTTTGTTGACTTTTATTTTGTTGGGACTTCTTGTGATTGGACTAAAATTTCCCCTTTCCTTTATGATTAGAAGATAGTGCTTGCTCATCTTCATGATCTTTGTTCTTCATTGCCTCTTCTTGTTGGAGTAGATTGAACAACTTCTCAAAGGTGACTGTATGTTCACTCATATTGATAGTTGTCACAAAGATTCTATACAAAGGAGGAAGTGCTCAAAACACAATTGGTATGAGGTCTTCATCACTTATCTCTTTTTCCAATGCCGCACAGATGCCCTCAAAGTAACAACTCATCTCAAAAAAACTTCAACCTTCTCATTGTGCTTGAACTTGAGAGTATCCAATTGTGATAGTAGGTTGAGGATGGCATTCTTGTTCTTTGCCTCATAGACTATGCTCAACTTATCCCATGAATCCTTGGCCGATGTGGCATCTATAATGTGGGTTGTACATTGTCTGCTATGCCAAAAAAGATGATCAACTTGGCCCTTTGATTGGCCCTATCAAATTGAACTTGTTGTCTTCCATCATCAAGTGATCTTGTTGTTGTTCCATCTACAACTATCCATAGGTCTTCAAACTCAAGTAACATCTTGATCTTCGCCCATACAACATAGTTGTCTCCTCTAAGCAGCTTTGAATCTGACAAGAAGAACTTTGGTTCTTGTGCACCCATTTCTCAGTAATCCAATTTCTCGAAAATCTGAATTTCCAACAAAGGGTAAGGCTCTTATCACTCCAGGTTTATGGTCTCGCTCTCAATATACCGTCAGATGATATACCAAACCTTTCTATATATGCTCCCTTCTGATATACCCATCGGTACATGGAATAATATCACCCTTTCAATATACCCATCAAGACGTAAAGAGGTGTTAACACACATGAAAGAATTTAGTACATGATACATAAATAGTACGGAAAGGGGTTTATGCAAGCACAAACAGATGGGAGGGCTCAAATGTGTGTGGATTGTGTCCTTATTACTCCCCGTCGATTGTATAGGTTCAATTCCCAGATGACATTTAGGTAGTTGTGTTAGGCATTAAGTGCGGTAGTAGTTGCGACGGCATCACCCGTAAGCACTTCCTAGAGGCACCGTATATACCAATGTCGCTATGAGATTAAAGATCTCGTGTGATAGAACGAAACATAAAATAAAAAATTACACTTTTTTTTTTGCACTTTATGCATCAAGATTATTACAAAATTCTCCAAAATTACACCAAAATAAAGTTTTTGTGTCCCCCTCTTTAGAAAAAAAGGTCTAGAATCACAAAATACACAATTTAGGCCAAAAATTTTTTACCCCCAATAGGTTTTTTTTCCACTAAAATTAGTGGTGGCTCTAAATGTGTTTGGTGAGATTCTAAATTTAAAATCTCCCAAAATTTAGTAATTTCTCCAAATTTTTCAAAAAATAATTTAATAAAAATATGGAGAGAGTGGGAATTGAACACGACTGCTTTGTTCCTAAGATGCAAACAAACAATCTAAATATTGTTTTCACCTTTTCTCATAAACCGTGATCTAGTTTTTCCTAAAATTTTGACAAGCATAATACAATATTTTTATTGAAACCCACAAAATTTCAGAAGAATCATAATCTTTTTTTTTTGAGATCTTACCAATTTACCAACTAGATCTGATTTTATTTTTTAGAAAACTAACCCGACTTGCACAAACTTTTGTCACATGTAGAGGCTGAATCAAGATGATGTAAATTGTAAAGTTTTGTGCATCCTTCTTATCTTTCCAGAAAAAAAATTACACATCAATCCGACATTGTATGAAAAAGTTACGTCCTTTTAACTAAGAGCTATCTACTAGAATTTTGTTGACGGGACTACTTCAACCTTTGCTCCCGAATTCTTAACACCTCCACTTTCAGATCTATTTTTTTTTTTTTTTTAATGGATCTGATCTTTTTTTTTTTCACTCGCTTTTTTAGATCTGCAATTTTTTTCAAGATCTTTCTCCTTTTTTAAGATCTTTTTTTTTCACAATTTTTTTAAAGATCTCCAAATCTGAAATATTCTGTCAATATGTTGGATCAATTGGCTATCATAGTTGACTAATAAAAAAAAATTACCTTCCAAATAATTGGATAGGTCAAATTTTATTTGAGGGATGCTTGGAAGGAATGGAGGCATGGGGATGCTTCAATGGCTCTCCTTTGATGCAGATCTTCTTCTCCAATGGATCCTCTCCAATAGTGCTCCTCTTCAACCTCGCTTAGATAGAACCCGCTTCTCCGATACCAAATGATAATAATGGTATAGTTCGATACCAAATGATAACAATGGTATAGCTCGATACCAAATGATAGAATAGAATTAGATTGCAATGACCAAATAGGGACTAAGCCTCACAAATATTATTGATCATGAAATCGATTACATAACAATTCAAGAGTCAGAATATTTATAGATATTAGACATACCTCATATGGATAGACATGACACCCTATCGTGCACCAACTACGAGATGATAAGACCCATCTCACATGCACATGTAATTACTACTAATACCAATATTGAATGTTATCCAACATAATAATATTGAATGCAAGTCACTAGACTAGAGTGCACATGTCGCACATTATTAAATAAAAGACAATGCAATAAAATGCAATAAATATGCTTATGCTAAATTATTCTAACAAATTTGACTTAGTGAATTCTTTTTCATGTATCAACTTAGTCAGCAGTGATCGGAGCCTAAGATTTCAGCGTTATTTTTCTCCAATTTTTCCATAGATAAATGGAGATTATTTAGGAGAAAATAAATAGCCAAGATTTCAACGTGCTTATTCAAATTGAAAAACATTTTAAATCGACATCTACAATCAATTAAATTTCTATTTAAATCAATCACCATGAAAAAATTAATTAAAAATAATAATTAAAATATCATCTACGAAGAATCCATTGTTCGATCCAACATTCAAGGTGCATGAAAAATATGTACATTATATTCCTTACCGCTGAAAATTAAATTACAAATACCTTATAATCATGTTTTATAGAGTTTTACTATTGCGCAAAAAAGTGGTTTTTAATGTCTATCGATTGTGTCAATTTACCATTAAATTGGGTGTTATTTAACTTTTATTAATAATTATATTAGATCCATCCCCTACATAATATTAATTCACAACGGTGGTTTAGTTTCCTTGCTCTCTTTATTTTTGATGTTTTGTAATCGATATATTTGTAGGTTTTATTTTTACATAGCCTAAACTTGTAGCTTTGGGATGCACATCCATACCATTTGATTTTTCGTAAATTATCTTGTATCATTTTACTTATTAATATAACATAAAATATTATTTATTACAAAAATAATTTAAAATAGTATCTTAATTGACAAATCTATATAATTTAACTCAATTATGAAATATGTAGTTTTTTTATGTATCTATTGATATTTGTCTGTTGCTCAATAAATAAGAAAATATATAATTTTTTAAAAATATATAATTTAAATAATTAGACTACATAAACAAAAGGAAGGAAACATGTCAACGAGATAAGAAATTGCTCTCGCCCAAACCCTATAATATAACAGCCCACTCCTATATTACCGCATGAGACTTACCAAATGCACACACCCGACAATAAGTACTTGGGAATCTTTAATTTTATATTTAAATAACTCTTAAAATATAACAAACTAATATTATAATAATATAGATAAATTAATATTATTCATTATTGTTTAGACTAATTTTGGAAAATATTTTGTATGTTTATTGTCATCCAAATTTAGGATCAAATTTTATGATCCATCATTAAGATGAGAAAGTTTATATTAATCTTACTTATAGATATGATAAAAATGTAATTATATATAGATATATGTATGTGTGTGTGTGTGTGTATTTTATAACAAAATTGAAATTGATATATGTTTTTTTTTATTATTGGTAAATAGTTTTTTAGAAGGGACTATACCCTCATACAGAAAAGGCTCAAAACCCAGATATTACAGTGAAACAGCCCAAAAATAGATAAATATCGATGCGATGAGAAAGCACAACAAAAATTAAGCTAGTGCCCAAAAAAGTACCAAAGTGTAACGCCCGCTAAAACAACCCACTTGAGACCCATGAACAACCTAGGTTTAGTTAGAAAAAATATGGAATAATTTTTTTAAAAAAGTGTTAACGACCAAAGTCTCAAGGAAAATTAAATTCAATCGATAACTTTTCCCATTATGATAATTACTAATTCCACATTATAAAACAACAAGTGTATTAAGTCCACACCTAGTTCAAATCTCCTTAGGATTAATTTAATCACCGATTACATTAACATTTTAGCTAAATATTCCATAATTAAAATTTTAAGGTTAAGGGACCAAAACAATTAAATACACCAAGGTATTTAATTCCACAAGATCTAATACAATAGCAAGGTTTAATTACAATGTGGGGAAAAGAATACATATTTAAAATCATCGTAGTAAATTCATACTTACCCACTCCTGTAACTCCTCGTTAAAGATTCAATTTTATTTCTCCCATGATTAACGCAATTAAAACTTCCTAAAAACATTCTCATTAGATAAGGAATTTCCTCACCTTTCTAGTGATATAAAGAAGTCCTCCTAACTCCTCATATTTATCAAGTTATGGACTAACGAAACTTGGGGTGAAACGCTTCCCAAGAACAAGCCCGTGGGCCTGGGAGGAAAAATTTCCCCAACTCAGCCTACGGACTTTGGAGAGAAAATTTTCCCGAAGGAGAAAAGTAGACCAGCGAAGCGGGAAGCAAAATTTTCCCGTGCACGTGGGCCTACAGATAGGGGAAGACATTTAGCACTTTTTCTCTTTTGGGAAAAAAGGCACAATTTGTCTCCGCACTCCCACGAGTCCGTAAGGGAAGAAGTGTCGACATTTCCAAATTCCGATAGAAAGTTAGGCCGCTAGATAATTTTAAGGATTTTATCTTCTTTCTTTTTTTGCCAAAAAGTGCTACGATATAAAAATGATTCGTGCCTCTCTTGATGCCAAGGGCGCCATGTGTGATGCCCCGATTCATGCGGGAAAATGGACTGATGGGGAAACTTAGGAAATTTAGGATTTTTACAAGAAGAGCGTTAAGGGTTTAAAACAACCTCACACATCCACCGATGCCATAAGGTGCCATGTGTCGTAAAACCATTGATACGGGTTGGCAAGGCCTGCAATGCGAAGAAATTAAGAAATTTTGCCAAAACAAATTTGTTGAAAGAGCTAAAGTTTTAAAAGGATCTCGTGCCTCCACCGATGCCAAGGAAGCCACGTGGTAGTGCTCGATTGGTCAGCAGCGACGTGGCCATGGAGAAAACTTACAAATTATTCCAAATTTGATTTTGAAAGTGCTTAAGGTTAAAAGCAATCTGATCCTCTGTCGACGCCCAACGAAGCCATGTGTCCATCAATGATTGGCTTCGAGTGGCGGACCTCCTGAGGAAAATTTGGAAATTAAATTTTGGACTTAGATCATTTTTAGACAAAATGAAGGCGTCATGATTAGCGTTGCTGCAGGAAACTTCATGACTTTGCACCTTTTGGGAAAAAAACAACCAAAAAAAAAAAATTAGCCCGCGGTTCGCCCAAGAATATTTTATTCATTTAAAATTTGTGATTAGATTATTTTGAGCCCAAAATGAAATAAAAACTTGAAGGCCATAAATTTTTATTGGGAACTTGGTTTTTGGGAAATGAGGAATTTTTGGAAATCTCTCGACGTCCTCTTTTCACAACAACCTTAAGAATTTAATTTTGATAAATTTTAAAGGGTCAATTTTTAGAAAATGTCTTTCTATCGCTTTAAAAGTGAGGTGGTATTTTTAACTTATCAATTTAGTTCAAATTTTTCGTTAATTATTTTTCCACTTACCAAATGACACGGAGGATTTTACTTGGAATATTTTAGAATAGATTTCAAGTGTTAAATTATTTGATTGAAGATCAATTCAAATTTCCCCAATTTAACAAAGAAAAACAACCGAGAAATTGTTTGAGACCGATTTTGAAAGGTTCTATGAAATTTTTTTAAGTATTATAGTTTGTGTGGAATTTTTTTGATCTTTCATAGCTTGTATTAATGTTTCAAATGTCTTTCCTATTCTGTAGGGTCGTTCTATACATTTTCTGATAATTATTTGCCAGTCTGAAAATATCTAATAGAGATCTAATTCGAAAGGATCTATTTTCCATTTCCTTCTTCCAAGTATTAGGATACGTTCCAATTCCAATCTAATACATTTAGTTGATTCAAATCAAATTATTCAAAACCAAAATGTAATTCTGATTTCTAATTTTACACATTTCAAAAGATAGAGCTCTGTGTTTTCCTCACACGCAATTCATCCTTCCAAAAGAGATTTAAAATACATTTAAATGATCAGATTCAATACCACAATGCAATTTGAGAAAGGTAATACAATCATTTATTGATTCCCAAAAGACAACTTACAACTTATTTCTTTCATTCTTCAAATTCATCATACAAAATACAATTATTTCTTTCAAAAGAATAGAAACAGAGTATATCTCTTTCACATTTCAATCTTACAACTTTTGTATTCAATACAACATATTTCCATTACAAAACATATACAAGTTCATCCACTTCAAGTGGGAAGGTTACAATAAGATTTATCTCAACAAGGACTATGAACTATTTTATTTCATTCTCCTTTTCTCTAGAACATCAACATGTAGATTTATCAATCTTCCACCCTCGATCACAACAAGAGTAGGGGAAAGGCAACACTCTCCACCAAACCAAGACATCCAATGATAAGGAGAAGCCACCCTTATTAATTGGCTCCCAATCCCTAACCACAAATCAATGGAAGATGTGATCAACTCATCGCATCAACAGGTTTCCACAAAAACACGTGTAAATTTCACACTCAAAACGTAGTCCAAAAAAAAAGCCGTAGTTTGCCACCATAGAAAAAACAACAAACAACACTCAAAGCTTCATCATGCAAGCCATAGAGCAAGAAACTATGGGGATGCTACTTATGCCTCCCAAAGGGGAAATGAGTATCACCACCCGAGAACAAACTACCAAAACATATATCATTTCACAACCCCGACATGCCCTTATGCCTCCCTAGGCACCCCTTATTCCTCACATTTCCTTATGCCTCCCCCAACCTCTTATGGACCCCATAAAGAGTAAAGAAATGCAATCTATTTATTTGTAAGGTGGAACCCAAATCCCAACTCCTCCACACTTATACCTCCCCAAAACACTTATGCCTCCCACAAAATTCCCCATAGTCTTCTCCTACACTATCCCTAAACCATCTACCTAACCACCAACAAATAAGACCCCACATTCAAACATTCAACCATTCACATATGCATACAAATAAAAGGAGAGTTTTTTCAAGAGCTAAGCTCTTACCTCTCCATGATGGAGTTTGTTCCAAATTCAAAACAACAGCTCTCAAATGCTACAAAAATCAAGAGATCAACAATACACAAGTATGCAACAAACTCCAAATTTCTCTCAATTTGCAAGATCTCTAAAAACCCAAAGCAAGTTGCCAAAAGTGAAGTGATAAAAGTGAAGTGAAAAAAAAACCGAAAACAAGCCAAGGAATTTGAATATATAGAAGAGGAAAGAGAAGAGGATGTGGTGATCCATGTGTGATGCCACATCACACATATCAAATCTGACTCATAAGTCAACTTCAATTTCCAAGGAAAATAAATAAGTAAGTGAATAAATGACAATTTTACTTACACACTCAAATCAAACCCACACTTCATTAGGACTGAAATTGAAAGCATGTAAGAAAGTGCAATTAAAGCATACAACTTGACTTCCAAAAATACATAACGAAGGCTAGATTTAAACCCTCTAACCATAGGTAAGGTTGGCATGAAAATTTAAGAGGTATGGGAGGATTTGAACTTGTCCCATAAGCTTCCAAAATCAGCCTCCAAGGATAAATTCGAATTTCAAAAGGAGGTGGAGTGTTTCATACTCCAAAATTAATTTACACATCACTTACACATATCTTACAACACTTTAATTTTAGGCCAACAACTCTAATAATTACTTTTTTATGTCCCAATTTGATTAATTAATTTTAACAACATGTTTACTCACATTAACTTACCATAATTAATAAATAATGAAAGGGGTAAACACATCACTTAATAAACACATACAAACATCAATAAAAAGGAACCAAATAAATAAATACACATAACCCTTGGTCACATTTAAAGGTGATCCCCCATGGGAATCCCTAACAATCAAACACACACACACACATAAACAATACAAGTTGCCATGGTGACCTTGTTGAATTCATCTAGAATTCCAATGTGGTTGGTCTCCAATCCCCCGATGTTTGTTGTGATATTTTTAACTTGCACAATACAAATACCCCTTCAGCCTCATGGCCATATCAGAAAATCCAAATGAATATAATATAATTTCAAAATCATCAATATATATATATATATATGAATCACAACAACATCTAGATAATCAACAATATCACTTACAATTTCATCAACAACTATATAATCATCAATTTTAAATTCAATTTTCTCAGTCTACTCAATATATCCAAATATGACATGTCCTAACAAAATCCATAAATATATATATAACCATGTCCAACAGCATGTCAACGTCTATATTAAATGTCTCTAACAATCATCATGCATCATATATGAATCGAGTCAACAATAATCCATGATCCGACATCTAACACCATACTAAATCAAAACTATACTAATGTCCATAATAGAGTCAAGCAGATCATGATACATATCAAAAGTGTCGAAGGGAAGTGGGAACTACATCCCCTCCCATTAGACTCGACTTCCTCTTGGAAATCATTGGAAAAAGAGATAGGAACAAATGCAATAGAAAAAGGATCACTCCATTATGGGATTGCTTACTTCAAATAAGTGTGGGTCTACAAAACCTAAGTTTGGTTCTATGAAATTCAGAAAGAAGAAGGGATATTACAAGAGATGAGTTATAAAATTTTACAAGGCTACGAACACTTAAATGTAGAGAGTAAATTTATGCTATCAACCAAGATACCACACATAACAATATAACATGAAGAGTTCAAAAGATTCTTAAGAGTAACCACCAAGTAGAGGAATAATAAGGAGAATTCCATGAGTTTGAGAACGACCACATAGTTTCCCAAGGAATACAACATACCACATTAATAAAAGTTAAGGTTTCTACTAAGTTTAAGCCATGATTTCAAGGTTTGTTGTCTAGACAAGGCTAGAAAAAATCAACTATGACCAAATTTGCACGAGGAACAAGTCTATTCAAGGTCCCACAATTTGAGGATCACACAGATGAGGTGGATCAACAAGGAAACCTAAATCAACAAACATTTAAAATCAAGGAGCTATTCCAAGAAAGCACTTCTATAACTCGAGAGGGTACAATTGACTTTTCTTGGTAATAAAAGCGAAGTCAAGACCACAAGAAACATCAAGAAATTATGAAGACCGACATCTCCAGGGAGCTTTTGAGTAAAAATGGCAAGAGAATTTGATACAAACGCAAAGCTGTCGTTGATCTCTATTTTGATTTTGGACTATCCACGTGAAAGATCCAAATTAAAATGGTCCTGGGGTTTTTTTTTTTCCTTTTACAACTTTTTGAAAAAATGTAGAAATTTCTCATTATACCCCACCCCTCCACCTTTGAAAAATGGGCCTGAAACATGTCCCAATGTGGGTCCCAAAGGAAATGTCCTCTCTTTTATACTTTAGCTCCTCTTTTCACAAAAGGAAAATTTTCTAAATTTTCCCCGAAAGTCCGCACCTCCATCATTGACTCAATGAAAATTTTGATGATCCTTTGTCAAGCCTACGGGCCATTTTGATGTTTTAATCCTTTTGATGACAAGAGGAGAAAAATCCAAGTTTCCTCCGATGGTCCACTTCCCCCCCTTTGCATTTTCAAAGCTAACATTGACCTCCTTTTGGCGATCTTGCAAGCCATTTTGATATTTTAACCCTTTTGATGACAAGAGGTAAAAAATCCAAGTTACCTCCGATGGTCCACTTCCCCATCTCTTTGACTTTTCAAATCCAACCTTGACCTCCCTTTTGTCAGGCTTGCGGGCCATTTTGATATTTTAATCCTTAATAGGCAAAAAATCAGTTACTCCCAATGGTCCGCTTCCCCGTCCCTTTGACTTTTCAAACTGCCATGAGTAACAATGGAACTTCTTGAGATGGTCCTCAAAAGTAGAGACCCTCAATGAGCATGGGATCACCACATGTCCTATCCCTGCATAATTTGTTTACAAGTTGAAAGCTCAATGGAAGGTACCATCTATCCAGGGTCCGAGGCAGTTTTCTTTAACCTTTGAAAAGTCCAAGAAAAAGGAAAAGTGAGTGGAAGCCTCCAAGTGTCCTCCTAAAGCTTCTCATAAACAAGACTCAAAGGTTAGTCCCAAACATGCACGGTCCCTCCGCATGTCCCTACCCCACCAAAAACTACACCGGATGTAGAAAAATTTGTCTAAGTCCAATCAAAGTAGTGGAGTACTTCACGTGTCCCTATCCCGCCCGATATAACTTGAAAGCAAAAATAAATAGTGAACCTTCAAACGAGCGTCGTTCTTCCATGTGGATAGGTTTTGGGTCGAGGTGGACCATAGAATTTTTAAAGTACCCCACCAAGCTGCATCCAACCAAAAAGGGCCTCATTTCCTATTGATGCAAAGGTGTAAATATGACCGGTAGGAACACCCATCAAACCGTAAAATGTAGAAAAACGACCATTTGAGCTCGGAGATGGAATTTTCTCTAAGGATAGAGAATTTGGAAATGTTACAAGGTTCAAATACACTCCCTCGAGCTACATCCACTCATTTTCTTCAAGTATTTAGGACAAAAATGACAAGGACAACAAATCCCGACTGTGGAAAATATAAAGAATGGGACAACCCGAGTTTTTACACCCAAAGACATACTTTTTCATATGAATAGAGAAACCAGGAATCAATTTTGGATCTTTAAGTCATTCCTAACCTGGAAGGGACGGATTATGGCAACAAAAGGAAGGTAGAGAATTTTCGACGCAACATAGCAAAGAAACAGAGACAAATCCCAAAAATGAAAAGAGAAACCAGCAAAAATAGGTCACTAAAGACAAGAAACGAACAAAAACAAAAATACATGAAACGAAAAACAAGATATACACTATACAAAAGATGTTTTACCCCGATTCTAGGGAATAAATCAAAGAAATTCTTCAAGTGCCTACCATTAACAAAGCAGGTTCGAGAAATTCCCCATCTAATTCCTTTAAGAAGAAGGTATGTTCACCAATTCTAATATCAATGGAGTAAGGGCCCATCGATAATGCATAAAAATTACCATGTTTTCCCTTATCTTCATCCTCGCTATCCCATAGCAGCGTGAGATCTCCAACATTAAAAGATCTCGGGAGTGACCTTCTTGTCAAATAACTTCTTCATATTTTCTCTTAACTTTACATGCCTCGTGGGATGCCCTTCTTTCTTCATCAAGTTCAACAATTTGGTAAATACGATTATCATATGGACTAACCTTTTGATCTTCAAGTGTTGAATAGACTGATATGAGAATATTTGCATATGTATGGGCAGCAAGGCCTGATCTCCATACACTAACTCAAATGGACTCTTTAAAGTAGCTCTCTTGACAAAGTGATTCTATCACCCAAACATAAAACTTGAACCGCTCACCCCATTTCCTTTTGTTCAACTACAAGGTTCTTCTAATAATTTTCAAAAAAATTATTACTTGAATCGGCTTGTCCATTCCTTGGGATTGTAATTAGAATAATAAGTCATGTTAATCCCATACTCTATGCACATTACCACCAGAGGTTTAGTTATGAAACTCATGGCATTTTCAGCTACAATTTTAACGCACTCAAAACTTGTAGATGATATGGTTCAACACAAAATCCATGATAGTTTTCTATGTTACCTTCTTGGTGGGGATTACCTCCACCCATGTAGTAAAGTAATCAGTGTCTACAAGAATCCACTTATTGCTAGCACTTGAAGGGTCTGAAATATCACCAATGAAATCCATTCTCCTTTGCTTGAATGGGGTTTCAATTGATACAGCTGCAAACTAAGGGAGCCCAAGCTTTTAGGCTTCCATAGAAATGTTGGAAACTCTCACATCTTTTAAGAAACAAGGTTGTATCCTTGAAGAGATTTGGCCACCAATAACCTGCCCTCGGGATCTTGTGTGTTATGACTCTTGTAACAAAATTCCCGCCACAAACTCCTCCATTGAGATCAGTAATTATATTGGGGGCTTCATCTTCACTAATGCACATTAAGAGGACTCCCTATAGGTTCTTCCAAGCTAACCCATAATCAGTAATGATATATTTTTGTGAGGCCAACTTAAGAGCTCTTTTCCGATTGTTACTTAAATACTCAAGGTAGTATAAATGTCTGATAAAAATCACATCTTTTTACCAATATGAATTCATCAACTTTTCAAAAACACTTACCCTTCTTCTTCTAGCTCATTTACCTCAATAGTTTGTAAGTTGCTCTCAGCCATAAGCTTAGCCAAGCCCAAACCTCTTACCAACTTCGTTGTTTGGATATACATGTCATATTCTTACAAATTGTTCACCCATCTACATCTTTTTCTCAAGATTTCCATCTTTGATAAGATGTCCTTCACCATGGTGTGGGGAACAAAGGCAACCACTCTAGAGATTAGAATTTAAGGCCTGGGCACCTTTGTTGCTCTTACCAAGGAAAATGCTTATTTCTACATAATAGTGTATTTCAGCTCAGCCCCCTACAATGCCTTACTGGAAAAGCAAATTTTCCTCTCAGCCCCTTCATCATCCTTCTGCAGCAAGAAAAAAGCAATAGTATTCTCTAAAGAAAAGGAGAATAGTTGGAAAGGCTTCTTATAGTCAGAGCTACTAAAATAGGGGCATGCTTTAATACCTCTTTGATCCCATTAAAATATTGGATGGTAGCCTCCTCCCATTTGATGACTTGGTCCTTTAGCATGGATGTAATTTGAATGGTCAACTCAAAGAAAGTTTGATATGAATCTTCTGATGAATTTTATCTAGAAAAAGAAGGAATGAAATCCTTTCTTGGTTCTTGGAAATGGGACCTTGTTGATGGCCTCTACCCTTTCTCGAATCAAGCATCACCCCTTCTTGTGACACAATATGACCACGCAACTTTTCCTTTTGCACTCCAAAATGGCACTTCTTTGGATTGAGTGAAATGCCATATCCTCTACATCTTATCATCATTTTTTCCAAGTGCTGCAAATGTTCACCTCTTCCTAGAAAACATAGTCACATCATCTTGGTAAACAACAATAAAATCATTAATTTAACCAACAAAAGCAACATCCATTACTCTTTGGAAGGTTGCTCCAGCATTCATCAAACCAAAGGGCATCCTAACATAAACATAAGTTCTCCAAGGAGTAGTAAAGGTTGTCATGATTCTTTCTCGATTCATTCACCACAACTTGATTATAACCAGAGAAACCATCCAAGATAGAGAAAATTCAGAACCAAATCACTAATGGCAGCATGTTCTCCATGTTTGGTAAAGGATAATTATCCTTAATTGATGCTCTATTTAGATTTCTAAAATCCATACACACCCTGATATCACCATTCTTCTTTCTAATTGGTACTAAATTTGTAACCCAAGAAGAATACCTTATGGGCTAAATAATCCCTCCATATCTTAGCTTCTTCAGTTCCTCTTGCCTTTTAAGAGATAATAGTGGATTGATTAGCATCTATTTTTTCTTGAATGGATTTTCATTGGACTCCAAGTGAATCTCATGTTGAAATAGATCCTCTCTCGTATGCTTTTATTTCGAGTAGGTCCACGCCATGCAACCTTGATATTTTTTTAACAATTGGATGTAGCTATGCTTCTCTTCCTTAATGAGATTTATTCCTAACAAATTTTTCTTGGTTTCCCCTTTGTACTAAGATCATTCTCCTCAACATCCCTTGAGGCTACTATATGTATGTTAATAATGCAATCATCATTATCAAAGTTTGATTCAAGAGCAACCACCCTCTAAGAATGGTATTGGTTTTTAGTTGGATGATGCCTTTGCCAAAAAAGGTTTATTTTCCCTCTGCTATGCACACCATTGGCTCCCAATCAATGCATTGATCAATAAAATCTCCTTTGTTCTACACAAATCTTCTGATCTAAGCATCATCATCAAAAGATTGCTAGTGTTTAATATTATCAGGGATAGAGGGTCTTGTCAATACTTCAACATCATATTCACAATATGGGGACCTTGCACAATTATCAAACTGAGATCCCAACACTGTAAGCTTTTCTAGAAAATCATTCAAAAAAATTTCATGATGCATAATGTTGAATGAATCAGACATCTCAATAAGATCCCAAATTGCATGCTTATATTGTTTCATTCGCTGATTTTTTATGGCATAAAGTTTTCTGACTTGCTTGACAATTAATTCTAAATATCCTTTGACAATAATGTCCCTGACACCATATTTCCAAGAAATTATTAAACCTAACAACAGTTCCTCATACTCAACAATGTTGTTAGTGCACTCAAAGTTGTGTTTGAAGGAAAAAACAAACTTTTCCTGGCCTAGAGAAAGCAGGACAACACCAACACCATTTCCAAACTTGGAGAAAGCTCCATCAAACAATAGAGTCCACAGAGATCATGGCTGCTCAAGATACTTACATTCCTCAATCTTGTGCTCCTTTCCATCAACAAATCCTACAAAATTATCAGCATCAAAACTTGTGTACAATACTTCATACGATGCATTGTTGGGATCTTCAATAAGGTGCAACATCTTCTTTTCTCCATACAACCTAACAAGGCTGCCATTAATTGGAATGATGGCATAAGACATATCCCTTTTCACACTTCCAAGAACACTTGTAGCCCATTTTATAGACAAGAACAAACCCCACTTGGCTAGGAAATCAACAATGACAACATCAAGTTTCAATTTTTACCTAGGTAGGTTGCAAATTACACCAACAAACCTTTTACACATCCCACCACCGGTACCTCTCTGGAATCCATGGCAAGTACACTTCCCATATGATGTTGTCACTTTGATATTCAGCTCATTCATGACTTCCAGAGGCATGACATTGCATGATGCCCCCGAGTCAATTATACAATTGTGTAGCAATTCGTCCTTAATAATCAGAGTGGTGAAGAATGGATCCACATTTAGTTGATATTCCAGCAAGGATGTCCCCAAATAGACCTCAAGTGGTTCATGTGGTTCCTCCAATGTTGGTGGTGTTTCTAACCCATCAATGATTGGAGGAGTCTCCATAATGTTCACATTTCTACCGAGGGTAGTCTTCTCCTCTTTCAATCCCAAGTATTCAAATGCTCTCTTTTTGAGCTTAGGAATCCTGAGCAACTCAACAATTGGAACAAAAAAATTGATTTCACTCAAAACTTGTGCAATGTCATATGGGACAATCTTTAGCAAGGCAACATTAGAAGGGAGATTTCCAAAATCATCATATGACATAGGATTCATTTTTGTTTGGGCATGAGGTGAAGTAAGATCTTTTTTTGGGACAACAAGGCCTTTGGTAGATGCATCTTTCCTAGTATCCTCTTTAGGAATATTTTAGAGTAAGGGATTTTTTGGCTTGACTTGAGGACCTCCCCTTTGAAAACCTTACTTCTTGTGTTATATTCCTTCCTTGGGCAACAACAATATTCATCAACAACTGGTTGTCTTCCTCATAAGGACTCCTCCATCATACTTCTTTATCATTAGAGATCTTAAATACTCAAATTCATTATTAGGTATCTCAAAATATTTTATAAGATCTATTTCTAAAGTATGGGAGGGAGGAAGAAGTGGTACCCTATGAATGCAGATCCATAAAAGTTGCAGCAATCTGAGCACTTATCACTTCATTGAAGATGCCCCTTATTGTGAACTCGTGGAGCAACCCATCATACAAACATCATCATCAACTTCTTCTTCTTCCTACTAATCTACTTCACATGGAGCATGGGGCATGAAGAACCTATCACACCAATAAATGACATTTGTTTCCTCCACAACAAAAACTCGCAGCTAAAGGATTAGGCACCATTCTACTTTCCCTGCCTTGGTGCTATTTACTTTAAAATCATATAGGTCCTTGCCTCTATCACCAAATCCCTGCTCATTTCTATGATGATTTGTAAATATTTCTGGACCTTGTTGCATGTATCGCCTTTGTGAACTCTACCCAACTCCTTTCTTAGCCTGGCTAGTTTGTAGGAGATTTCTTTGTGACACCCACAAAGTTTTCACAACTTCCTCCAAATCAGCAGCCTTACTAGTTTGGGGTTTTTCAACTTAACCAACTTCACACCATCTCTCTTAGGAGTTTTTGTAATCACCTTGATATTATTCTCAATTTGTAGAGCCATAGTGAAGGCCTTCCTCAAATTAATAGGTTTTTCCCTCAAGTAGTAATAAGCTTTTTTGTCAAATGCATCTGAATATTTGATCAAACATGATTCATCACATGGCCTAAAGCTAATAGGAAATCTTCTCAAAGTCTTATTGAATCTTGTATTAAAATCATTTACAGATTCATTAGGGTTCTTTTTCATATTCTCAAATTATAAAAAACTAAACCTAGGATCTGTTTTGTCACCATATTGTAATCTAAATGCATTATTCATCTCTGTCCAAGAATCAATAGAGTTATCTGCAAATGCTTTACCCTAATCCCTCATAGAAAAAAATTGATGTATACATCTTCAAATTCAATCTCAAAGTCTTCCATCATCTTGATAAAAAGCTTTAAATTCGATCACGAGTTATAGCATTATTTCCTGGAGCTTTGGTAGTTTGTTCCTTACATCTTGAGGAACTACATTTTGATAACCAAATATTCCAAAAACCATTTATAGGTCCAAAGGTATTTACAAAAATGGAGGTCTCAGGTGGGGATGGGCCATGTTGATTCGAGGAGGTGATCTTGGGGAGAAAAAAAGCTGACAAGCGACAAAAAGCCTTTGAAACACAGGAGTATAACTTTCAAAATGGATATCCCCTTAAGGTTGTCTTTTTTTAAAACCCTATCAACTTTGGAGAACATAAGGGGCGTAGATGAGAAGCAAACTTTTCAAATTCAAATGAAGTCCCTTCTCCGATGGAGAATTCAATTCCATAAAGAGACTACCTAATTCAAAAGTACTTGAATAGCAATCTTACAAAATAGGTTGATCACTTTCACCACTGGGATCTCCTTTCTTAACTCGTTGTTCTCCCGCAACTCTCCAAGCTCTTCTTCCTTCTAAATTTATTTTTCCTAGCTCGGAAATAATGTCCTAAAGCGGATCCTTAGAGAAGAAAGATCTTCTTCCTTCCAACTTTGCAACGATTAGTAACAAATCTCACTTAATAGAGGTTAAGACACTAGTATTTATCAAAAACCGATCAACAGAAGTCGCCACTAAGGATTTCAACCTTAGTTGTGAAAATGCACTAAAAATATAATTTGTCAAATGTCCTGTCAACACTAGAAACTCAAAATGAAAGATCTGACCTTCCTTTACCAAGATTTAATAGTGAATACTAGTGTAAAAGCTATATATACTGGAAAAATTCACACAACACTTATAAATTTGAAACTTCTTATAGGCCCAAACATAGGATAATGTTGAAATAATGTATTAGCACTAAGAACATATAATAAGTGTTTACCAGGGTTTGAATATGAACTGTAATCACAATGTCACCTCAAGTGGCAGCTACACCAACTGATGTTGGTACCCAAATTGATTCTACTTCAAAATTGTGCAACATCACAAGTTTGGCAGGAGCTTAGAGACAAGTAGAGCATGTAGTGTGTTGTTTTGTAACCGGGGATGAAATGTAGCTTGCTCTTTGTCACTCAGATGTAGAGAAATGGGTAGCACCCTCAAGAGGATTTGACCTATCCTCACTACTTTATGGTTGTGCCTTTCAACCAGGGTAAGAGGACCCTTTTGTAGCCTGATATTTGTGGAAGAGATGGAGATATCCTTCCTTGTAAAGTTATTGAGGATACCTTGAATAAAATATGATCAATACAACAAACCTAACTCTCATGAGTTGTCACTCTAGATAATGGAGATATTTCCTAGGCAAGGTTTAGGCTAGTAAAGACAATGAAAACCTAATTGATTTTGCATGTTTTGGTGATAGAAATTATGCATTTGTGCACACACAGGAAAAACAGGGGTAGTATAGGTAATATTGGTTGTTTTTAAATGAATTTTGGTGGGAGGTGAGGTAGAATGAACTTGATTTTCTAGATCTCTGAGAACTCTTACAAAAATGGAAATCTTAGACAAAAGAATGCTTCAGAATAGTGAAAATGTTCCTCTAACTAGAATATGTGCTTCAATGGAGGCCCAGATCATCACATTATCACACAAACTTTAAGAACCCAATATGGAGTCTCAATTTTAAAAAACTTAACTAAAAATTATCAATCTTTATTTTATCATTCCTAAGATACCCTCAAAGGATAACAAACAATCTTATAGTCATGCTAGAGTCACAAAGTGATTTTAAATTTGTTTATTTCACTATAAAATGAATGCTCTTATGATAAATGAAATTACAAATGCCACCAAACTATCACAAGCATAAGATCTTGTGTGATTCACAAAGATTTAAATGTAAGATCGCAACGGAACACAAAAACTATTTTCGGACATTCGAAATGAAGCAGACACAATTTTGCTCAAGATCAACACAAAATAACTCAAGTTTGATTAAATTCATCAGTAGGGAAAGTTTCTAGAACAATCTCATAGCTTGTCAATGGTTGTACACTCGCAACCACCTTGACATGATAAAATTTAATACAAAAGAGATAAACAGGTTTCTCAGATGTTTTCTCAGAAAGATGGGCTCTATCAAGCGTTTCTCTTACAAAATCAGTCTCGACCTCTAACACTCCAACCATTTACACGATAAATTTGTGCAATTTATAACATTTTACCACAGAGTTTTCCCCCCAAAAACCCAAACATTGAGTGTACCAGTGCTCACTATGACCTCGATCATGATATCATGAATCTGATTTACAAAAAGGTGTCAGGTGCTCAAGGGGACAAATCTCTTCGAAAATATCAGCATTCAACTCCTTATCTGGTATATCACTCTTCATCTCCTGTGCCAACCACTTCCACTCCTAATCTACCAAATCTAGTTCTTACATGCCCAAGAAAGGAAAACCAAAGATCAGATCAAGCCCGATAGTAAGATCATTTTAATGGAGAAAGACATCTCCAAATCTTCCCCACCAAAACTAGATATCAAATTTATTTTTCTCTCTTTTTGGCATGTAGGAGACATCAAGAAATTATGAAGACTCGCATCTCCAGGAGCTTTTGAGAAAAAATAGTGGGAGAATCATATACAAATGCACAACTGTCATTGATCTCTATTTTTATTTTGGACCATCCACATGGAAGATCCAAATTAAAACGGGCCTGGGGGTTCCTTTTTGCCTTTTATAAATTTTTGAAGAACTTGAAAATTTCTCACTTTGCCCCGCCCCTCCACCTTTGAAAAATGGTCCTGATAAATGTCCCAATGTGGGTCCTAGTGGAAATGCACTCTCTTTTTATAATTTATCTCTTTTTTTCACAAAAGGAAAAATTTCCAAATTTCCCCCGAAAGTCAGCACCTCCACCGTTGACTTAAAGAAAATTTTGGCTAATCCTTTTTCAGGCCTACGGGCCATTTTGATGTTTTAATCCATTTGATGACAAGAGGAAAAAAATACAAGTTGCCTTCGATGGTCCACTTCCTGTCCCTTCAACTTTTCAAAGCTAGCATTAACCTCCTTTTTGTCGGACTTCTTTGCCATTTTGATATTTTAACCCATGTGATGACAAGAGACAAAAATCAAGTTGCCTCTCGATGGTCCACTTCCCCGTCCCTTTGAATTTCAAAGCTAACCTTTACCTCCCTTTTGTTAGGCTTGCAGGCCTTTTTGATATTTTAATCCTTAAGAGGAAAAAAATACAAGTTGCTTTTGATGGTTTGCTTCCCCGTCCCTTTGACTTTTCAAACTACCACGTGTCACAATGGCACATCTTGACGTGGTCCCCAAAAGCAGAGAGACCCTAAATGAGCATGGGAACACCATGTGTCCTAGCCCAACATAATTTAATTAAAAGTTGAAAGCTCAAAGCAAAGGTGTCATTTGTCCAGGGTTCGAGGCAATTTTCTTTACCTTGAAAACTCCAAGAAAAAGGCAAAGTGACCGGAAGCCTCCAAGTGTTCTCCTGGCACTTCTCATAAACAAGACTCAAGGTTCGGTCCCAAACATGCGCGGTCCCTTCACGTGTCCCTTCCCCACAAAAAACTATACCGGTTGCATAAAAATTTGTCTAAGTCCGATCAAAGTAGCGGATTCCTCCACGTGTCCCTATCTCTCCCGGTGTAGCTCCAAAGCAAAAATAAATAATGAACCTTCAAATGAGCATCGTTCTTCCACGTGGATAGATTTTGGGTCGAGGTAAACCATAGAAGTTTTAAATTACCCCACCAATCCGTATCCAACCAAATAGTGCCACGTTTCCTGTTTATGAAAAGGTGTAAATTGACTAGGAGGAACACCCGTCAAACTGTAAAATGTAGAAAAATGACCATTTGAGCCTGGAGATGGAATTTCCTCTAAGGAAAAAGAATATAGAAATGTTACAAGGTTAAAATACACTCCCCAGGAGCTACATCCACTCATTTTCTTCAAGTATTTAGTACAAAAAGACAAGGACAAAAATCTCGACTTTGGAAAATGGAAAGAACAGGACAACCCGAGTTTTTACACCCAAATATAGACTTTTTATATGAAAAGAGAAATGAGGAATGAATTTTGGATCTTTAAGTGATTCCCGACCCAAGAAGGGACTGATTACAGTAAAAAAAAGGAAGGAAAAGACTTTTCATGAACAACACAGAAGATAAAATGTGATAGAGACCATAAATTGATAGATTTCAATGGCAAAATGGGGCAAAACTATTTTGAGCACCAACACAATAGATGCATGACAACAAGTTGAGGGGGTCGATCCTCCTCCTTGTGGTGGATAGGGTTAAGTGTAGTCTTCCTTAAGGCCACCTCAACAATCACCTTAGCAATAGACCCGCCCACCTTATATACTTCCTCATAGGTTTGACGCACAGAGGGGGTGGAGTATGGGACCTCCTCCTAGGGGTCCCATCAGGACACAGGGTGTATAGAGAGCTTAGTTAGCTAAAATGCATTAGCTGAGACCTCAACAATCCCTAGCCGGGTCTTCGTGGATCCATAGCATAGACATCTAGAGTAGTGGTTGGAGCTGCATCCCACTAGAGAGGTTTAGGGAGCCATTATGGTTACACCTCGTTGGACATCATTGGAGAGAGTTCCCATAGAACCCTAGCAACAAGGGTAAGACATAGATCTCAAATCCAATTGTTATAGATATGGGATGGAGCCATCAAATATATGATGTAGTCAAGAACTGCCAAGTTGAGCACTAGAGTACCATCACAGAGACGACATGTAGTATTGGTGGTGTTTCCATCTCTATTTTGTTTGATTATGGATCTTCTGATTCTTTTATTGCACCATCCTTAGTAGAGCATTACAAGATGGTGGTAGTTAGGTAGGGTCATTGTAGGGATGTTGAGATGGCTTCTGAGAAAAAACTTTTGTAGACTCCTTACTTAAGGAGTGTGTAGTGGATTTGGGACCCTTCACCACTACCCCGCATCTTCGAATTGTTCCTTTGGGTTCTTATGGTATCATCTTGGGCATGGATTGGTTATCTACACATAGAACTAGAGTGGACTATTACCACAAGACTATTTCTTGTACAAATGATCTAGGAGTGGAGTCAGTGATAACATGGGTTAGGAGGCTCATTTCTATTTACACCATCTCCGCTATGTAGCTTAAGTGGTGTGTACGATGAGGTTGCTAGATGTATGATGTTATAGTTAGTGACGGATATGAAGATGAATCTTGTGGACCATCCCTTGATGACCACCCCATCCTAAGAGAGATTTTGATGTTTCTCCAGGGGAGCTACCGGGTTACTTCCCCACGTGAGATAGATTTTCACTTAGATTTGGTTCCAGTGCAGAGCCTATGTCACGAGCACCATATCGGATTACTACACCCGAGCTATGTGAGCTCAAGTTGTATCTTGAGGGAATTTTGGAGAATTCTCTAATCCATCCTAGTGTATCCCCTTGGGAAGCACCAAAGTGATTTTTTTTTTAAGAAGAAGGATAGATCTCGTGGTTTTGTATTGATTACCGCCACCGAACAAATTAACAATCAAGAATCATTACTCCCTTCCGCACATTGATGATTTATTTGATGAGATGAAGGGGCAAAAAGTTTTCTTAAAGATATATCTAAAGTTATGGTATCATCAATTGAGGATTACAGAGGCAAATATTCATAAGACCACCTTTCGCATGAGATATGGCCACTACGAGTTCACAGTGGTACCTTTTGGTCTCACGAATGCCTCCGTAATATTCATGACCTTGATGAATGGAATGTTCAGGAATTTTCTAGATCGCTTCATGTCCATCTTCCTCGTCGAAATTCTGATTTACTCACATACGCGTGAGGTGCATGAGGAACACCTTCCCCAAGTTCTTCAAAGGTGTCTTCATGAGTAGCATCTTTATGGGAACTTGGACAAGTGTGCATTTTTTCAAATAGAGGTGCAAGATTTGGGCCACATCATTTCGGGAAGGTTATATATTCAATCCTTTAAATATTTGAGCTATCATGGATTGGCCAAGACCCACCAAGTGTGACCAAGGTGTGCAGAGCTTCATGTGATTAGAAGGATATTACATGAGATTTGTTTAGGACTTTTCTCGATTACATGACCCATCACTTCTCTTTAGTGGAAAGGGAAGAAGTTTGTTTGTCGATAGATGTGAGCATACCTTTAAGAAATCAAGGAATGCCTCACGACAAAGACACCTATTCTAGTAGTGCCATATCCTTAGAGCGAGTTCTACATTTTCACATATGCTTATTTTGCAGGACTTGGAGGTGTGTTGATGCGGGAGGGTGGAGTAGTTGTGTTTGAGTCTCATAAACTCAAGGATTATGAGCTCAATTATCCGACTCATGAATTTGTACTTGTAGCAATTGCACATGCCTTAGTGCGTTGGATACACTTCCTTGTTGGTCATAGATTTACACTCAAGACAAATCACTTGAGATTTCACCACCTCTTCATGCAGCCCAATCTTAATGCTCGCAAATCGGTGACATTGGATGGAGTTACTTTATGAGTATGATATGGAGATATATCATGTGAAGGGGAAGGAGAATGTGGTTGCAGACACCTTGAGTAGATAGATACATGTCACTATGGCTACTTCAAAGTGCGCACATATTTGTGGAGTAGGATTTTACAATAGGTTCCTCATGACAACTTATACCTTATAGCCAGAGAAAAGATTAAGTCTCGTAGACCCTTGAGGGGAAATTTGATGGATTTTCATTAGAGGTAGATGGTATTTTTAGACACGAGAGTTCGGATATATGTTCTTAGAGATGGAGAGTTGAGACAAGACATTTTGATAAAGGCTCACCATGCAACTTATTCATCCTATCCTTGGGTGAAGAAGGTGCACGCCACTTTGAGATAGCTTTACCATTGGAGGGGACTTTAGAGAGATGTGGATCAATTTGTGTCACACTATTTAGAGTGTCAAAGGGTGAAGGCCAAGCATTAACATCCCGATGGCCTTCTCTTTTCTCATGCTATACAAAGTGGAAATGGGACACCATTTCCATGAACTTCATAGTTGAGTTCCCAACGTCGAGATACAACCATGACACCATCATGGTCACAAAGTGGATAAATTGATGAAAGCGGCTCATTTTTATTCGGTGAAGACCACCTACACACGCTAGTGTAGTGGCACGGTATATCTTGATGAGATTGTTAGGTTACACAGATTTCAAGGAAGATAATTTGTACCGTGACCCTTTGTACACTTCCCATTTCTGGACTACCATGCAACATGCTCTCGAGACGATGATCAACTTCAGCACAACATATCACCCGACAAAAATAGACATACTAAGAGGGTGAATCAGATCCTAGAGGACATGCTTAGGATGTACGTTATGGATCACTAGTCTAGATAGGAGGAGTATCTATACTTGGTGGAGTTTACCTACAATAACAGCTTTCTATAGTTATATAGGCATGGCTCTTTTTTAGGCACTATATGGCGTAGAGAGTGCAGGACTCATTTTAGTTGGTATAGGTTAGAGGATAGGTTTCTCTTTGGCCAGCCGTATTGTACTACATGGAGTAGTAGGTTCTTTTAATCGGAAGAGATTGAAGGAGGTGCAGGATAGGCGGAAGAAGTATGTGGACTAGCATAGGATATATTGTAGTTATGAGGTGGGCACGATGGTGTTTCTTCATGCCGGACCATAAGAGCTCTATCCATTACATAAAAGGTTCTAAGTTTCCTCCTAGGTTTTTGGGTCCCTTTGATATATTGAAGTGCATTGGTACCTTGGCCTATCGTCTCTTGTTGCCACCTATCTTGTCTCGCATCCATAATGTGTTTCATGTTTCTATGCTTAGGAGATATATTTATGATCCTTCTCACATATTAGATTGGACCACATTATAGGTGTAGGATCGGGGAAGGTGATGATGGATCCCTTTTGTATTATAGAGTGTAGGATTTTGGGCCTTCGAGGCGAGAGAGATTGACCATGTTCAGTCCAAAGGGAACATGTATGACAAGACTCGCTACTTGGGAGGATGCTACTTTGCTACGATTTCAGTTTCCACACTGCTCCGTGACTTTAGGAGAAAGTCAAGTCTAAAGGGAGGGAGATGTAGTGCCCCTTCCCTTCGACAATTTTTTATTTTTATTATGATATTATCGACTACTCTTCCGGACATTATCAGTAGCTTTTGGTTTACTTTGATACTAGATGCTAGAGATACTTTGGATGGTTGTTTTCGATTCATATATGATATATTTGGATTATTAGGGATATGTTATATTAGATGTTGAGATGGTGTGGACATGGTTATATATATATATATATATATATATATATATATATGTATGTATGTATGTATGTATGTATGTATCTATGTATATATGTATATATACATACATATATATATATATACATACATATATATATATATATACATACATATATATATATATATATACATACATATATATATATATATATATATATATATATATTTATATATATACATGTGTGTGTGTGTGTGTGTGTGTGTTATATATATTTCGACATGTAGGCCTTGATAATAATGAAAGATGTTGTGATCATTTTGACATGGATGAAATGTAGAATAGAGATAAAATGTTAGAAATTATAGATGATGATTTGGTTTATATATATATATATATATATATATATATATATATATATATATCGATGATTTTAGATTTAAATTTCATATTTATTTTGGATGTTTTAATATGGCCGTGATGCTTTAAGGATGTATATTGTATTTTTGAGGTAAATATATTTACAACAAACATCGGGGGATTGGAGACCAACCACATTGGAATTCTAGATGAATTCAACAAGGATCACCATGGCAACATGTAATTATGTGTGTTTGAATTTTTGCTTAGGGAAATTGTGACCAAAGGGTCATGTGTTGTCTTTTATTTTAGTTCCTTTATTAATGTTAGTATGTGTTTCCTTTAGTGATGTAATTTACTTGTTTTATTTATTTAGAATTTTGATGTATTGTTTTCCCCTTTATCTTAATGGGTCTAAGTGTCTCAATTAGAGTTAAATTAATCTATTCCTAAACTAATTAAAGATGTGACCAAAAGGAGATCATTTATTAGACTTGATTTGCTCTTGGATTTTGTGTTGTGTCTTGAATGCTTGAGATCTTGAGTGTTGTAGACTCTACCTTTCAAGGGAATCTCGAATTTGACCGTAAGGGAAAATTTTAAAGGCTTGTGGGACAACTTAAACTTTTCCCACACCTCTTAAATTGATATACTAACCCTACCTATGGGTTGAGGGGTCCAAATTAGACCCCGTTAGGTGTTTTGGAGAGAGAAATAAGTGAAATGTTTATTGCACTTTCTTTCATATATTTAATTTTGTCCTTAGGGGTGTTTTCTTAGCTTGTGTGTGCAAGTATCTTGTCATTCCTCTCACCCACCAATTTATGGTGCATTGGGGTTGAGGTTTTACTAAGTGAGGTGGAGTTGAAGATGAGTGATGTCACATCCTACATGGAGCCATCTCATCCTCCTCCCTCCCTTTTTTATTTATTGATGCTCTTTTTCTTGTTTGGGGGTTACTTGATCATGTTGGACTCTTGAATTTTTGGAGAGTTAGAAGATTTTTTTTGGAGTGCTTGTGGATTGTTGGAGCTTGTGGATGCTTGCTTGGTTTTGAGGATCTTGGTGTTACATTCTTGGAACAAGCTCTACTATGGAGAGGTAGAAGCTTTACCTTGCTTTAGTTATACTTTTATTTTTGTGTTTATATGTTTGTGTTGAGTATTGTTTTCCTTTGGAATACTTGTTGGGTGTGGGTATATTTCCTAAGTATGGAGTAGGAGGAGACTATGGGGAGATTTTATGTAGGAAGGAATAAGAGTTTACTTTCTTATTTGGAGAGATTTTGTGTTGGGTGCCCCACCTTTGTTTAGGAATGCTTGCATTCTTACTTATTTCTTGTATGAGGGAGGCATAAGAGTATATGGAGGTATAAGGGGTACTTGAGGGAGGCATAAGAGTTTTTAGGGGATTTGAGATATGCATTGGAGGCTTTAAGGTGGACATCCATTCCCATTGGGAGGCATAAGTGGACTCCCCATAGGTTTTGCTCCTTTGGCTTTCTTGTTAAGCCTTATTATATTGTTGTTTTGTGTTCTTCCTTCTTGTGTTGTTGTTGTGTTTGTATGTGATTGGAATGGATGTGAAAATATTTTGTTAAGTGGTGTAGAATCTTATTGTTGCCATGTGTTGAAATCATCTCCCATTGTGATGTGGTTGGGGCTTAAATAATGAAGAGGATGACTTCTCCTCTTCATTGGATGTCTTGGTTGGGTGGAGAGCGTTTCCTCTCCCCCCATTTTGTTGTGAATCAAACATATCTTGAAGGATCTATCTTTCTTGGAGTTGTGAAGCTTGGAGTGTTTTTGGAGACCTTGAGAATTTATCCTTATGAAGAAACTTATTGTATTCCCACTTAGAGTGGAAAAACTTGTATTATTGTAGTTTCCTTTATTTACATTCTTGTATTATTTCCCACCTTGAGTGGATGACTTTGTAATAATCTTGTGGAGAAGAGTTTGCATTCAAATATTTGTATTTTGAAAAGAGAGAGAAAGTTTTCTGTTGAAATAGTTGTGAAATGGCAAAAGAAAGTCTTCTTCATTGTAAAATTATTATGTTGTTTGAGAGAAAGAAAAAATATATGAGTGTAGAGGTTGAAATTGTATGTAAAAAAAAGAAGAGGAAAGTTACTTTCATTGTGGAATTGTATTATTATATAAGAAAGAGAAGAAAGACATGTATTTTGTAGATTGTTTGAGAAATAGAAAAGAAAGTAATTCTTTTATTTGAAATCTTGGTTGTATTGTGGGAAAAGTAATTCTTGGTGTTAAATGATTTGAGCCATTTTCAATAGAAAAAGAAAGTTATTGTATTATTTGATAATCTACAATTTGTATTGAATGGAAGAGATAATAAATTGAAAGTAATTTCTATTTATAAATGGTGATAACAATGTTAGAAGTAGATGCAAATTTCTTTTAAGTTTTGATAATGAATAAAATTCAGTTGAACAAGATAGAATAGACCTTATAGTTATATTACTATTTTTGGAATGGGAAATTCTTAAATAAATAAATTTTAACCAAGAAGAGAACAATAGGAATGAAATCATAAAATAGGAAACTCTATATGTTAAAAAATAGGCTCAGAATGCATTTTAGCACCTTTTTGTAACTTTTAGTTTTTGAGAAAACCTCATAAATAAGGTTCTATTTTTTTGAAATAGGATTGTTGCCCTATGCAGAGTGACGGTCCCGTAACCTCCGCTCAGGCTAGGGCGGTGGTCTATAAACCACCGCTCAATAGGTCAAAGTTCCACGATTTTTCACCAAGGTAGGGCGGCGGTCCCAGGACCGCCGTCTGATCTCGGTGGCGGTTCTGTCACTTACGATAGAACTCCATGGATCCGCACCTATGTAAAAACTTTAAATGGTTTTTACTAATTTATAAGATGTAAAATTTAGCTAATGACTACCAGCATGCAAACAAAGAGTAATCCCATGGAATTGAACAATAAAACATACAAATGGTGGATCTAAAACATTTCTTCTCATTTTATTCATGGGGGTAGGGTTTGCCCCAAAATTTGAAAACCTAGATTGGGGAAAGAGATCCCTCCCAATCCTTGAATGAAACTGAAAACAATTTTAAACCTACAACCTAAACCTTCTAAGCTTGGTCCTTGTAGAGTCCTCCATGAGTTCTCCCTTCTTGCTCCCATGCCTTTCTCCTCTCCAACCTGCATTTTTTCACAAAGCAAAATAGACCAAATGAGAAGACTGGAATAAAGTAGGATTTTAATAATATTGCTTATGGAATTTTAGGGCTTGCTTGTAACCCTAGGATCTTGTGGTTGGAATTGATTTGATCCAATGGTGGAGGATCAACCTTGCCTTTGTTAGGTGAAAATGAATTTTATTAATGACTTTAAAAACCTTAGGGGTATGTGTAATTTGAGAATGTTAAACCTTTATTATTCCTTATCAAATCTTCCTTAGTAATAGAAAACACTCTAAGTTAAAAATATAATGATTTTATATTAATTATGTAAGAGGTTAACCATATTAGAACTTAACATTATTAAGGAGAAGAAAACATTTAACTAAGTAAATTAAAATATGTCACCTTCCTAATTGCAATGGGTTTAGTGGATCCTAGAGTGAATTAGAACATATGTTAACCTTCTAGTAGACATTGTTCTTAAACCATAGGGTTGAGTTTAGTGGTATAAGTTAGTCGTTGTAGACGCTAGGGATTAACCTGTGTAAACTCTTTTCCCGTATCCTTAATCTTGTAACAAAAAAAAAAAAAAATAGTCGCTATTTTCGGGAGTTGTGTTAGGTGTTAGCGTGTTCCTAGAACGTTGTTTTTGCGGGTGTTACACAATAGCTCAAATTAAAGACATGTCATCTCTAAAGAAATATATAATATTGCAAATTAGTGAAAAACTATGGGTGTAGAGGATAGACCAACAAGTTTTAATATTCGGATGTCGGCGATGCTTCCAAACGGACCATGTTTAAGATGAGTACAAGCATTTTAGACACAATGTAAAACATGCGTGGTGGAAGGAATCTCTTCGAGAACATCTCACGATCAGTCCCCATTCGAGACCTGGGCCGAGGGATCATTCAAATACCTCAACGGTAGACACTCCCCTACAAATGAAGGAATTTCGAACCCTTAAGAGAAGGAACCACATAACTCTAATCCTCTCGTCTCTACTAGGACAACACAAGATTCTTCTACCCAAGAGGACATTGTTGAATCTATGCTCCGCTTGCACCTCGTTGACGATCGATTCCTATTAAGACACTTGAAGTTGTTCTTCTGAACATCACAGAAGAATGTAACGAGGATTCTATGATGGTGGACAGAGAATGAAAGGACACGAAAAACCTAAATCCACCATTTTTTCGAAAAGGTATCGGTGTTTTTATTTCTTTTTTATTGCTTTATGTGGGCTAGAGGCTTGCTATTTCTTGAATGTTTTTCTGGTGGGATCTTGACCCAAGTTGGTCATGACATGCTCTGCTTCTTGTTTGTTTTTGTTGGGCGGTTATTGCTTTACTTTTCTAAGTGTTGCATCGCTTATCTAGGTTATTAGACCATCTCGCCTTCGCACTTTATAGTTGCATCCGGTTATAACCCTTTTGATGTATTGGTGTATGTTCCGCTTTCAAAACCATTTACCAATAATAAATAAACAAATAAATAATATTAACTCTTGGGAGATGAAAGATTGATATTTTATATTTTATGTTGACAGATAAAAATAATATCATCTCGAGAGAAAGAATATAAGTACTATTCTATATCATCTCTAAAACACAATTCTTTGAAAGAATATTTATAAACTTCCAATTAACAACAATATTTATTTCAAATATAGTTATTTTTGTCTCACTTTATTCAAATATTTTCGCTAATATTATGTCAAAACAACCGCTATATACGTGAAAACAAACCTTTTACGCCATGCCATTCCATGGCCTCCATTTTCAATGATGGAACCGACCATTTATAGTGACGGTTTATTGGCTACCATTCTGTTCTGCCCACAGATTTGGAACTGTTCGCAGCAATTTGCGCTTTAACGCCTGACCTCGTAGAAGAATCAACGGTGAAGTTGAAGTAGAACACTATAACACAAATTATTAAATTTGTTTATTTTGAATACGAGAAAAGTACTTCAATAAACTAATGTTATTTATAACTGGTCAGAAATTTTCCCAACAATATAACTCAATTATTACTGGATGTGATATGTGATAATATTAATATAGAAATATCGAGAATGATTCGAGATTGAGATTCATATCGCAAAAATTCAACCAATACTAATATGATATTCAATGCACTAATTTGTTCGCATTATATGCTTTACAGGTGTTGGGCATCTATTTAATATAGATGACACACAGCCTTTTACTGTATTCTTCATGTGAAAATCGACCTAGACAAAGTACGACCTTCCATCTGTTTTTCAAAGATGGAACCGAGTACCGACCATTCAGTACAACTACAGCGTAATTTCGATTACCTATTTTGTTGCATTTTATTTCGCCTGTTTCTTCTGCGGCTGTTGAATATGCTGTTTCAATTCAATGCCGTTCCCACACAATCATGAAACATGTTTCGCTACATAAAATTAAATCGTAAAACGAAAATCGAAAGATCAACGAACGTTGCGGTTCAGAATCTACGGACTAGCGGTGAAGTTAAGTAGAAGAATAATTATTCAATTTGTACAGGACTCGTTCAAATAATGGAAATGTTTCATCAAAGCATACGTCACGTAGCCGTACGTCAAAGTTAAACTTTACCATGATTAAATAAATAAAATAATGAAACATCGGACCATGCGAACAAGAATAATATTATAATTACTAGGGGCCTCCCACCAATCCTTAGTTGTTCGGAAACGGTAAAAGGAAGATGGCATCTCACCCCTGTGCAGCTTGTAGATCGCAACGTAAGAAATGTTCAGAAAAATGCGTGTTGGCTCCTCATTTTCCACCAGACCACCCAGAAAAATTTGCAGTCGTGCGGAGTGTGTTTGGAACCAAACATATTGTCAAACTGCTTCAAGTAAGCATGCGTTAATATTTTTCTGGAGATTTAAATAAATCTGTTTTCTTTTGTCATTTGGTTTTTGCGGCATTTTATTTAGTACAGTAGATTTTGTTGAAGTTTTTCTAGTATAGTAGATCCACTTTAAAAGAGCACTCCAGTAGATTTTGGGCTCCCTTGACATTTTCTACCAAAGTTTATATCTTCAATTGTAATAACGTAATCCTTTATTTTTGGTAATTTTTTTTTCCCCTCTGTTCCTATGGTTTGTTTTGTTTTTTAAGTAGATCCAGTAAGAGAAGAAGTTCTCCCACAGATTTAGGATTCCCTTCATATATTGTACTGAAGTTTAAATTCATTTCTAATAACCCTTTCGAATATTTGTGAACATTCATTATAATTTCAATTCTATTCTTTTAACAATTTTAATTTTAATTCTCTGTTAGGACTCAGGAGAGTTGTCCACTCTGCTATATTAATAATTATGGTTTACTCGATTACAAAACATTTTTTCATGCGAATTGAGTCTTTAAATATCTGCCATGCAATAAGTAAGTTAATTAAGATTCAACGCGGTAGCAACTTTGGTACGAGAGTATTACGGTCTTCAAATATAGAATAAGGCGGTCGATTAAAGTAACATGACTTAAGATCTATAGAATATTATCGTATAAAATTATTGGTTGGTAATATGTATATCGGCGTCTCCGTCTCTGAGTGTATTTCTAGCAACTTTTGAATTCTTTTGACTTCTGCAAGTATTCAATTAATTTTTCTAATTATATGTCAATGTTAATAATAAGTTCAATTTTCCTAGTTCATAATAATAAGATGAAGTGGTCTATATCATTCATTCCATAGTTTTTGAGATTTCAATAGATATAACTGCTATTTACATTGACTTGTAGTTGGCTGATCAACTATTGCTTTAGTGTACAGATTGTAACTAGAGTTAAAAGCCATCATTACTACAGTTTTTTTATAGGTAAATATTGGAAAAGACTTTAAGGACTAAATACAGTCAGAAAGATATTCAATGAGGGCTCACAAGGAATAAATCATGTCACACTGAAAAATATCAAACCCATTTTAAGGTCACCCAAAGTGAACTAGGCAAAAGATGGGAAAACAACAAAGTACAAATATGCAACAAAAAATTAAAAACCGAAGTTGGCTTGCTTAGGTATCCTCTTGAAGGAATTATATCTAACTCCTAACCTAGAGGGTGTGTGCTAAGATAATGCAAATAGAAACAATATTATGAACACACACAAACTCACAAGAGAAATATAGAAACAAACTTTGTATTAAAAATACTCCAGAGCACTTCGGTGCCTTTTCTTGCTTATTGAATTACAAAGTGAAACCTCTTATTTATAGAAGTTTTCCAACCTTCTAGCTTAGAAAATATCTCATAATATCTTATATTAGATATTATTGATCTTTTGGATATTTTATAGATATTCCCATATATTTCTAGATATATATAATATCTCTTGATATTTTCTAGATATTCTATACAATATCTTTTGATATTTTGGAGGAGTTAATATTCACAATAAATGTGAATATCTTTTACATAAAGTTGGAATTTATCTATCAAGATTAGATATTTCCTACACCTCTTTGGTTGTCCATTTCTTTTCATAACCACCACCTTCCAATTTGAATCGTCCTCACCCCAATCACGAGAGATAATTATTTCCAATTCAAAATTGAGTCGAGCTTCTCCATGACACAAAGCTAATGTCCTCGAATGATTACTATGGGCTCTGCATTTCTAGGGCTGCCTACCACTTTTCTACTAATATTTTTACAAAACACAAATTTTGTTACCTCCTCGACACTTTTTGGACTGATTGCTTCAAATATTTGGACCTCTAAGATCTACCCATTCAACCAAAGGGGCTTCCAAAGTGACTCAAATTCTTCCTCCGACTCAGACTCCACATAAGCCAAAACATGACATACCCCTAAATTCTTTGGAAGAGCATCTCGCCTACTCCTTATTTAAAACTCGCATTCCAATACAAGATGACCATGAGCAAAGCATCTCGAGATCTAAAAGGAAACCTTCGTAGTTAGTCAATTGGGTTCGGGAGTGGTCTTGAATTTGAAGAACCAAGTAGGTAAGGCCCGAGATGTGTCCAATTCATTCAAAACCTATGCAAACATGTAAAATATATAGTCCTCTTTTGATCTTGAAACTACTTTCAAAAACTAATTCATAATCCAGCTAGAATGTGAAAGTCCCAACGTTGAATTGATATTCACATCACGACACTATTATTTTGTTCGATAGACTATTATCATTGTACTTCAAATTATTAGAACTCGGGTTTCCTTTATTTTGTTTCTTTTTAAATCATGTGGACTTTTTAGTGGATGTTTTGTTTTAATATATATTGTGAAAATTCTATTGCAGTCACTAATTATTAATCTCCTATCTTAAAAGATTATTTAACTGCCGAAAACTAATTCACAACTAATATAAAAAAATAACACAACTGTAACTTCACTAATAAGAATATAGAAAGAAATGCATAACATAATGAACACAATATTTTTAGACAAATTGTCCCTAGAAAAACCCCTAAGGGAAAACCAGTTCTACAAATGAGAAATTATATTAACTTCAGCAAATTAAGAGATACAAATATTCCTTGCCTCTTACTTGGCAGAACTTCGACAATCTCCCAACTTCTCCCACTGATATTCCCCCACTGCTATCCCCAACGCTATCACTGCGCCCTTGCTAACACTGCAAGACTGTTTTCTATCACTGCAAACTTACAAACTCATTTGCTAGCACTGCAAATGCTTCTCAAAAACTTGTTCTTTCCAAATGCCCAATGACCTCCTTTTATACTACTCTCATTGGAACACCAACGGCCAAGATCGATTCTCAATCGATGGTTGAGATACATAACAACTTAACAACCATAACAAATTTGGTTGCAAGGTGTCACTAAAGGAAATCAATAATTAGAAAATAATTAATACATTCTCAACAATAAGATAACTATTATCTAATCTTAGCAAATGGACGAACAACTGTCCAAGCTAACAAACTAACACTCCCTCTTAGCGAGGAAGTTGTTCTGCACGACACCCATCTTATCTCTGAAGAAGATAAATTTTTCCTTCCCCAATGCCTTAGTTAGAATGTTTGCTACCTGCTCCTCTGTAGGTATGTATTGTAGCTGAACAATACCTCATTGTACACAATCCCTGATGAAGTGATACCTGATATCTATATGTTTAGACCTATCATGAAACACTGGATTCTCAGACAACTTGATGCAACTCTGATTGTCGCAGTGTATCACAGTAGTCTCAACCTTCTGACCAAACAAGGCCACTAGCAACTTCCGAAGCCATATAGCTTCACATGTCGCCATGCTAGCTACAATGTATTCTGCTTCTGATGAACTCAAAGCCATAGACTTCTGCTTCTGTTGAACCAAGAAACAACTCCTGATCCTAAACTGAAACAACACCCTGAAGTGTTACTTTTATCATTGTCTTGCTACTTACCCAATCTGCACAAGATAGTCTATCGCCTTGATTCCTTCACCTCAAACATATCTGATCCCATACTCAACTCAACCACACAAATAACACGACACATGCTTGGCATTTTTCCAATGCACTCTCTTTGGCTAAACCATGAACCGACTAAGAGATTTTACTACAAATTCTATATCCAAATTTAGTGTTGACCAAATACATGAGCGAACCAATTAATCAGATGTATGTATCGTGGGATCTACATCTTTGTCTTAAAATGTATCTACCTTCCTCCAATTAGTGATCATAGGTGTATAAATGGATTTACAATCCTCCATCTCGAATCTCTTTAAGATTTCAATGCCATATTTCCCTTGACCAAGGAAAACATTCTCGATCTATCTACCACACTTCCATGCCTAGAAAATAGTGCATGAGTCCCAAGTCCTTCATCTCGAACTCTTCTGCAAGGTCTCTCTTGCAATCCTCTATGAGCCCTAGTGCACCTGTAAGAAACAAGTCATCTACATATAGAACAAGAATGAGAGCCTCGCCCCCAACCACCAAGTAGTAGAGGTTAGCATCTGCCTCACTCTTAACAAATCCCATTTTCTGCAAGTATGTATCAATGTGATTATACCATGCTCTAGGATCTTGCTTGAGTCCATACAAGGCTTTCATCAATTTGCACATGTGGGTCTCTTTGTTGTGTGCTACAAAGCCTTCTGGTTGTTCTATGTATACCTCCTCCTTCAATTCACCATTAAGGAATGTTGTCTTGACATCCATTTGATAGATATACCATCCCATTTGCATTACAAATGAGATTACAGCTCATATAGAAGTATACCTAGCCACTGGAGAAAATGTCTCCTCATAGTCTATTCCCTCCTTCTGAGAGAACCCCTTTGCCACAAACCTTGCCTTGTATTTCTTGATGCTACCATCTGCACTGTGCTTTATCTTGAAGATCCAACATGATCCAACTACTGCCCTATCTATTGGTCTAGGCACTACCTCCCACACATCATTCTGCATTATTGAAGTATATTCCTCAACCATAGCATCTCGCCATACCTGATGTTGTGTAGCCTCTTGATAGCTGGAAGGTTCACTATCTACCAACTGGCTGACTAATGCCACATAGTCATTAAACTTGGCTGGTTCTTTCCTTTGTCTCGTACTCTTCCTAGGAGCTCCCACAAACTCCTGAGTATCCCTTTGTGTGTTTTGAACCTCATGGTTCCTGTTGCCAACTGTAGAGGATGAAATATCAACCTCTAAATCTTCTAGATGCATATCTTGCTGCACCAGTTGCTCCATACTTTGTGAATCTTCACTACCTGAGTCTATGCTTGTACTAGTAACTGTACTTGAACTTTGCTACCCTTGACTTGGATTTGGAGCTTTTGTTGGCTGCTCACTTTGATCATCTACTGGAAAATCTCTGGACCTTCTAAACACTTTTTCCTCCATGAACTTGACATCACATCTGACAATAATTCTTCTGGTCCCTAGAATAAAAATCCTATATGCCTTTGAAGTTTCACTGTACCCAACAAGGTACCCCTTCTCTGTAGTTTGATCTAACTTGGTACGTGTATCTTTTGGAATATGAAAATATGCCAAACTCCCAAATATCCTAAAGTGACCTACATCTAGCTTCTTCCCTGTGAAAGCTTCCTCTGTGTCATCCTCTCTAGTACCTTGTGTGGAACCCTGTTCTGAATGTAAACTGTTGTACTACACACACTCTCGCCCGAGAGATAGCGGGCATGTCCCAGTCATGTAGCATAGCCCTTGCTTCCTCGATATAGAATGGTTCTTCCTCCCAAAGAACTCTATTCTCTTGGGATTGTAAGGAACCGTCCACTCTCTCTTGATTCCTTCTCTGGTACACAAATCCTGGAAGTCATTTCCTTTGTACTCACCTCCATTATCTGACCGAAGAACCTTTATCTTCCTTCCTGTTGAGTTCTCCACAAGAGCCTTGAACTCTTGGAAGCAACTGAAAACCTCATCCTTGGTCTTCAAGAAGTATATCCAGGTCTTCCTAGAGAAATCATCAATAAAGGTAACATAGTACACATATCCTCTGAGAGACTTTGTTGACATTGGTCCACATACATCTGAATGTACTAGATCAAGAACACCCTTAGATCTATTGTCACTCCTTGGAAAAGATGCTTTCACAAACTTCCCCAACACACATCCCTTACATACATCATCATGCTCTGTGCTCACCTCTGGAACACCATCACACTGTCTCACGAAGCAATTTAAGTGCTCCATGATGAATATGGCCCATCCTCCTATGCCATAGCTCTCCAAGATCTCTAGGATTACTGCTGCTCATAAGTGCCTTAGGAGTATCAAACTGTAACCTATAAAGGCGACCACTCCTAACTCCAATAGTTATGGGTGATTTCCAATCCTTGTGCTTAATCAACACATGTGTCCCTCTAAAAAGTACATTATACCCTTTATCCTGAAGAACAGATACAGAAATCAGATTCATACCTAATCCTGGCACATGCAAGACATGAATTGGAACTATCTTTCTATTCTCCTCCGAAACCCAATAGTCCCTTTCCCAACTGGGTTGAGCTTGGACAAGTTCCCCATAGAAATCTGGATATTAGTGTCCTCCTCCTTGTAACTAGAGAAGTACTCTCTAACTCCTGTCATATGAAATGACGCCCCACTATCTATATACCAAACACATTGTGAGGTTGAGTGACCATATAAGTCGTGAGTGCAAAATCATCTTCCATTCTATTGGAGAGTTCTTCTCCACTTGTTGAAGCTGCCACCTGCTTCTTACCCTTCTTCCTATCTAGGCAATCACTAACATAGTGGCCAAACTCGTGACAACCAAAGCACTTGACCTTAGATAAGTCCTTTTTCTTCTTCTCACTTTGATAATTTGATCCTTTGCAAAATCCCTTCTTTGCTTTCCCTTTTCCCGTTAGGGAAACATTTTCTTGTTCTCCCTCACTTTTCTGACTCTTATTGGCCCCATTGACAAGACTTAGTCTAAACTCCTCCTGAGTGAAATCATTCCATAGTTGATCCCATCTCGGTAAGGTGTCTCGTCCACTAACAACTTGAACAAAAACATCCCACTATTTAGTAAACCCATTTAGGGCTATCTATACCAGCTCATCATCGCTAGGGCTATCTCCAACAACTGCTAACTCGTCCTTGACAAGTCTAAGTCTGGTGAGGTAACTTGTAACATCTTCTCCCTTGTTCATCCGGGTATTCTTCAACTTTTCTCTGAGAATCATCTTCCTATTGGTGGTAGCATTCTGGTACAGATTCAAAATGGCATCCCACATCTTATTCGCCATATCTAACTCGGAGATGTGTGGAACAATATGATCCTTGACACCATCAAGGACAATCCTCCTTGCCTTGGCATCCTCTTTCTTGTATGTTGCAAGTTGTGTTGCATCTATAGGTACAACTACAACAGTGGTAACATAATCCTTTATACCATTCTCTTCCAACAATAAAGAAAGTTTGGCCTTCTAGACACCAAAATTCGAGGCACCATCTAATTTGTCCTGATCTCTCAAACCAATGAAGCAATCTCAAAGGATAAAAGTAATACAAATATAAAGAGACCAAACTAGGTTATACAAAACCCTTAATTTCTTTCCTAGGGCAAACCTTTTTTACCCTTAACACTTTGCTTTGATACCATGTGAAAATTCTATTGCGATTCTTATCGATTATTAATCTCCTATCTTAACAGATTATTTAGCTGCCGTAAACTAATTCACAACTAATATTGAAAAATAACACAACTGCAACTTCACTAAGAAGAATACGGAAATACATGCATAACACAATCAACACAATATTTTCAGACAAATTGTCCCTAGAAAAACCCCTAAGGGAAAACCAGTTCTACAGATGAGAAATTATATTAACTTCAGCAAATTAAGAGATAGAAAGATTCCTTGCCTCTTACTGGCAGAACTTCGACAATCTCCCAACTTCTCCCGCCGATATTCCCCGCTGCTATCCCCAACACTATCACTGTGCCCTTCCTAACACTGCAAGACTGTTTGCTATCACTGCAAATGCTTCTCAAAACTTATTCTTTCCAAATGCCCAATGACCTCCTTTTATAATACTCTCATTGGAACACCAACGGCCAAGATTGATTCTCAATCGACGGCTGAGATACATAACAACTTAACAACCATAACAAATTTGGTTGCAAAGTGTCACTAATGGAAATCAATAATTAGAAAATAATTAATATATTCTCAACAATAAAATAGCTATTATCTAATCTTAGCAAATGGACGAACAGCTGTCCAAACTAACATATATGAACTCATTTATAACTTTCACTCTGTACATTTATTTTTATAATAATAACATTAAGATATCAGTGTCTCAATTAAAAATAGGTTTTCTGGTAATTTCAATATCTTTTCTCTTCTTTAATCGAGTTACACCCCTTTTAAGGCAAGGTTTGATCTTCAAGTTTAATAATCCATGATTATCACGCTTCAATAATTCTTTTCGGATGTAATGTGGAGAAATAGTGCAATGTATTTTCAATTATTTTCTTTTCGGATGTCAAAATGTTTAAATGTGGAATTCGTTAGATGTTTCAATATTGTTTCTATTTGTTTAAAGCCCTGTTTCGAAGATAAACAGGAGAAAACTGATAAGAATTTATAGCATGTATCTAGTGTAACTCTGAGTTTTGATGTGTTGTTGCGTTAGGGTCTTAAGGCCGAGCAAAGAATTGACGCAGTAAACAGTATGTTATACGAAGCAACTGCCAGGGTGGACGACCCCGTACACGGTTGTGTAAGTACTATCCGCCAAATGGAGAAGCGCATTGCTGAGCTGGAAGCGCAGTTGGCAGCCACGGAAGAGGACCTCACGAGGATGCTGAACAAGTTCCTTCTTTGCACTGAGAATGGTTACATTGTTCCATATAGCTGTACTGACACGTCACTGCCAGTTGCAGATAATATGTATGATGAGGAGGATTCGTTGCTCATATGGCGATCTTTGTGGGAAACATAAATCTATTAAACCGCATTGAGTGTGGTCTCCAGACAAAAATATAATTAGCAAGTCACGTCATCCCTCATGGCCGTTTATCGATTACTATATTAATGTGCAAGAATCTAAAAGCGTCAATTATCACGAATTTGTATGTACACACTATAAATATATTGTGTATTATATTATACTAGCCCACTGAATTCGTGCTAAATAAATCTAAGAGTTTTAGTGCATGGTTTCAAGTGGTATCAATCATCATGTAGTTCTTTTGATTATATTTGTATGTGTGAGTGTGATCTAAGATAAATCTTAGTTATGAGTTCTTTTTGCCTCTTCACATAAATATAGAGGTATAATTATAAAATAGATAATTTACCTAGCATGTTAGTAGTGTGATGTAGTGTACTTCGATTGTTTGATTAAACCATTTATCCCTTGAAACCTTTGAACAATATTTTATTGTTAAGTCATGGCTCTAAGACTTTTGCATACTTGGAAATGGGGAAAGCTATACACTTTGATCTAGCCAAGTGATTCATATCTATAATGGTGGATGTTTTAATTGATGTGCAACTGATTTTGAAGGACGTAGGAGAAACTTTACTAATTTTTTATTGATATTTAAATAGCAGCTTATGAAAGTTCTAGGTGAGTAACAATATTATATTTACTTTACTTATATAGATATCCATAGGTTAAATATTATAATAATGTTGGTCATTCTAAGAAGATGAAATGATTTCATTAAGTTGTTCACTCTCAAAGGAGAGTTAGAAAATAAATGGGGATGAGATGTACAAGTCATCCAAGGACATAGTAATTTCCTAGTAAAGTTGTAAATTTTTCTAAGGTGAATTTTGATGTAAACTAAAAGGTTTCAAAATGATACATAGAAATAATTTGCTAGTTTCTTAAATCCAAGTTCCTAATTTTATGATAGCGCGGATTGTGGATGTGATCAAGTCAAGAAAGAGCTAGGGATATGTAATGATAGGAATTAGAAATTGAACACTTATATTTATAATGGAACATATAAAAAATTATCATTTTACAAGGATAAGCTCCTAGATTTTAGTGACTATATTTCCCGAGGTTCGAGCATGTAATTGAAATTTACATGCCTAAAGAAAAATATACGTGAGTGCATACGCACACTTTTCCTTCACTCAATCATTGTCTTGTGACATATTAGTGTTGGCATGGTTCATGGTAATACCTACAACAACAATTCTAGTCAATGTACGGTTAGTGCATGTAACTTCTTTAAAATTTAAGTTACAAAATAAAGTAAATTAGATTCAAAACATCGAAGAAATGCACCTATTCATTATATTAAGGGAGGATTTTTCATTCTTGTTGTAGGTAAGATATTTGGAGTTTTGAAAAACAAAAGGATTTTCTCGTGATAAGTTCTAAAATGTACTAAAGGATAAATTAGAGTGTTTGGTGTATGCAAATCAAAACTGAAAGGGGGAGAGACTAGATAGAGTGACCGAAGTACCCTATTAAGAGAGAGAAACGTCTATTAGAATGTTTAATGACACTTATATATTACCTAAAAATTTTAAAGAGAAAAAATGGCTACCTATACAAAACTTATAAGCTACTTATACACCTTCCATAACATCTAAGACCATAGCAAGATGTATGTGGATAGAGGCTTAGTTTTTTTATTAAAGCGACGCATTTGAAAAGGAATAAATGTACTAGCCCCCCAAGATGTTTAATGTAGCTAAAACTAAGAATATAAATTCTAGAATAAAAAGCGGTGAATGTGTACCATTCTAATGATTCATTAGATCTTAGAAATGTACACTTAAGTAGTATACAAGAAAAGGACTGAAGTACCCATTCCCTTGTGTAATAATTTGAATTACATAATATGTGTATCAACTTACATCGAAGCATGTAAATAGGTAAAAGAATCTTAAAATGTTGGAAATTTATGAGAATTTACCGTCTAAGTTAAAAACTCCAATAGGGTCAAAACCATAGTACAAATTTTATTTGAAGGGTACATAGTTCATACAATTATTGATATCATTCACTTTTAGTACTTGTGCCTATTTCGATGTGATTTTTGCTCGTAGGTATTTTAGTATGCATGTAACATTTCCATATGGGTAATATATCTTGATGCATCACCCCCTCTTTTAAAAGGTATGATAAAAGTTTGTGTAATCCTAAAGATCACGCAGTTCACACACGCCCAAATCCAAAATGGAACTGTTGGTGCTCAAAATAGTCTCACCCCATTTTGCCATTGAAAATATATCAATTTATGGCCTCTGCCATATTTTATCTCCCCGTGTTGTGCCTGAGAAGTCTCTACCTTCCTTTTGTTGCCATAATCAATCCTTCCTTGGGCCGATGATCACGTATGGATCCATATTTGTTTCCTTGTTTCTCTATTCCTCTAAAAAGTCTGTATGTGGGTGTAAAAAACTCGGGCTCTCCCATTCTTTCCCTTTTCCACAGTGGGATTTGTTTTCCTTGTCATATTTTTGCCCTAAAGAATTGAAAGTAACATAAATCGATGCAGCTCGAGAGGAATGTATTTGAGCCTTGTAACATTTCTAGAATTCTCTATCCTTGGAGAAAATTTCATCTCCGGCTCAAATGGTCATTTTTCTACATTTTACGGTTTGACGGGTGTTTCTCCTGGTCAAATTTACATCCTTGCATCAAAAGGAAACGTGGCCCTTTTAGTTGGATGCGGCTTGGCAAGGTACTTCAGAAATATTATGAATCGCCTCAACTTAAAAACTTGTCTACGTGAAGAAAGGAGCTCATTTCAAGATTTGCTTTTTGGTTTGGCCTTGGAGTGGCACCAAGAGGACACGTGGAGGTTTCCGTTCCTTTGCCTGAACTTAGACAAATTTTTATGCAACTAATACACTTTGGTGGGACAGGGACACATGGTGAGCCCGTGCTCATTCAAGGTCTCAAATTTGATCACCATTTTGAAACTGTGCCATGGAGACATGTGGAGGCTTCCGCCAGGTCTTCCCATACTTAGAATTTTCAAAAAGGTTTTGGGAGGTCTGGGACACGTGGAGGGACCGCACATGTTTGAGGACTGGCCCTTGAGTTTCATTTTAAAGAAGCGCCAAGAGGACACTTGGAGGCCTCCGCTCACTTTGCATTTTGCTTGGAATTTTCAATGACCAAAGGAGATTTCCTCGAACCCTAACACATTGCACCTTTCACCGAGCTTTAAGATTTCAACAAATTTTGTTGGGCTAGGACACGTGGTGAGCCCGTGCTCATTCAAGGTCTCAAGTTTTGGGGACCATCTCAAGATGCGCCATTGTGATGTGTGGAAATTTGAAAAGTAAAAGGGATGGGGAAGCGGACCATCGGAGGCAACTTGGAATCTTTTCCTCTTAAAAAACATTAAAATGGCCCATAAGCTTGACAAAGGATAGGTCAAAATTTGATGGGAAGGTCAATGGCGAAGGTGCGGACTTTCAGAGGTAATATAGAAATTTTTCCTTTGTGGAAAAAGAAGCTAAAGTATAAAAATGGAGCGCGTTTCCTCTAGGACCCACATTTGGACACATGTCGGCCCATTTTTCGAAGGAGGAGGGATGGAGCAAAATGGGAATTTTTCCATTTCTTCAAAAGTTGTAAAAAGTCAAAACAAAACCCTTGGGCCCATTTTAAATTGAATCTTCCATGTGGATGACCCAAATTCAAAGTAGAGATCAATGCAAATTTGTGTGTTTGAATATGATTTTCCCCCCATTTTTACTGAAAAGCTCCTAGAAGTGTGAGTCTTCATGATTTCTTTGTATTTCCTACACACCAAGCAAAGGGAAAATAAATTTTTGATTTTAAATTTGGTGCGGAAGATTTGGAGACATCTTTTACCATTAAGATGAGATCTAACCCTAAGGCTCGATCGATCTTCTATTTTTCTTCTCCCGGGAATGTAAGAGCCAGATTTGACATATTAGGGGTGGAAGTGGTTGGTGCGAAAATAGTCAAAGAGTGATCTACTAGGTGAAAGAGTTGAATGCGGAAGATATTCGAAGAGATCTGCCCCCTGAGCACCTAACAACTTTTTACAGATCTGATTCTTGGAATCATGATCGAGATCATGGTGAACACCTAGTACACTCAATGATTGGATTTTGGGGGAAAAACACTATTGTAAAATGTTATAAATTGCATGAATTTATCGTGTAAATGGTTGGAGTGTTAGAGGTCGGGATTGATTTTCTAATAGAAAAAGCTTGATAGAGCCCGTCTTTTTTGAGAAGTCATCTGAGAAACTTGTTTATCTCTTTTGTATTAAATTTGATTATGTCAAGGTGGTTGTGAGTGTACAACCATTGAAAATCTCTGATATTGTTCTAGAAACTTTCCCGTGCTGGAAAAAAATTAATTAAACTCGAGTTATTCTATGTTGTTCTTGAGAAAAATTGTGTCTATTTTATTTTGAATGTCTGCAAAATAGTTTTCTTGTTCTATTGCAATATCTTGTCTCAAAATCCTTCTCAATCACATAGGTCTCAATCCTTGTGATAATTTAGTGGCATCTGTATTTTCATTTCTAAGAAGAGCTTTCATCTAGGAATGAAATAAACGATTTAAAATCACTTTTCTTTCATTTGTTGACAAAGAATGTTTGTAAGCCTCTGGGTGTACCTCAGGGTGATTGATCTTAGATTTTGATGCTTTATTAGGTTTTCTAACTTGAGCCTTCATGCTAGAATCTCATAGATTGTGTGAAAAAGTGAAAATTTGGCCTCGTTAATGCACACCTTACGGTGAAGGAACATTTCAGCTATCTTGAAGCATTACAGTTGATTTAGCTTATCATTTTCTAAAATCTCTCAAAATCACGGTGAATCAAGTCCATCTACCTCACCTCCCACCAAAAAAATCATTTTAAAAACATCCAATCCTACCTGTACTACCCCTGTTTTCCTGTGTGTATAAAAATTCATAATTTTATTACCAAAACATATAGAAACAATTAGGATTCCAAATGTCTTTAGTACCCTAAACCTTGTCTAGGAAATATCTCCATTATCCAGAGTGACAACTCGTGAGAGTTGGGTTTTGTTGCATTGATCATATTTTCTTCAAGGTCTCCTAAATAAATTTACAAAGAAGGATATCTCCATCTTCTCCACAAACAACAGGCTAAAAAAGGGTCCTCTCACCTTGGTTGAAAGGTACAACCATAAAGTAGTGAGGATAGATCAAATCCTCTTGAGGGTGCTATCCATTTCTCCACATCTAAGTGAAAAGGGCTAGTTAGATCCCATCCCCAGCTACAAAATGACCCATTATGATCTATCTATCTCTAAGCTTCCTTTAAACTTGTGATGCTTGCTTTCGACCTTTGAGGAGAATCAATTTTGGTACCAACACCCAGTTAGGCACTGCATTTAAGAGGATTGTTTAAAGTTGCTTTGGGAATTGATTTGTATTGGGAGACTAACTTGTTGATTGCTGCCAGTTCATATTCATTTAGCCTATCAACAATACACCCGAGATTGGCACCGTTTTGGGGACATTGTGATTACAGTTCATATTCAGACCATGGTAAGCATTTTTTATATGCTCTAAGTGCCAAAATCTTGTTTTAACATCATCCTGTGTTCGGGCCTATAAGAAGTTTCAAGGTTACAAGTGTTGTGTGCAAATTTTCCAGTCTCTACAAGTTTTGGACTAGTATTCATTGATAAATCTTGGTAAAGGAAGGTCAAATCTTTCATTTCCAATTTCTAGTGTTGACAGACATTTGACAAATCATATTTTTAGTGCATTTGCACAACTAAGGTGGAAATCCTTAGTGGCGACTCCATGTTGATATGATTTTGATAAATACTAGTGTCTTAACCTCTGTCAAGTGATATTTGTTACTAATATTTGCAAAGATGGAAGGAAGAAGATCTTTCTTCTCTAAGGATCCTACTAGGACATTATTTCCAAAGCTAGGAAAAACAAAGTCAGAAGGAAGAAGAGCCTGGAGAGTTATGGGAGATCAGCAGTCAAGAAAAGAGATCCCAATTGGTGAAAGTGATCAGCCTATCATTGAAGATTTCATTCAAGTGCTTCTGAATCAGGTAGTCTCTTTGTGGAATTGAATTCTCCATCTGGAGAGGGGCCTTCATTTGAATTTGAAAGGTTTGCTTCTCATTCTGCCCCTGTGTTTTCAAAGTTGATAGGGTTTTCCAAGAAACACAACCTTTAGGGGATATCCATTTTGAAAGTTATACTCTTGTGTTTCAAGGACCCTTGCCCCTTATCAGTTTGTTTCTCCCCAAGGTCACCTCCTCGAATCAACATGGCCCATCCCCCACCCAGACCTCCATTTGTTGTAAACACCTTTGGACCTATAAATTTTGTGGGAATGGCTGGTTATCCAAATGCAGTTCCTCAAGATGTAAGAAACAAACTACCAAAGTTCCAGGAAATAATGCTATAATTGGTGATCAGCATTTAAAGCTTTTTATCAACATGATGGAAGACTTTGAGATTGAGTTTGAAGATGTATACATCAAATTGTTTGTCATACTTTGGAAGAGGATGCGAGGGAATGGTATAAAGATTTTCCAGATAACTCTATTGATTCTTGGACTGAGATGAATAATGCATTTAGATTGTAATATGGTGATAAGATAGACCCTAGGTTTCTTTTGTCAGAATTTGAAAATATCAAAAGAATCCTAATGAGTTTGTACATGATTTCAACACAAGATTCAATAAGACTTTGAGAAGATTTCTTGTTAACTTGAGGCCATGTGATGAATCATGTTTGATCAAATATTCAGATGCATTTGATAAAAAGGCTACATAGCTACTACTTGAGGACAAAAACCCTACCAATTTGAGGCAGGCCTTCACTATGGCTCTGCAAATTTAGAACAACTATCAAGGCAATTGGAAAACCTCCTAAGAGGGATGGTGTGAAGCTGATTAACCTAGAAAAAATCCAAACTAGTAAGGTTGTTGATTTGGAGGAAGTTGTGAAAACTTTGGTAGGGGTTGTCAAAGAAATCTCCTACAAACTAGCCCGGGTTGAGAAAGGAGTTGGGCAAAGTTCACAAGGTCAACACAAGCAACAAGGCCAAGACAGATTTACAAATCATCATAGAAATGAGAAGATATGATGATAGAGGTAAGGGACCTATTGGATTTGGAAATAAACAGCCCAAGCGGGAAAACAGAATGGTGCTTGATCCTTTGGCTTCTAGAGTTGTTGTTGTGGAAGAAACAAAGGTCATTGATTGGTGTGATAGATGTTTCATGCCCCATGCTCCATGTGAAGTAGATCAGCAAAGAAGAAGAAGAAGCTAATGATGATAATGATGATGATGTTTGCATGATGGGTTGCTCCACGAGCTCACAACAAGGGGCAACTTCAACTGAAGTGATAAGTGCTCGGATACTATGACACTTTTTGGGACTGCATTCATAGGGTACCACTTCTTCCTCCCTCTCATACTTTAGAAATAGATATTGTACAAGATTTTGAGATACCTAATAATGAATTTGAGTATTTAAGAGCTCTAATGATAAAGAAGTATGATGGAGGAGTCCCTTCTGAGGAAGACAGGTAGTTGTTGATGAATGTTGTTGTTTCCCAAGAGAAGGAATATAACACAAGAAGTAAGGTTGTCAAAGGGACAGGGCCTCAAGCCAAGCCAAAAACTCCCTTACTTTCAAACATTCCTAAAGAGGCTCCTAAGAAATATGCACCTACCAAAGGCCTTGTTGTCCCAAACAAAAATCATGTTTCTCCTCATGCCCAAACTGTCAAGAACCTATGTCATCTGATGAGTTTGCTAATCTCCCTTCTAATGCTACCTTGCCAAAGAATGTCCCATATGACATTTCCCAAGTTTTAAGTCAAATCAAAGTTTTGTTCCAATTGTTGAGTTGCTTAGGATTCCTGAGCACAAAAGAGAGCATTTGAATACTTGGGATTGAGAGAAGAGAAGACTGCCCTAGGCAGAAATGTAAAAATTGTGGAAACTCCTCCAATCATTGAAGAGTTAGAAATACCACCCGCATTGGAGGAACTAGGTGAACCACCTGATCTTTATTTGGGGACATCCTTGGTGGACTCTCAGTTAAATGTGGATCCATTCTTCACCACTTTGATCATTAAGGACAGATTGCTACACAACTGTATGTTTGACTCGGGGCATCATGCAATGTCATGCCTTTGGAAGTCATGAATGAGTTGGATATCAAAGTAATATGCATATATGGAAGTGCACTCCATGGACTCCAGAGAGGTGCCGGTGGTGGGATGTGTAAAGGTTTGGTGGTGCAACTTGTCCTTACCTGGTAAAAACTTAAAACTTGATGTTGTCATTGTTGATGATTGCCCATCCAAGTGGGGTATGTTGTTGATCTAGAAAATGGGCTGCAAGTGTTGGTGGGAGTGTTCAAATGGACATGTCCTATGCCACCATCCCAATTGAGGGCAGCCTTGTCAGGTTACATGGAGAAAATAATATGTTGCACCTTATTAAGGATCCCAACAATGCATCCTATGAAGTATTGTACACAAGTGTTGATGATGATAACTTTGTAGGATTTTCTGATGGAAAGAGCACAAGATTGAAGAATGCAAGTGTCTTGAAAAGGTAGGCTCTCCTTGGACTTTATTGTTTGATGGAGCTTGCTCCAAGTTTGAAATGGTGTTGTGTTGTTCTTTTCTCCGAGGCGGAAGAGTTTGTTTTTCCTTCAAACTCAACTTTGAGTGCACTAACAACATTGTTGAGTATGAGGCACTTGTTGTTAGGTTTAAGAATTTCTTGGAAATATGGTGTCAAGGACATCATTGTCAAAGGAGATTCATAATTAATTTTAAAGCAAGTCAAAAACTTTATGCCACAAAAATTCAGTGAATGAAATAATATAAGCATGCAGTTTGGGATCTTATTGAGATGTTTGATTCATTCAACATTGTGCATCATGATAGAAAGTTCAATGATTTGGAAGACAAACTTGCAGTGTTGGGATCTCGGTTTGAAATTGTGTAAGGTCCCCATATTGTGAATATGATGTTGAAGTATTGACAAGACCCTCTATCCTCGACAATATTAAACACTAATAAGTTTTTGATGATGATGCTCATGTTAAAAAAAATTTGTTGAAAAAAGGAGAGTTTGTTGATCAATACATTGATTGGGAGCCAATGGTGTGTGCAGCAGAGGGAAAAGAAACCTTGTTTGGCAAGGGCATCATCCAACTAAAGACTAATACCATTCCTAGAGGGTTGGTTGCTCTTGAATCAAACTTTGATAATGTTGATTGCATTATTAATAGACATATAACAGCCTCAAGGGATGTTGAGGAGCATGATCTTGGAAAAAGGAGAAACCAAGGAAGATTTGGTTAGGCAATAATCTCAGCAAGGAGGAGAAAGTAGTCATACATCCAATTGTTGAAAAATACCAAGATTGCATGGCTTTGACCTATTCTGAATTAAAAGCATACAGAGAGGATCTGTTTCAACATGAGATTCCCTTGAGAGTCCAATGCAAATCCATTTAGGAAAAAAAGGCCAATCAATCCACTTTTATCTCTTAAAATGCAAGAAGAACTGAAGAAACTGAGAGATGGAGGGATTATTCAGCCCACAAGGTATTCTTCTTGGGTTGCAAATTTAGTACCAGTTAGAAAGAAGAATGGTGACATCAGGCTATGTGTGGATTTCAGGAATCTAAATAGAGCATCAATGAAGGATAATTATCCTTTACCAAATATGGAAAACATGCTGCAATTAGTGATTGGTTCTGAGTTTCTTTCCACCTTAGATGGTTTCTCTGGTTATAACCAAGTTGTGGTGAAGGAATCAGAAAGGATCAAGACAACCTTTACTACTCCTTGGGGAACTTATGTATATGTCAGGATGCCCTTTGGTTTGATGAATGCTGGAGCCACCTTTCAAAGAGCAATGGATGTTTCTTTTCTTTGGTTACATCAATGAGTTTATTGTTGTTTACCAAGATGATGTAACTGTGTTTTCTAAGAAGAGAAGTGATCACTTATTGCACTTGGAGAAGATGTTGATAAGATGTAGAGAATATGGCATCTCACTCAATCCAAAGAAGTGCCATTTTGGAGTGTAGAAGGCAAATTTTCTTGGTCACATTGTGTCACAAGAAGGGGTGATGATTGATCCAGAAAGGGTAGAGGCCATCAGCAAGGTCCCAATTCCAAGAACCAAGAAAGGAATTCAGTCCTTCTTTGGGTAGATAAACTTCATTAGAAGATTCATATCAAAATTTGTTGAGTTGACCATTCCAATCACTTCCATGCTAAAGAAGGACCAGGTCATCAAATGGGAGGAGGTTGTCATCCAAGCTTTCAATGGGATCAAAGAGGCATTGAAACATGCCCTATTTTAGCAGCTCCAGACTATAAGAAGCCTTTCCAACTATTTTCCTTTGCTTTAGAGAACACTATTGCTTCGTCTTTTCTGCAGAAGGATGATGAAGGGGCTGAGAGGCCAATTGTCTTTTTCAGTAAGGCATTGCAGGGGATGAGTTTAAATACACCATTATGGAGAAAACATTTTCCTTAGTAAAAGAAACAAAGGTTTTCAGTCCTTAAATTCTAAGCTCAAATTTTTTTCTTATGTTCCCACACCATGGTGAAGGACATCTTGTTAGAGATGGAGGTCTCAAGAAAAAGATGCAGATGGGTGAACAAGTTGTAAGAATATGACATGGATATCCAAACCACGAAGTTGGTAAGAGGTTTAGGCTTGGCTAAGATTATGGCTGAGAGCAACTTGTAAACTATTGAGGTAAATGAGGTAGAAGAAGAGAGGGTAAGTGTTTTTGAAAATTTGATGAATTTTGAGTGGTACAAAGATGTGATTTTTTTATCTCATACATTTATACTTGCCTTGAGTATTTAAGTAAGAACCAGAAAAGAGATCTTAAGTTGGCCTCTTAGAAATATGTCATTACTAATTATGGGTTAGCTTGGAAGAACCCGAGAAGGAGTTCTCTTAAGGTGCATTATTGAAGATGAAGCCCCCAAGATAATTGTTGATCTCCATGGAGGAGTTTGTGGGGGGCATTTTGCTGTAAGAGTCACATCACACAAGATCCTGAGGGCTGGTTATTGGTGGCCAACTATCTTTAAGGATACAACCTTGTTGGTTAGAAGATGTGAGAGTTACCAATGCTTCTCTAGAAGACTGAAAGCTTTAAGCTCCCTACCTTTGCATCCTGTATCAATTGAATCCCGTTCAAGCAATGGGGAATGGATTTCATTGGTGATATTTCAGACCCTTCAAGTGCTGGACAAAAGTGGATTCTTGTAGCCACTATTTACTTTACTAAATGGGTGGAGGAAATCCCCACCAAGAAGTAAACACACCAAATTGTCATGGATTTTATGTTGAACCATATCATCTGTAGGTTTGGAGTGCTTCGGTTAAAATTGTAGTTAATATGCCATGAGTTTCAGAGCTAAACCTCTGGTGGAAATGTGCAAAGAGTATGGGATCAACTTGACATATGCCTCTAATTACAACCCCCAAGGAAATGGACAAGTTGAGTCCAGTAATAAAAACTTTTTAAAATTATTAGAAGAACCTTGGAGCTGAATAAAAGGAAATGGGGTGAATAGTTGAAGTTTGTTGTTTGGGTGATAGAATCACTTTGTCGAGAGAGCTCTTTGGAAAGAGTCCATTTGAGTTGATGTATGAAACTTAGACCCTACTACACCTGCATATGCAACTATCCTCATATCATTCATTCAACAACTGAGAAGATCAAGAAGTTAGTCCATATGATGCTCACATTAACCAGATTGTTGAACTTGATGAAGAAAGGAGGGCATCCCACCAGAGGCATGTAAAGTTCGGGAAAAGATGAAGAAGTTATTTTACAAGAAGGTCACTCCTAGAGCTTTCAATGTTGGAGATCTTGTTTGCTATGGGATAACAAGCATGAAGATAAGGGAAAGCATGGAAAATTTGACACATTATGGATGGGCCCTTACTCCATTGATATTAGAATTGGTGAACATACCTTCTTCTTGAAGGACTTGGATGGTGAATTGCTTAAATTTCTTGTTAATGGCAGGCATTTGAAGCATTTCTTGGATTGATTCCCCATAATCAAGGTAAAACATCTTTTATACAGTGTATAGCTTGTTGTTTGTTTCCTTTCTTTTTGTTTTTGCTCGTTTTGGTCCTTGGTGACCTTTTTTTGGTTTCTCTATTCATTTTTGGGGATGGTTCTATTTCTCTGCTTGCTGAACATGTAAGTGACTCCTTTGCCCAATGGATATTTTTGGCACTTGGTCTACCTTTGTTCTTGTCACTCACAGGGAGTGCCCATCCCCGAGTCGGAGCTGATGTTGGTGCTCAAAATAGTCTTGCCCCATTTTGCCATTGAAAATCTATCAATTTACGGCCTCTGCCATATTTTATCTCCCCATGTTGTTCCCGAGAAGTCTCTCGCAATCTTCCTTGGGATGATGATCACGTATGGATCCATATTTGTTTCCTTATTTCTCTATTCCTCTGAAAAAGTCTGTATTTGGGTGTAAACAACTTGGGCTCTCTCGTTATTTCCATTTTCCATAGTCGGGATTTTTTCCTTGTCATTTTTGCCCTAAATACTTGAAAGTAATATGAATGGATGTAGCTCAAAGGAATGTATTTGAGCCTTGTAACATTTCTGAATTATTTTTCCTTGGAGAAAATTTCATCTCTGAGATCAAATGGTCATTTTTTACATTTTACGGTTTGATGGGTGTTTCTCTCGGTCAAATTTACATCAACATGAAATGTGGCCTCTTTTGGTTAGACATGGCTCAAGAGGGTACTTCAAAATTTTATGAATCGCCTCAACTTAAAAACATGTCATGTGGAAGAAAGGTGCTCATTTGAAGATTTTCTTTTGGTTTGGCCTTAGGTAGTAGTACCGGGAGGACACGTGGAGGTTTCCGTTGCTTTGCCCCAGCTTATAATTTTTTTATGCAGCTAATACAGTTTGGCGGGACACGGACATATGGTGAGCCTGCGCTCATTCAGGGTCTCAAATTTGGGCACCACTTATAAATTGCACCATGGAGACACGTGGAGTCTTCCGCTGGGTCTTCCCATACTTAGACTTTTCAAAAAGGTTTTGGGAGGTCTAGGACACATGGAGGGACCACGCATGTTTGGGAATCGGCTCTTGAGTTTCATTTTAAAGAAGCGCCAGGAGGACACTTGGAAGCCTCCGCTCACTTTTCATTTTTCTTGGACTTTTCAATGGCCAAAGAAGATTGCCTCGGACCCTGGCACATGGCACCTTCCACTGAGCTTTAAGCTTTTGAACAAATTTTGTCGGGCCAGGACACGTGGTGAGCCTACACTCATTCAAGGTCTCAACTTTTGGGGACCATCTCAAGATGCGGCATTGTGTTGCATGGCAATTTCAAAAGTCAAAGGGATGGGGAAGTGGACCATCGGGGAAACTTGGAATATTTGCCTCTTAAGGGTTAAAAACATTAAAATGCCCCGCAAGCCTTGGACAAAGGATAGTCAAAATTTGATGGGAGGGTCAATGGCGAGAGATGCGGACTTTCAGAGGAAATATAGAAATTTTTCCTTTGTAGAAAAAGGATCTAAAGTATAAAAAGGTAGTTTGTTTCCACTGGGACCCACATTTGAACATGTGTCGAGCCAATTTTTTGAAGGCGAGAGGGACAGAGCCAAATGGAAATTTTTTTCATTTTCAAAAGGTTATAAAAATTCAAAAGGAAACCCCAGGCCCATTTTAAATTGAATCTTCCACGTGAACGACCCAAATTCAAAATAGAGATCAACAAGATATTATGTGTCCGAATTAGATTTTCCCCCATTTTTACTAAAAATATCTTAGAAGTGTGAGTCTTCATGATTTCTTGGTATTTTCTACATGCCAAGCAGAGGGAAAATAAATTTGATATCTAGGTTTGGTTCTGGAATATCTAGAGACATATTTTACCATTAAGATGAGATCTGACCCTCGGGCTCGATCCGATCTTCCATTTTTCTTCTCTAAGGCACGAAAGAACCAGATTTGATGATTAGGGGCGGAAGATGTTGGCGCAAGAGTAGGAAGAGTCATCTACTAGATAAAGAGTTGAATGCAGGAGATATTCGAAGATATCCGGCCCCGAGCACTTGACAACTTTTTTTTGATCTAATTCTTGGAATCAGGATTGAGATCATGGCGAACACTGGTACGCTCAATGTTTGGATTTTTGGTGGAAAAAACTCTATTGTAAAATGTTATAAATTGTATGACACATTTATCGTGCAAATGGTTTGAGTGTTAGAGGTCGGGACTGATTTTCTAATTAAAAAAGCTTGATAGAGTCTGTCTTTTTGAGAAGCCTTCGAGAAAGCTATTTATCTCTTTTGTATTAAACTTGATTATGTCAAGGTGGTTGTGAGTGTACAACCATTGACAAGCTCTGAGATTGTTCTAGAAAATTTCCCCTTCTGATAAATTTAATCAAACTCGAGTTATTCTGTGTTGATCTTGAGAAAAACTATTTTCGTTTTATTTTTAAATGTCTGCAAATAGTTTTCTTGTTCCTCTTGCAATATTTTATCAAAATCCTTCTCATTCACATAGTTCTCAATCCTTGTGACAGTTTAGTGGCATCTGCAATTTCATTTCTCGAAGAGCTTTCATTCTGGGAATGAAATAAACAATTTAAAATAACTTTTATTTCATTTGTTGATAGAGATTACTTGTAATCCTCTCGTGTACATCGAGGCATGATTGATCTTAGATGTTGATGTATTATTGGGTTTTCTAACTCAAGACTTCGTGCTAGAATCTCATAGATTGTGTGAAAAAGTGAAAATATGGGGCTCCATTGATGCACACCTTCTAGTTGAAGGAACATTTCAGCTGTTTTAAAGCATCCAAGGAGTTGATTTAGCTTACCATTTTGTTAAAGATCTCAAAAATCTGGTGAATCAAGTCCATCCTACCTCACCTCCTACCAAAAAAATCATTTTAAAAACATCCAATCCTACCTGTACTATCCCTGTTTGTCTTGTGTGTATACAAATTCATAATTTGTATTACCAAAACATGCAAAAGCAATCAGGATTCCAAATGTATTTAGTAGCCTGAACCTTGTCTAGGAAATATCTCTATTATCCAGAGTGATAACTCATGAGAGTTGGGTTTTGTTGCATTTATCATATTTTCTTCAAGGTCTCCTCAATAAATTTACAAAGAAGGATATCTCCATCTCTATTATGTACCTTGGGATATGATAATATAATATATATGGGTTGATGGAGATGCCAACATGTGGCACGCATTGCCATAGTTATATGTATGGGTTCACATGGGATATAATATTATAATGTATATGGGTTGATGGAGATACTGACATGTGGCACACATAGGAATTGGGTAATGGGTCGGCCTACATTGGGATTAGGTGTTACCCATCCTATTCAAAGGATGAGAGTATCATTATGAGAATTTAATGTATGTATGAGTTGATTATTCTACTTGGTAGAGGTATATTGAGGTATCCCCTCAAGTGGATTCCCATCTTACGAGATTGTGGAGTTACTCCTTCCTTAAGGAGCATTGTATGCATACAATAAATCTATAAATTAGAGAATATAACACAAAAAAAGAGATATGGGCGAGCTAAGATGCCCTAATATGTAATATATTCAGAATAATACCCTTAAGGTAGGGCAACACCATACAATGCTCCTTAAGGAAGGATTAACTCCACAATCTCCAAAGATGGGAATCCACTTCAAGGGGGACACCTCCAATATACCTCTACAAAGTAGACTAATCAACTCATACATACATGACATGCTCATAATGATACTTACATCCTTTAAATAGGATGGGTAACACCTAATCCCAATGTAGGCCGACCCATTGCCCAATTCCTATGTGAGCCCATATAACTAACTAAGTGGATGTGTGCCACATGTCGGTATCTCCATCAACCCATATACATTATAATATTATATCCCATGTGAACCCATACATATAACTAAGGGGATGTGTGCCACATGTTGGCATCTCCATCAACCCATATATATTATATTATCATATCCCAAAATACATAGCGTTGCCTTCCTCTTTGACATGTTTCATCCCCGAAACATAAGAAGAAGCCATATAATGAGTGTGCTTTAAATTATTGCACACTTTTCGCCATGCTCGATCATCCAACGACCCATATGAAATCCTAGTGGGTGATATTGCTCCAAACATGATTCCATATTCCATTCTCGCTCATCCGATTCCATCCCGGTCCATATGTGTTCCTCCTCAAAGATCCATGTGTATCCATAATAATTATTCTTATGATTCCATTTCATATAATTGTTTCTCCATTGATTTAAGGCTACACCCTTAACCTATTACTTGTATTAGGATATGAGTAGCCAAATTGTGGCTTACCATATCATTTTATTATATCATTTATACTTTAACATGCTTAATAGGTCAGCCTGGTGATGGCCATAACATATGAATAGTATATATAGAGAATTGTAGGTAGTAGTTCATTATCATTTGAGCATTTGAGTCGTATTATATGGTTTGGAGGTTGCCCCCTCGAAGTGGCGAAGTTATTACAATTGCATATTGAGATCATTATTATGAAATATTGTGTTATTGTGTGTTATATTGCTGCTCAAAATCTAAATTATACTAGTAATTTCATTACAAGTGGTATCAGAGCTGCGATCCGGGCCAAAATTAGGAAAAAACCATAATTTTTTGTTTCCACAATATAATTTTAACCAGACCAAATTGGCGTAAGATATTTTTACCAGAGTTGTGAAACATTTCAAGTAAGGTTTCCTAAAAATTTCTAAATTTTTGATTTATTTTTCACAATTTATTACAAATGTAGAGTTTTCATAAAATCACTCCCTAGGGTGTAAATTGTGGAATTTTTTCATGTTCTTTACATTTTCTGAAAGTTCTAAAAAAAATAGTTGTATCGAAACCCTAAACCCTAAGGTTTGATATCATGGTGGGGCCTTCCACAAGAGCAAAAAAGAATCCGGTTACTCTGGGTAAAACCCCAGATAAAGATGAGATAGTGATTGAAGAGATGGATTCAGAAGGGGTAAATACATATTCCTCAACACTAGGGTTTACTTTAGTTGATCATAAGGTGAGCCAACTTGAGTATGAGCTATGAAATGTACAATTTGAGATGGCCTCTAAAGGAGACATAGCCCAAATCAATCATCGGTTGGATGATATCATGCAACATGTAAAGGGTAAATAGTATGGCCCAAATCCATCCCATATCAACCAAGGAGGATCTTTAGTTCAAAATCATGGACAAAATAACCATGTTGGATCACTTTTCCAGCCCAATCAGAATCCAACTTATTCGCAACCATGAAACATGATGCCGAAAGTGGATATGCGTAAATTTGATGGTAAAGATCCCCAATTAGATAAATCAAATGGATAAATTATTTGAGCTACATCAAACACCATCGGGATAAAAGGTGAATTTGGCATCCCCGTATCTTGAACTAGACCAATTTGTTTGGTATCAATGGTTATGTGCTCGGAGGCGTAAGAATGGTCTTAGTGTCACTTGGACAGCTTTTACGAGAGGAGTTACAATTTTACTATAGTTCTAGTGTTTCAAAAACTACTTTAGTTAATTAGCAAAGTTATGACAAATAGGATCACCAAATTATGTGCATCAATTCCAAACCTATCCTTAAGGGTGGAGAATATACCGAAGATAATCTAAATGACCTATTTCTTGGGGTCTTAAGGACCACACAAGCATGAGGTACATATGTTTCATCCACTCAAGATTTCTAATTCTATTATCATGGCACGTTGAGCACGGGAAAAAAGTTCTTTGTAGTAGGAGGCCACCTTTCATTAACACCAAAGACCATAGTATCTCTTCCCCTTCATTTTCTAGGCCAATTAGATGGACTCCTCAACAAATGGAAAAAAAGAGAGCAAAAGGATTATGCTTTAACTATGATAGAAAATATGGATGGGAACACAAATGTGCCGAGAAGAAGTTTTTCTATATTGAGGAGGTAATGAGGATGATGAAATTATAGGAGACGTTGAGGAACCAAGAGAAGAGGATGTAGAGGCTCACTAACCTACAATTTCCTACCATGCATTTTCAGGTATTAGTACTCACACACTCAAGGTTATTGGCCATCTCAAAAATAGAAGGTGACAGTGTTGATTGACTCGGTGAGTACTCATAACTTCATAAATAGTAAGTTAGTTGCCCGCCTCAATTGTTTATTTACCTAGATCTAGAAATGAAAGTTATGATTACGTATAATGGGACATTCAAGTGCACAGGAAAATGCCATAGTATCAAGCTTTCCATGGGAGAATACATGTTAGACTCACCTATGTTTGCTATTTCTATGGGAGGGGTAGATTTTTACGTGTCCAATGGCTCACAACCTTAGGTGTTATAGAGATGAATTTCCAAGAATTGTTCATGTGATTTCATTTAGATGGAAGGAAAATACAATTGAATGGGATGGTAGCTAAGTCTCCATAGATTATTATCTCTCATCGATGCGTAAGGTTCTCGAAAAGGAGTAGATGGATTTATATCAAAGTTATTTTCCATGAAGTACAAAATACGAATCTTCAATGCCACCCAATCTTCGAAGATTGTTGATGCTCACTCATTTGTTTTTCATGTAATTCCAAAGGGACTACCACCTGTTAGGGGTGGTGCAAGTGTTTGTTTCTAACTAATGCTAAATATGAATGGAAGACTAACACCTAAATAGTCTTGATTAGCAAGAATTAAACAAACATTCTAAGCACCATCATGATAAGAATTAATCAAGGGTTAGATGCTAACATTTATCAATAAAACTATGAAATAAACAATGTTAAGTATCTAAATAACCTCTATTCTTTAACAACATGCAAATGAAAGAACCTAGGTAGGTTCCATGGCTATAAAAATAGTTGTCCTTAATGTTCCAAGAACCTAGGAATGGGGGCTAATCAAAGTTGGGCTACAAGACCCTTTTGACACCTCCCATATGACCTAAGCACTTTAAGAATAGAGCTTAACTCTTCAAGATGATGAACTCTCAAGAGGACAAAGTGCAAGCTCTTAGTCTCTTTTTCTATATGCTTTGCATTTGCTCTCTCAAGGAGTTTAGGTGTAAGTAAAAAGGTAGGTGGAGGGCTCTTTATATAGCCCAAAGGATAAAGGATTCAACACATCCTCATGAATGTGGGATAAAGGTAAAACATGATTAGGAATGGATAAGGTTGCTTTATTAAAGGTAACCTTACTTTAGAAGGGTTTAATACATGTTTAAGTAAGTCATGGGAGTTGGGGGTGTTTTAATTAATCAAATGTGATTAACTAATAGGTAGATGTGAGCTTATAGAAGCCAATTAGAGGAATATTAGTACAATTTAGGCTATTAGAAGGGATTAAATCAATTAAATATTGATTTATTAGTTAAATGAAGGGAAGACTAATTAATTAATAATAATCAATTAATCTAGATAGAGGGGTGATTTATTAATGGAAGGTCATTAATTAGGTTGTTAGTTGGATAGGTGACTTAATCAATTAGCGTATTGTAATTAATTAATGACAACAAGAGGAAATATGAGCGCTTTTGACGATATGTCATCAATTTGTGAGAAAGGGATAATTAGCGCAATTTAAGTATTTAAATTGCTTAGGCGTAATTATAGGTGTCTACATTTGCCCCTCTTTGGGGTGGCGTAAGTGACGTCACTTCAAAGATAGTAGATGGAAGAAAAAATTTTTTTGAAGGGATAGAAGAAAAATTAGTAGGAGGGAGAGATGCCCCCTCGAGTGTTGATGGGGTGATGGAAGAAGTCAATCGATGATCGAAAAAGGTGAGATATAGATAGAAGAATGGGGAAGAGGCAGGATGCCCCAATGAGAGAGAAAATTAGGGGTGAAAGGGAAGTGATGTAGAAGAAATATGGATGAGGGGAGAGAAGAGCTTAGCCTCTAGCCATTATTTATTTGGAACAAATTTGATGTCATCATATTTCCATAGGAACTACATCATCGGTCCTTATGAAAAATATAAGCATACGAAAAAGGTAGAATGACATGAAAATCCATACTACGAAAAATTGTTGTCCATTGCTTAAAAACACCAACTCCATGAACATACAAATAATGCAAATGCAATACAAAAGTGCAAACTCCATGCTCATATGACATGAAAGTAAACAAAACACATAAACTAACATAGAAACATAATGTAATGTTTTTATTATCAAGCTTCGCTTACACAAGTGAATTAACGGATAAAAAGGTTGATGATGATGCCCCAAAAGGATACATGCGAGGGGAATAATGGAGGACACTTGGGTCCATGGAAAAGTAATGTGCACTATGAAACAGTACTAGTGACTCGTTGTGCCCTGAGTACAAACGAAGTAAGCAGCCTAGCTTTTGTTGATGGAGGTAGATCAAGATGATCCAAAGTCACACACAATGAAAGAAGTGAGAACCAAAGAGTGACGTTTTGTAGATGACTTTCAAAATTTTCAAGTTTTAAGCAAACATTTTTTAATGTTTTGATTTTTCCAACATATTTGAATGTTTTGATGATTTTTCTAACATATTTGAATGTTTTGATTGATTTTAAAAGTTTTATGAAACTATGTACAGGAATACAAGGAAGCGTGGATGCCCCCAGTGATATATGGGATGTATAAGGGCATAAGGCCACGTGCGTATGAGAAAGGTGAAGATGTAAAAATTCCCAACGATTAGGTGGGAGTATTCAAAGGTAAACTCTTCATAGGTAGAAGCGGGACCCAAGGCCATTATGGATAGGTTCAACATGATGGTGAACATAAACCAATGAAGTGCTGGGAAGAAGCAAGGATGCCCCAGCATATAAGTTGGCCTAAAAGCACATGATAGAAAGGAAGGAGAAGATTGTTTTTGTGAAAGGGGACAAAGGTGTCCAAAACATGGCAAAAAAGTAATCTTATACACATGGATGTTCTAAACAAAGTAGAAGAATGATGTGAATGATATGAATGTAGCTTAGAAGCCTCACAATGAAGAAGTGATTAGCCAAAGGCACAAATCGTGAGATGAGATATGGACTAGAGTAAGAGTCTGAACAAGGTCCAAAAAAGACACTTGGTAACATACTAATCCTGTTTACTCATAGAGATCTAGTGTGTGCACATGGAATTTATTACCTCTTGAAGGGAAGATTTAATAGAAACAAGTGAAGACACCCTAGCCAATGTGTAGGAATGATTTATTTTGAAAGGTGATTTTGTGAATGGAGGGTGAAAGGATAGCCATACATTGCTCCACTACCAGCCAAGTGTCCATAGCCCCGATGGAGATGTATTTAATTCTAATCACAACATTTCTCTACTGCCAGTCAGCATCCATAGCCTTGATAGAGATTATTGGAAATACCCCAAGAGAGAGTAATATATCAATTTGCTTTTGCTTTGTAGCTTTTAGCTTTTGATTTTTGATTGATTTTGATTCTTTTGCTTTCTAAAAACTTATTTCAGCTCTCTTGTTTTCCAAGGGGTTAAGAACCACTGATGGCTTGATGGAAGGAGATGGAAGTGATTGTGATGATGACATTGGCTAGTGTCAAAAATATGTCCAAAATTTCTTCGCAACAAGTTTATTAGATGTTTGAATGTGATAGGATCTCTAAGAGGTCAGTCATTCTTTAATTTACTAAGGTGATGAAAGACTAGGGTCAAACAGATACCATAGAGATAAATGTCACAAAATGCGTGTGAATAAGCTAACAAAAAAAATCACCGAAGGGATGAAAATGGTAGTAAGACTTGTAGAAGAATAACAAGGGAAGAAAGAAACATCCATGTGTACACAATACTTGATTGCAATGTTTGATCTTTGTACCTTTGATTTTTGTTGTGTTTTCTCAATGTTTTTTGTATTTTTGAATTTTTTTTTTTTAGATTTTTGATAGTTTTAAGAGGTTGGGACTAACAAAGTCACTCTATGTGGTAAGATCCAACAATAATGTTTACGACTTCCTTAATAAGGGAGACTAGGCACATTTGTTCATCAAGAGTGATATTATCCCCGATCTCGATGATCGAGGTGAGTTCACACTCAATAAATGACTGTGATTTGTTCTAAAACATGGATTTTGTATGTGGGAGATTTAATTCCCCATCCAGAGGTTTACACACTTTGTGCCATACTTGATGGTTACATTGGTGTGCATTCTTGAATCGTGATTGATTTAGAATTTTGAGATTGTTTGATTTGTTGGGAGCTATAGAGCTCTTTGCAGTTTTGATCTGAGCTTGATTAAGAAACTGTTTGGGTTTCTTATAAGCTAACACATGACTTGTCTAATCCCGAGAAGGAGAAGAAAGTGAACGTGGACATTTAGAACTGATGTGAGAAATGACCATGGGCTTGCCACCATCTTTGGTAGAAGAATAATGTGATGGATGAAATGGATATGGTCCAAGAATTGAAGAGAGGAGGGCTACTAATAGGAGGTGAGCTACGATAGATAGAGATAATGAAGGGCTTCCGTGATGTGGCCCAAGAATAGAAGAAGAAGGGCTGAAGACCCATAGATAGAAGGCTTGACCCATAGATGTAAGATGGGCTACTAGGATGTGGCCCAAGAATAGAAGAACTAAGGGCTACTAGGATAAGGGGCTACGTGACCCATAGATAGAAGACGAAGGGCTACTAGGATGTGGCCCAAGAATAGAAGAAGAAGGGCTACTAGGATGAACCCATAGATGTAAGATAATGGGATACTAGGATGTGGCCCAAGAATAGAAGATGATGGACTACCCAGGGGTGATCCATACCTAGAAGACAAGGGGCTAGTTGGACGTGCCCCAAGAATAGAAGATAGTGGGCTACTCAAAAATGTCCCACAAATAGTAGAGGGAGGGCTACTAGAATGTGACCCACACCTAGATGAAGATGAAGGGCTACTTGGCATTGACCCCATAAGAGATTGTGATTGAGGAATTATGATAGACAAAGAGTTATTGGGTGATGAAAAGATAGGCCATGGATCAATGCAAGACCAAGGAGTTTCATCACATAATGAAGAATGTGAAGATGGAAGAATAAGAGGAGGATCAAGTTGCATGATCTAAGGCTCTTCCTCCATTTCTTGATAAAAGGAATCAACCTTTTCCTCACAATACGCAAACGCATCAAAGTCTAAAGAGAAACCTTCCTCGTAATCTACTAGAGGAATATCTTCATGTGCCCTATAAATGCCCTAATTGTTTCTTCATTATGAAAGAGGTCAATCGGTATGAGTTGTTGATCGATCCCTAGGGGTTGATTGGAAGAAATAGGTTCACTTGGTGTGGAAGACTTAGAAGATGTTTGATGATTATTGATAGAAGAAGATGATGTGGGGGATGAAGAATATGTGTAGCTAGATGTCTCAGGAGTAGAAGAAGGTGGTGTGGACCTACCTATACAATGGTATGTCATATGTAAAATAGTAGGATTAAGTCCAAAGTCTTGTAGATTGCGATGCATGGGTCGATTCAGATGTTTGTCTCGAAGGACTTTGAGTCACATGAATCTTCAAAGAAGGAAGATTCCATGGGGGTGATTGATGAAGAAGGTCTGCAAAGAAGGGGAGGACTATGATTCAAACATAGAAGGGGAGGACTGTGATTCAAGCATCACATTAGATGAATGATGACAAGGGTCCTGCGAAGAAAGAGAGGACCACGATTCAAGAATTGTATTATACTTCTGATTGGAGGGATTTGGAGTCGCGTGTATCTTCAAAGGAAGAATACGTCGTTGGGTGACTAATAAAAGGGGTCCTATGAAGAAAGGGAGGACCATGACATAAGAGTCACATTAGATGATTGATGAAGAGGATCCTGTAAAGAAAGGGAGACCATGACCTAGAGTCACATTAGATGACTTAGGAGTCGAATTAGATGAATCCGAATAGTAGTTTGGATCTGAATCCTCAGAAGAGTCAGAGGAAATATTTGGATTGGAATCCTTAGAAGAAGAGGAAATGTTTGGATTAGAATTAGAAGAAGAGTGGGGGGAACTCAAATAATAATTTGGATCAGAAGTGTCCAAATCATACCACCGACTATGAGATGAAGGTGGGGAACAGTTACCTAAATGGGACTTCTAGCACAAAGAACCAAACGAGGTTTAGTTATGATGGAAATCCTTTGATGTGAACGCCAAAAATTGAATTCCTTATTGTCATAAGAATGAGGAACTACATGATAATCAGTCATTGTTGGCATCATTTTAATCTCAAATATCTAGGCCTGGATAGTGTGATAAAACTTCTTCAAAGTGAAGAAGGTGCTATGTCCATCTGGGAAGCATAACAACAACCAACTAGACATTTCGTAAGTACGAAGATGCATGTGTGATTTTCCGAAGGGGGTCTAAGGAAAATAAACATCGTGATGATGCAATCTCAATGAGATCAAAAGGGATTTCCCTAGAAAATGAGTTTTCTGAATGAATAATCACAAAGAACAATCACGAAAGTGTGAAACACAAAGCCAATCAATAAGGAAACACTCCCTATGTAAAATGTGTGTACAAAATGATAGCCCAATGCAAAGATGATCAACACAATGTCAATATTTACGTCAAGCTCAACATGAACAAGGCATAAATATTAACAAAGGGTAGACATGACTCCCAATCAAAGGATACCACGACGCGTTCAACAACCAACAAGGCCAAAATGTTAAAGGGTGAGGTTTACAAATGTAAGCCACGTAACCACACCAATTTGGACACGTCGATCAAACTTCACGAAGAAGTGAAATATTAGTGCCAAAGTGGTATTGAAATGATGCAAACAAAGTAAGTGACACCTTTCAATATTTGGGACAATGTTTGAAATCAAACCAAGTCGAAGCATACTAAGGATATGCTAAAATGTGGGTAGGGTAATGCCATAATGCAGAAACTTAGATCATGTTTATGAGAAATGTGACATAAGTATCTTAATTATGTCGAGACAATGCAAACAAGGTAACACGTCAGAGGGAGATCAAAGTGACGAACCAAAACCTAGCTACAAGAGTGATCCTAGCCTGGGTACCAAGATCACAGATAAATGACCAAAGATAGGATCAACAACGCGTCTCCACTTATGTCGAGTTCAGAAACATGAACAAGACATAAGTAAAAACAAGATGCTAATCATGACCTCCACACAAGGTATACCAAAAGCAAGTCTGAATTCAGTCAATACCTATATCCCAAAGAGGTGCGAGCTACACTCGTGGGTGACACAACAATGTCACAAAGATATGTTAACCAAAATTTGTGAGAAAGTAAGGTATTAATATCAAGATGATATTGATGTAACACATGTAAAAGAGTAACATGAAGCACCCTTCAAAAACAAGGTAGTAATGAAGTCAAACAAAAGACTCAAGGTATAACTAGGAATTGTTAAAATGCATGCAGCGTAACCTTATAATGCGGATATTTAGGTCTAGTTTACATGAAACAAGACGTAAATATCAAGATTGTAGTGATACGATACAAGCAAAATAACTCTTCTAAGGAGATCAAAGTGATGATCCACGCCTAACTAAGATGACGATCTTGACTTGGGTATCAAGATCACAAAGGCTACCAATGATGTAAATATGTTTCTACACACTTTAGACGTTTAACTAACCCAACCGCAAACATGGATGGGCGTAAATGGACAAAAAAGTGGTGAAACAATCAATTGATAATGCAGAGGTAGTCACTCTTCCTTTGATCAACAAAGTGTCAAAAGAAAGTGAAGGAAATAGATCAAAATGGGGGTGAAAAATGCTGGCCTTATTTCGACAGAGTTTCACCTTACCTTAAGGTAAGTGAAAAACTAGGCTAGAGTAACACGTCACATGTTTCATGATGAAAATAATGGCTCACAACTCAACATGGTTTTAGAATGGTCAAAGTAGTCTCCTGGCCAAAGTATATTCTCTAGGTGGTTCTCTCATCCTAGGTGTTACAAAGTTGTCTTGAGCAAGCGTGATTTACCCAAAAAGTCACACTGACTAGTTTGGGAGTATCTCGGATTTACTTTACCCCCTTCAAGAATAGTAGGTAACTAGTGCATCTACATGTACTATCATTGGGGTCACCACACGGACAACCAGTAATGCTATCTCACAAAGGAATCACTAGTCAAGTAGGTAGTGTGGAGCACTTCCCATTTTCATCCACAAGGTTCCCTCTTGCATGGACTACTTTGGGGTTCTTGAACCACCCCCATTGTTGTAGCTTAAGGCATTATGCCAAAGGGGTTATGTTCCAGTTGAGTGGAGAGGGATGTACCCTTTTCTGAAACCTGCAATATAGTGTTTTGAATATGTTGTTTTTTTTATCTTTTTAATTAGATGTGGTTTGCTTGAACAACATTTGGCAACCTACAAGAAACACGTGTATTAGAAGTTTTCTAACTTTTGTTTTGAGTCCTTCATTCTTTGAAAAGTGTTTTGGTCCTATATGACGATGATTAGTAGTTTTCCATCAAAAGAGAAGGCACCATTTCTGATTCTCCAGATCATCCAAGGACGCAAGAGAAGAGCATACGTGATGTCTTCACAAATCCCAAAAGATAACCAAATGGAACAACACTTTAATTCAACAAATGCCAAATTAACCAATTCCAAATTAAATACCCCTAACAATCTCAAAGTATCAAAAGGACCTAAGAATCATTTCTGATTCCCAAGATCGCCCCAAAGGAATGCGAGGGAAGAGCATACACGATCTTAATCCTATAAGTAAACATGCAAATTTTATTTAATCAAATAAAAGCATGTAAAAATGCACTACAAAAATGAGTATGTGATTAGATAAAACTTGCAAGAATTAGAAAACCAAGAAAATCGAAAAATTCCAGAAATCTAAATTTTTTTGCACTTTTTTAGCAGTTTTTAGTAATTTGCATTTTTGGAGGTCTCTAGGGCATTTTAAGAGTTTTTTGATAAAATTTGTTATACTAAAGGTATCTAACTTTTATAATTTCCCTCACAAATTATACTCCATTATCTTTCCAAAGCTTATTAAAACTTTGAAAATGGGTTAATGAGTCAAAAGTTATGATCAAAATAAGGAGCACTAAAAAGTTGTAACAAAAAACCGGATTAAACAGATATACCTGCACCCCCTTTTATGTGTGTGTACCACCAAAAAGACGTGTGTGCCACACTCTATGTGCACTGTTTATAGTGCACTACGCCACCCGAGAGATGTGTGCGCACCAAAAAAATAAACATATGCGCCACTCTAAAAAAGGCATAGACAAAAATAGCATATGACACTCTAAATAACCGTTAAAGATAGAAATAATTGTGTTACCAAAAAAATGTGCCTGCACCACTAAAACAACATGTGCCCTAGTTAGGGTGTGTGCGCCGATCTGACAGGTTTTAGTATGCAATGAAGGTACAGTACAAAATGACGTGTGCACTCGAGTTAGTGCACCTATGCACGAGTTAGGGTATGTGTGCCAGGGTTAGTGTACATGCGCCAGGATCGGTAAGCATGTAATGACAGATTTGAACAACATGCCTGCGCACCACTAGAGAGATGTGTGTGCCCCTAAAATCATGCATGTGCCTCAAAAATCATGTATGTGCCCCAAAATTGTGCCTGCACTCCAAAAATCATGCCTACGCCAAACCTGTAACCTGAGTATGGAAAAAACAAAGAAAACTTCACAATATCTCTAAATTTTGACAAGTTAGTTTTAAAATGGTAATGACCCATTAAAATTAAGGCTATAAACATGAAGTTACACATATTAAATGAGAAAAAATTCCAAAAAATGGACATTAACTACTACATGTGCATATCAAAAGTTAGCCAAAATAATGAAACTTAAACTAAAATGCCATGGGACTAAGTGTCCCACCGGGCATGCCAAATGTGTGCAAGTGTTTGTTTCTAACTAATGCTAAATATGAATGGAAGACTAACACCTAAATAGTCTTGATTAGCAAGAATTAAACAAACATTCTAAGCACCATCATGATAAGAATTAATCAAGGGTTAGATGCTAACATTTATCAATAAAACTATGAAATCAACAATGTTAAGTATCTAAATAACCTCTATTCTTTAACAACATGCAAATGAAAGAACCTAGGTAGGTTCCATGGCTATCAAAAACAATTGTCCTTAATGTTCCAAGAACCTAGGAATGGGGGCTAATCAAAGTTGGGCTACAAGACCCTTTTGACACCTCCCATATGACCCAAGCACTTTAAGAAAGAGGCTTAACTCTTCAAGATGATGAACTCTCAAGAGGACAAAGTGCAAGCTCTTAGTCTCTTTGCTAAATGCTCTGCATTTTCTCTCTAAGGAGTTTAGGTGTAAGTAAAAAGTAGTAGGCAGTGGGCTCTTTATATAGCCCAAAGGATAAAGGATTCAACACATCCTCATGAATGTGGGATAAAGGTAAAACATGATTAGGAATGGATAAGGTTGCTTTATTAAAGGTAACCTTAGTTTAGAAGGGTTTAATACATGTTTAGAAAGTCATGGGAGTTGGGGGTTGTTTTAATTAATCAAATGTGATTAACTAATAGGTAGATGTGAGCTTATAGAAGCCAATTAGAGGGATATTAGTACAATTTAGGCTATTAGAAAGGGATTAAATCAATTAAATATTGATTTATTGGTTAAATGAAGGGGAAGACTAATTAATTAATAATAATTAATTAATCTAGATAGAGGAGGTGATTAATTAATGGAAGGTCATTAATTAGGTTGTTAGTTGAATAGGCGACTTAATCAATTAGCATATTGTAATTGATTAACGACAACAAGAGGAAATATGAGTGCTTTTGACGATAAGTCATCAATTTGCGAGAAAGGGGATAATTAGTGCAATTTAAGTATTTGAATTGCTTAGGTGTAATTATAGGTGTCTACAACCATCAAAGATAAGTTTCCTATTCTAGTAATTGATGATTTACTTGATGAATTGCATGGTGCTATTTATTTCACAAAATTAGATCTTCATTCGGGGTACCATCAAATTAGAATAAAAGAGGAAGATGTTCATAAAATGGCTTTCAGGACTCATGAGGGCCATTATGAGTTTTTGTAATGCCTTTTGGTCTTACAAATGCACCTTCAACCTTTCAAAGCTTGATGAACACAGTTTTCAAGCCATTTTAAAGAAAATTTTTATTAGTTTTCTTTGATGACATATTGATTTACAGTAAGACATGGGAAGAACACTTACAACATGTAAATAAAGTGTTGGAAGTTTTGGAGAAACATAATCTCTATGAAAATCCATCTAAATGTTCTTTTGGTGTACAAGAGGTAGAGTACTTGGGTCACATTTAATCCCATGAAGGCATCAAATTTGATCCTCAAAAGATGAAAGCTATGGTGAAATGGCCAAGACCCAAAATCTCAAAATCTTCGTGGGTTCCTAGGAGTAATAGGGTGCTACAGAATATTTGTGCGAGGATATGGTAGAATAGCAACCCCACTCACTACATTTCTAAAGAAGGGTGCCTTCCATTCTACAGACTTAGCCATTAAATCCTTTGAGTAGCTAAAGGAATCCTTGTGTAGCACCCCGCTTTGGCTACTCTCAACTTCTCAAAACCTTCATTGTTGAATGTGACGCTTGAGATCGGGATTGGGAGTAGTTCTAATGCAATAAGGAAGAAAAATTACATTTGAGAGTGTCTAATTCAAAGGAAAATATCTACTCAAATCGGTCTATGAGAAAGAAATGATGGCTATTCTTCATGTGGTCAAGTAATGGAGGCCTTATCTCATGGGTAGACACTTCAAGGTAAAAATTGATCATGATAGTCTCAAATAATTTTTGGAGCAAAGGTTATCATCTGAGGAACAACAAAAGTGGGTAACAAAAATGTTGGGTTATGATTTTGAAATCATATACAAAAAGGGTAAATAAAATGTAGTAGCTGATGCATTGTCCAAAAGGGATACATCTGCAGATGCCTTACTATGTGGAATGTCCACATTGATGGTCGATTGGGTGGATGAATAAAGATTGGAATGGGATCAAGATAAGGATACACAATCTCTAATACAGAATATCAAGCAAGGATCTATGACATCTAAAAATCTGAGTGGAAAGGTAATGCCTTATTGTACAAGGATAGATTATACTTGAGTAAAGATTTTGAGTCAAGCATAAGATTCTTGCGCAGAGAGTTACATGCCTCGTCTGTTGGAGGACACTTTGGGTTTTTGAAGACATATCATAGAATAAAAAGAGAATTATTTTGGGAAGGACTCAAGGGGGATGTACAAAATTTTGTATCAGAGTGTTTAGTGTGCCAACAAAACAAAGGGGAAACAATTAAGACACTAGGTCTGTTGCAACCCTTACCAATTCCTAGCCAGAGATGGGAGGAGGTCTCCATGGATTTCATCACCGGATTTCCTTATTCAGAGGGTAAGAATGTTATTTTCATGATTGTGGATAGGCTCACAAAATATGCCCATTTTTTTCCCTATCACATCCATTTATAGCTAGTACAGTCATAGCTATTTTTTTGGAGATAGTTCAAAGGCTACATGGAACCCCAAAGATAATTGTAAGTGATCGTGATCCTATTTTCACAAGTAATTTTTGGATGGAATTATTTTCATGTTTGGGTACTCAGCTAGCTCACAGTTCATCTTATCATCCTCAAATTGATGGGCAAATGGAAGTGGTCAACAAATGCTTAGAGGGGCATCTACGTTGTTTTGTATCAGATAAGCAGAAAGATAGATTAAATGGCTACCACTTGTAGAATGGTGGTATAACACATCTTTTCATACCTCTTCTCAAATGACCCCATTTTTAGCATTATATGGTTACCATCCACCTTCTATCACTTCCTCCTTGAGGGTGAAAACTAAGGTCAGAGATGTTGAGGACCACATTCAACATCAACAAAAGGTTTTGGCTAGTTTGAAGGAGAATTTAGCATTAGCACAAAACAGTTTGAAACAACAAGCAGATCAACATCGTAGTGAAAGACATATTGAAATTGGTGATTGGGTTTTTGTACGTCTCCCCTTATAAATAGATGTCTCTAAACCAATAAAAAAGGATAACAAATTTTTCCTAAATATTATGGCCCTTATCAGGTTCTACAGAAAATTGGTAGTGTTGCTTATAAACTAGAGTTGCCTCCATCTTCACACATACACCTAGTATTCCATGTTTCATGCTTGAAGAAGGTTATTGGATAGAAATTTGAAGCCCAGACAGAGTTACTTAACTTGACGAGGAAGGAAGAATCATTTTGGAGCCAAAGAATATTCTATAAACACGTACTAAGAGGCTGAGAACCAGAGACATTAAGGAATATCTGATCAAGTGGAAGAATCTGAGCATAGAAGATGCCACCTGGGAGGATGAAGGTTTTCTGCAGCAACATCCAGGATTATTCAATGTTGAGGACAATGTTGGTTTGAAGGGGAAGGGCATGCTACACCCTTAACCTATTACTTGTATTAGGATATGAGTAGCTGACTTGTGGCTTACCATATCATTTTATTATATCATTTATACTTTCTCATGCTTAATAGGTTGGCTTGGGTGATGGCCATAACATATGAATAGTATATATAGAGGATTGTAGGTAGTAGTTCATTATCATTTGAGCATTTGAGTCTTATTATATGGTTTGGAGGTTGCCCCTCAAAGTGGCGAAGCTATTACAATTGCATATTGAGATCATTATTATGAAATATTGTGTTATTTGGTGTTATATTGCTACTCATAATCTGAATTATACTAGTAATTTCATTAGTAAGGTGGGGTCCCGCTATACGGGCACAAATCTAGCCTAGGGTCCGGGCTATGGAAGCGTGGTGGGATGTTATGATCCTCATGTGTGGATTTCACTAACGCCTTGAGGTTTTTTTCAGTAACAATGCATTACATTTGGTATCGAGCAACCACCTGTGTTTGAGGTCCAACATGGGTAGCTACGTCGAATTCCAAGAGTTTGCACGGGCTCGTATAGAGCAAGGCGGGTCCCTCTATACAAGCAAAATCTAGCCCGAGTCCGGCTATGGAAGCATGGTGGGATGTTATGATCCTCATGTGTGGATTTCACTAACTCCTTGAGGTTTTGGTGTAACAGTTCATTACATAAGATCACATCCTTTTAAGGTGCTACCCACTCCTTTTGAAATAATGAGTGCTAAAAGATTAGATAGATTATTTCCTGGGCTACAAAACAACACATATAATCATCTATCTGCATCTGAGTGTCTTGTTGAATCCATGATTATGTTTAGCCTTTGAAGGAGATTAATTTTGGGTACTAATAGATCCTCTTATATATTGTTGTGGCCAGTGTGGAAAAGCTTTAGCTTCCTGAGCTCTAAGTGGTGCCTGTGTTCTGACGGGTCCTCTAGCAGGAGGCCCCATACTTAATACTCTTCATGAATCATATCTTTGTAGAGGCCTGAAAGGTGAGTGGGTCTTCCATTGTTGTTATGGCTACTATTGGGACTGATGTTATGGCTGGAAGGAGGACTATGTGGATCCATGTCCACTAGGAGGAGGAGGGGTTTCCCCGACCGACTATCTTGCATCTGTTGAATGAAGTTCCTCACCCTGTCTCCTTCCCCGCTATGTATTCCTCATGTTCTCCTATACAATATAGGTCTTCTCATGGCCTCAGCTAGTTTTTATGGATAGTGCATGTGCACCACTCCTCAAAGATCTAAATTTAGTCCCCGATTAACCTATGAGCTCTTACCTATTCATCCCGCATATATTCCACGTACTAAAGAAAGTCCAAAATTCTTCTCTCATATTCTTCCACTATATATTTTTCTTATGAAGTTGCACCAAGTTGACACGTGGGGATTCCCACTAACTCTCTTATACTTAGCCAATTCAAGGCCTCGAGTGAACACTGCCTCGTTGGTTTCGACTACATGGAGGATTTTTTTGACCTGCCGCTTGCTTGCTCGAGTCAACTCGTATGTGGCGAAGTCCAAAAACTTTGAGCTTCTTCTCCAATTTTCTCTTGTGATCCTCTAGCCTCTTTTAATGGCATTGGCCACCTTTACCGACCCTTGCTCCTCCATTGTCGAGTTTTCTTGCCCCTTAATTGTTGGATTCAAATTTGAGCTCGTAAGATAGAGTGGGCCCTTCCGATTTTCTTATGCAAGGTCATGTTTGATAAATTTTGTTGGGGGAAAAATTAGGATAATAGTTTGGAGACTCACGGGGACATATGCCTGCTAGATGAAGAGACCAGTAGCCTTGGAAGTATCCATTGGGCATGGAGTCTACTTGGTAATTTCAAATCTGTCCGGATTCAAGATTTGTGAGAGTAGAGAGTTGTCTGAAACCTGGAAACTTCTCCCTCATTTGATTTTCCACAAACTTGATCTATTGGAGTGCAATGAAAACATCCAGACCTACTCCAATATGGATACTCTACAGATTTAATTTCTTGTGGCCACAAGTCTTTTCCATGAGTGAGATGAACTATATACAAGCATACACTAGAAGCAATAGAGCATGTGCACCAACACTTAGGGAAATTGAAACCTAAACTATAACAAGACAATGTGCATACACACTTGGAGAAATTGAAAACCTAGGCTAATATTTACAAGGGTGAGAAATTTTCCTTTTAGTAGTAGTGTTTGAGGTAGATCCCATTAACTAGAATCTGTAATTCTTCGCCATCCAACTTATTCAATTGGAAGACATTGCTACTTTTACATCCCATGACCATGTAGGTGCCACTCCAAATGGCATCAAACTTGGAATGCCTTCTTAGTTTTTCCCTGTTTGCATCCCACTTTAGAACTAAGTCCCCCTCTTGAAAGGTCCTTGTTCTTTCTTTCTCATCAAAGCTCTTCTTGATCAATGTTTTATCTTTCTCCATGATCTGGATTGCATGTTATCTTGCTTCTTCTACTCCAATTAGCTCTCCATACCTGATTTCCATAGGTTAAAACTTGGCTAGTTCCAACTATTTCATGAGCTCCAAAGTGGGTAGCTCTAATGATATGGGAAATACTACCTCTTTTCCGTATACAAGCTTATATAGGGATCTTCTTGTAGACCTTTTGGATGTGATCTTATCAGCCCATAGAGCTGATTTGAGCTTTGTGTGCCAATTTCTCTGATTTTCATCAAGATTCCTTTTGATAATTCTTAGTAGGTTCTTGTTTGTGGACTCTTCTTGCCATTACCTTAAGGGTAATAGTTTGATGAATTGCTAGAGTTATACACCATTCTTGACATCCCATTCAGTGATCCTTATACCAAGGAATGCAAATACATTATCTGATATGATAGTGGCATGGACTCCAAACCTAGTGACTATTCCTTCATAGAAATCCAAGATATTGGATTCATTTTCCTCCTTAAGTGCCACTGCTTCAGTCCACTTGGTGAAATAGTCTGTTTCTATAAGTATCCACTTGTGGCCTTGACTTGAATTTGGGTTAATCACTCCAATGAAGTCTAATCCCCATTACATGAATGGATGATCCACTGAAATTAGATGAAGGGGCAGGGCTACTAACTTTTCCTTCCTTGTGAAGAATGTGCACTTCTTGCATTTCTTGATCCATGAGTAGAAATCCTTAAACACCATAGGCCAATAGTAATCAACTTTCATGATTTTGAGAGCTATTACTCGAGGAGAAAAGTGTCCTCCTGCTTCTCCATCATGGAACTCATGCAACACCCTCTTAATTTGGCCTATCCCAATGCACCTCAATAGAACACTATTGATTTCCTTCGTGAACAAGACATCACCATTAAGCACATATGGGATGGCTTGTAATCTGAAGTATCTCCTCTTTGCTTTGTTCCATTCTGGAGGGGAAAAACCTGTTTGGAGATAACGCACTAAGGCTTGAGTCCAACATGGAATGGGTACATCGTTAGCTGGCTGCTATTAATAATTCTACAGTAGTAGGACAACCTCTTCTTCTCCTTTTGATTCATCATGTGGTTTAGAAGTAAGCTAATCACACAAACCTTTGCCATGAACCAGTTTTTTTCACTCTTATTTCAATGTCATATTCCATTACACGGGTGATCCAACATACTCTCATCTCATTCAAGTATTTTTTAGGAGAAAGTTCTTGACACCCACATGATATGCTAACAGTTGGATCTTGTTATTCAAGACCAAGTGTCTGAACTTATTCAAACTCCTAATGACAGCAAGGACATGCTTTTCAATGAAATAATACTTTACTTCATAATATTCTAAGATCTAACAAGAACGCTATGGGTTGTTATGAACGTTCCTTGTTAGGATGAACCAAGATAGCTGAGATTTTGCCCGACCCTCCAAAAAGCATACAAAGATGGTTTCCTTTGAAAAGTATGGGTTAATAAGAGTTGGGGCCTATGATATTCTCGAGCTTGATGGCCTCAAAACTCTCTTTGCCTTTTGCTATCCATTTGTATGCAATAATCTTCTTTAACATCATCGTTATAGGCTTTATAAGAGTTTCAAAATCAAGCACAAATCTACGGACAAAGTTTATCCTTCCTAAGAATCTTTGGAGGGATTTCTTGTGATGTGGCAGTGGTAGTGTTCTAATGGATTCAAATCTTTCAAGGTCAATTGTCAACCCTTTTCTTGAGATAATGTGGCCCAAAAACTTGCCCTCGTGTGTTAAAAATACACATTTCTTTGGATTAAACGACACTCTGAACCTTTTACACCTTTGAATAACTTTCTTTAGGTGGAAGAGATGGTCTGCAACATTCTTTGAGAAGATGGTGATATCATCTAGATACACTAGAACTATCTTGTTGATTAAGCCTTTGAATGCCATGTCAATAGCTCACTAAAATGTTGCTCCAACATTTGGATCCAAATGGCATCTTCTTATAATAATATGTACCCCATTTGGTGGTAAAGGTTGTCTTGAATTGATATTCTTATTTTACCATTATCTCGATTATAGACCGAGTATCCATCTAGCAATGAAAACCACTCGTGAGCCGATATATACACCTGCAAGACTTGCTCCATCGATGGAAGTGGGTAGTGATATTTGAGTGATGCTTTGTTTACATCACGGAAGTCTACACACAATCTGATTTCTCCACTTATTTTCCTCACAAGCACCGAGCTTGCAACCCAGCTTGAATACTTGATAGGGAAGATAATGCATGGCTCAATTAGGTTGTTCAACTCTTTTCTCATGAGAGGTTCAATGTGAGATTTTACTGGCCTTTGCTTCTTTCTGAAAGGCTTAGAGCCCAGATCCAACTCGATAGTGTGATGTGCCAACCTTGGGTTGAAACCTCTCAAATCCTTGTAAGTCCAAGAAAACACATTTGGGAATTCTTGACAAAGTTGAATGAACTCAAATTTTTCTTGTTGGGTACTTACCTTTCTAATTCACAACGTTTTTCCTTCATCTATAGAAATGGGCTTTGAATCTTCACCCTTTACCTAAATATTTTCTTTCTCTTTCTAGAATTGATCATTTGGGTTGAATATTGACTCCAAATTTATAAGATCCTTTGGTAATTTGTTGCCTCTCAACTACACCACTTGGTCACCATAATGTTTTTCCAATTTGTCTTTGTTCTGGAGGAGAACTCAACTTCTTCTTGTAGAAAATTGACAATTTTCTAATCATTCTCGAATACCTTCCAACTTGTGTTATTATCTGGGACAGCTGGCCTTACAACCACCTTGATATGGGGCTAAGACTTATCACTTTTTATACTTTCTATAACATAAAACACTGCCCTAATTGTTTCCAGTCTATCTTCTACATCATTCTTTTTCCTGGGTATGGACACAATGTTGAAAGCTTCAAAGTCCTTAATGAGGTCCCATACCCAGTTTTTATAGCTCCTAAGTAGGTTATTCTTTGCAGCATGTTGTCCTCTGACTTGGTTCATAATCAACTCACTATCACCAAATATTTGCAAATTCTTAATGCCTCTCCTCCTGGCCCAATGAAGTCCATGAATCAAAGCCTCATACTCAGTTGTGTTGTTTGAGCAAGAAAACTAGAAACAAAAAGTTGAGTAATACTTTATGCCTTGAGGTGAAACAAGCATAGCTCCTCCTCCTGCACCTTGTCTACTTCTTGAGCCATCAAAGAATAATTTCCATACCTCATTATCATCCTTGTGGTCTAGCTTAGTGATGTTAGGAAGAGGATGATTCTCTTCATGCAAGCAATAGACTCCTAATTCATATTATTCCATTTCTTTGTAAGGGTCAAAAGCATGCCTCTTGTTCACCCATTCATCAAGGGTCAAGTCTGGAATATATCCGACTTTGGTATCAGCTTCATGGGTTCTTGGATAATATTCTTGATCAAGGGCTGAACAATTTACATTGATTGGACTCGGTGTATGAGGTTCAATATGGAAGTTTACAATAGGTTTAGATATTTTTGTAGCCTTAGCTCCATACCTTGTTCTAAATAACATGTGTGACCAATCAATAGACAAATAACCTCCAATTTTAGCAATGAAGTCTCTTGACAAACACAATGCAAAGTGTGGTGGCAAGTCTATGACTGATACGTTTTGCAAGATGGTCACATTGGGACATGCATGCAATGTGAGGCTCAAATCTTTGATTACTCCACTACTTTTGTTGTTGTACCATCCAATTATACCACACCTTTAGAAATGACTTCATATTGAAGACCCAACTAATCAGCTATTTGTTTTGGCATTACAGAGCTACTTGCTCCCAAATCAATCATGTAATTATGCACTAGCTTGTCTCCAATGATCAATGAGACATAGAAGGGAGGAGGCTTCAGATTATTACCTTTGTGATCTCTATGATTTCCTTCAGATGAGATGCATTGGTAAGCACTTTCTCTTTCTAATTGGGTGACTGATTTGATGTTGACCAATTTTCCATAGCAACTTGCAAAAGGTCTCTTTGTCTTGGAGTAGCCAATTACTCCCACATTGACATGTTTACATTTGTCCTCTTCATCTTCTCAATGATGTTGATTGGAGATGAGCCATCTCTTTATTTCCCTTTTCCTTGAAAATTCTTCTCTTGTACGTGGGTTGTTACAACTGGCACGTGAGCTGGTTTAGGTGGTGGCTTGGGCTGACCTTGCATATTGGGAGCTGCACTTTGATTACCAATACATTGTGGAGTAATAGAGGGTTGTGGACTACTTGAATTTGATGTTTGTCCCTCTCCAATATTCCTTCTCTTGGATCGTGTATTGGAAGCTAATATTTGAGAAGGGGCTTGGTTAACTCCAGAGAAGTCTTCTGTTTTCCAATTAACCAACATAGTTTTAGTTGGAGGTGTCTCTTGCTAAGCTTCTTGTTGTTGATTTTCCTCTTGACTAGGTTCTTGGGACATACCAATGGTCTGTACCATCAAGGCTTGGTTTAGTGCTCCATTAAAACATGTTGATTGACTGTGAGGTAGGTTGTATGGGTAACAATAGTCATACTCTGTGTCATGTCATTTTGTGTTGGAACTAAAGATTTTAATGTTGAAGCTACATTTGGATCATATGGTCAAAATGGCGTGGCAGCTTGAGGTTTCCTTGGTTCAAATTTTGATTTGTGGCATGACTTGGTGGTTTATTTTGTTGGTATGGGGTCTAGCTTGATATTGAGTTTGAGGTTGATACGGCCTAGAACTTTGAGCTTGTTGTCTCTTGATAGTCACTAGCTCATTTCCTAGGTTCTCAGGTTGCTTCATAACCTCTTATAGCTCTTTTGATGTGATAGAAGATGAGGTGGAAGCTTCAACTGAAATCTGATTCCTTGGAGCAGGTATGGGAGCTAATGTGGGTGTTTGACTAGTGCTTGGACTTCCTAATTCTGGATATAGAGGCATAGGTGGCCTAGGTGCAAGTTTACCAGCCTGAATTAAACAATTTTCAGCTCTAATGGAAATGTTATAGGTTGCAGGTAAGGTTACACCTCCCATGGATTGAATCATTATAGAAATATCAAAATTTAAAGCTTTAAGAAAGTATAGAAAGCACCTTCAAATGTTGGTCTCACAGCCACCACAATCCTATCCCACGTCCTCTCGAAATCTGAAGTTGAAGTCATCACGCTTGTTCATTAGGAGATCTCTTGACGGTTGTCGCTTGTTCTAATAAGGATATAATGTTCCCCTTTACTCCAAATTGGTTATGAAGGGTTGCGCACATATGATCCCACCGGATAGACCCTACTTTTAGACTCCTAAACCATCAAAAAGATTTATGTTTAAAGGAGGATGCCAATAACTTAACACTAATTTCCATTTCAGTTATTTCATGGATTACGTAGACATTTGCAATGTCTTGGATGTGGTCAATCAAAGTTGTCTAGTTCTCTCCAATGAAATATGGAACATTATTTAATGCTGCATTTGGAACTAGATTTTGTGCATTGAGGGCCAGTGGGCTGCTGCCAGTGAAGTTGATGTATTGGTTGGGTTGTGCCATCCTGATTGGTCGAAGAACTCTAGTTTCTTGAATGAAAGGCCTACTAGGTGGAGGCGATGACAATGTCCTGTTTGGTGGAGATGGAGACCTTTGGGCTCTTCTCCCCTCCCTTCTCTATCTGGGGATAAATGTAGATAGACAAACAATCCTTCTTCTCTAGTTCTTGATCTAGTCTGGAATTCTTCTCATGAATCTGCCAAGCCTGGGCTGCTAAAACTAGTGGACTCTACCTCTTTTGGATTCACCAGATGTGCAATTTCAAAGATCCTTATAAGGTAAACACTTACAAAAAGTGCACATCAATCTTTTTGTAATAAAAATGAAGACCTCTTGGTTGCACCGGGTGTGCCAAAAATGTTAGTACAAAATCACAGCACCCTTGAATGTCTACAACTTGATGGGTTAGGAATCTTAGTGTGATTGCATAACAAGGAGCATCTCTCAAAATGTGGGACTTTGAAATCGAGAGAGATCTCCGGATGAAGGACGACTCCTATTCCTCTGTTCAGGTGCACACATAAAAATTTGTAGAGGATCTATTCTAAAATCTATTCTAACTTGCCAAGAGACATGTGGTTCCTTTTGTGGCCTTGCTCTGTTCTTTTTTATTGTGAGGCCATATGTTTGACCATGGACATGTGGAGGCTCAATGTACATTTGGGACCTCCCTCTAAATTTTACTTTTGAATTTGCGTTGTGTTGACTCATGGCTCCTTTAGTTGGCTCCGCCTCTGTTTAGAATTTTCAATGGCTAATTCTACCTTTTCAGGATCTGGACACGTGGAGGGCCTGTGCTTGTTTAGCACGGCCTTTGGGTCTAACCCTTGAAGATGTGTCATTGAGGCACATGGCACCTTTCACAAATTTTCTTTATACTTAGCCAATTGAATGGCCATCTCTTGGCCCATTTGGACTCTAACCACGTGGTGAACCCGCACTCATTTGGGAACCCACTCCATATTTCACTTCAAAAGTTACACCGAGTTAACATATGGGGATTCACATTTACTCTCTTCTACTTAGCCGATTCAAGGCCTTGAGTGAAAATTGCCTCATCGGGTTCGACTACATGGAGGCTTCTGCCGACCCGACCGTTTGCCTCTTAGTCGAATCATATGTGCAAAATACTAAAAACTTCGAGTTTCTTCTATGATTTTCTCCTGTGATCCTCTAGCCTCTTTTAACGTCATTGGCCTCCTTCACCGACCCTTGCTCCTCCATTGTTGAGTCCACGTACCCCTTGATTGTTGGATTTTAATGTGAGCTTGTGAGATAGAGCCGGACCTTTTGATTTTCTTGTGCAAGGTCATGTTTGATCAATTTTTCAAGGGGAAAAATTAGGATAACATGTAGGTTTTGCAACAAAACATTATTGTGCAAAAGGGTTCCATCGTTATCGATAGAAATTCAGACCATGAATCTCCTCTCCATAAATGAGACCAACAAAAATGAACTCTATAAAGTCCTTTTTAGTGCTCGACTTGCAAAAAAATTTTACGAGCACGATAAAATTATTTCGACATAGTAGAGAATAAGGGATGGAGATCTTAATGTAGAGATTACTTACCTAAATAGAGGAAGGAAATGTTAGAGGTGTGACAAGTGATTGACTAATATTTTTTTACAAAAATGGAAAGTGCATCCAAGAAATTTGTTACGCAAAATGGAATTATGGGTTTTGCTTAACGACATACACAAGAAGGTAATAATGGAGATGAATGTTTCTAAAAGGTTGAGTGAGAAAGAGGTAGATCATAGAACTTGCAAAATAATTTACCCTCCATCTCCCTCACCCACATTTTGACTCCAACTAAATGTGGACAAAAACACAAAGAATTAAACCCTCATAATACCTGAGGATATTTCTCAGAAGGAATTTGGAAGAATGAAACCCATAACCATCGAAACACTTACACATGACTAGACATAGAATGAAACCCATAAATGTGATCGGAATGAATGAAACATTATGAAGGCTCCAATTGTTCTATGTAACGTTGAACATGATTAATAAGCTCTTCTAGGTCTATAAGTGGGGAGGAAGGAAGTACTTTCCTTATTTGCAGTAAGAAGGGAACATCTTTGATGGAGCGACAAATGGATTCCAATCGATTGGAGGTGAGGCGCAGGATCCAAGAAGACACGTATTTATCAAAGTATTTTGTAGTTGTGTTTATAGATGTAATATCTTCTTATTCAATAACATTGACATTAGGAGCATTCTCAAGCCATATTTATACAACTCTCTTTCGACACTATGTTTAAGCTCTTCTCTTGTGAGAATTTCCTTCCTCCATCATGGAGTATAATTCAAGTACTATAAGGATAAGAAAATGGTACCTTATTACTATTATGAAATTAGTTTCATCATGACAAACCTTCTTACCAAAATTTACTACCACCTTCATGAAGCATTTCCCCATTCCAGGATGTTTGTGTTTGGAAAAACAATTATCATCCTTGTCGAAGACCATCAAAACTTCCACCTATATTGAAAATTCCTGTGTATAGTAGGAATTCATATGGCACCAACCTTTGAAAAAAGTTTTTTACTTCAATCTCCATGAATTCCATCTTCTACTAACAAGATATATATCCTACACAAGTTTCCTTTCAGGAATTGCTCCTCCACATCAACAATTATGTTCACTATTTAAGAATTAGGAAATTCTCATGTTGTGCACTTACTTGACATGACATCCTTACCTTCAGGGAAGGGCCCCATTTATTTGGAATGAATGAGCAAGTCGACCAACACAACCTTCATATGTTAAAAGGATTGAGCTCTCCAATTGGCCCAAGCCATTTCTCAAAATACAAGATGTAATGAATCAACGTATTCTATAAGATGACGATCGCCACAACATAGAGTCCTTTGCACTTGGAATAAAATAGTCATGCATGCAACTAATTTATAGGTTCTGATAGGTCTTGTTAATGGTGTAACCAAATATTATTTTGACATTTTAACAATTCTTCCTCCACAATGCCTAATCTACCTATTATGGTGAAATCACATCACCCATGATTGCTCGAAATTGAATGGTTGAGGTAGTCAAGTGTGACTTGTCAAATATGGAGTTATCCTAAAGTGTGGGACTTTATAATCGGGATAACCCTCCGATGAAGGTCGGTTCCTATTCCTCTATTCTAATACACACATCCAAATTGTAAAGGATCTATCTTAAAAACTATTCTAACTTGGAAAGGATACATGGTTAAAAAGATTGCAAGAAATTGAACTCATATGTCGAAAAGTAGCACCCTAGGATTCGCACAATACAATATCCTACTTTTCACTAACATGAGACCATCTCAAGGTGTGGGACCCTTGCAATTTAGACAAAACTCTAGAGAAGGCTGGTTCCTGGCCTATTTTAATGCTAACCTACTCCTAAACAATCAATTCTAAGGGACCAGATAGAGAGAAATACATAAATGTAAATCCTAAACTAAGGGAGGTGATAGCACCAAAAAAATACTGGAGAGATTCCTAGTGAGTAAAAGTTGAGGGAAATGGGAAAGAAGAGAGTAGATAAAATCTCACAATCCCAAAACACATTCAAACCTCCAATTTTGTGGAGCACAACAAATTTAAACCCTGTAAAGGAATACAATATGCACAATATACCTACAAAATTTAATAGAAGGAAAGAAATGCAATATAAATCAAGTAAGGGAAGGAAGAGCCACAAAACACTAATTTTATTACTTAAAATGATGCACAATCTAGTACAATATTGGCACAAGGCAAGAGTCCTTCACAAAATGCATAAATTCGAGGCATGTAGCTCACAAAAGTGTTGGAACAATTTTGGCAGAGTTTGTTTACAATTTCAAAAAATATCTCTCCTTCAAATGAGGGGAGTTTACATATATATAGAGAAAAGGAGCTACCAACCAACATCCTTCATTAAATTCCTGTATGTAGGTATGGGCAGCCATGATGGTTCACTTTTCAATGGTACTTTTCTTACACGGTGAATAGGGGTGCCATACCTCATTAATCCAGTTGTTGAGATACCTTGTACGGTGTCATTAATTTCTGTCGTATCTGAAACTCTTTATTGTCACCCAATGGAAACCACTAGCTAACACATGACAAGAAGGGAAGAGTTTCCACCAAGAGGAGGAAAAGACTTATCACGTGAAAAGAAGAAATGTTGTCGCATGACAATGAGGGGAGGTTGACACATGACAACAAAAGGATTTTGACATATGACGGGAGGAAATGTTGACACATGACGAGAGGGAAGTGGTGATGGGGAATAGAACGACGTGTGTGGAGGGGATCTTGCCACACGATAAGAAGGTATGTTGTCATGCTTCAAACAGAAATGGTTGACATATGACATGAGGAAGTGGTTGACATGTGTCAACAAGGTGTGGTTGATGTGTGACATGAGGAAGTAGTTGATGTGCATCAACAAGGTGTGGTTGACACGCGACAGGAGGAAGTGGTTCATGTGCATCAACAAGGTGTGGTTGACGCACGATAGGAGGAAGGGGTTGACACAAATCAATAAGGTGTGGTTAGCACGTGACAGGAGGAAGAGATTCTTACATTTCACCAATTTGACCATTAATGAAAATTCTTCTCCAAGGCTTCACCGCAGCAAGCAAGCTCACCGAGAGATACCTTGTAAACTTCTCCCATTAACTATTAATGCCCATACCTGTAGGTTGATTAATTTTGTAGGGCGGTGCAAAAATGGATAACAATTGGTGACTAATCGGTGATCTTCCCAAGATCTAAAAGACTAGTGATTTTGCATCATCTATCGGGCATGGAGTCATTCGATTGCTGGAACTGGTCTTATGTCCAAACCTCTTGTATCTCTCGAATACTACCGAGACATTAATTCATCATCGATCTTTCCTGAAATTGGAAAGTGCAATAACAACAAAACACAACCATGTACAAATAACAAAATCATACATATCCCAAAATGGAACATGTAGAGAGTGCACAAGCACTTATCTTAAAGAACTTGGAGGAACTAAAAACTCTAAATTAATATTTACAAGAAAGATACTCCCATCGCAATAATGTTTGACATAGATGCCATTGAATGGAAATTACAAATCTTCTTCGTCCCAATTTTGTCAATTGGAAAGAATTCATTTCTTTGCATCCTGAAATCAAGTAGGGGCCACTCCATATTACATCAAACTTGGAGTGCCTTCTGGGTTTAGCTTTATCAGTGGTTCCATTCCGTAACCAGTGTCTCCTTCTTGAAAATTTTTGTTTTTGGCTTTTTGTCAAAGCTCATCTTGATTTGAGCTTGGTCCTTCTCCATTGTTTTCATGGCTCTGGTCCCTTAGCTCTTCCAGCTCCATGAGCTCTACATACCTGACTTCCATAGCTGGAAACTCGAACAACTCCAACTACTTGATAAGCTCCAAGGCTGGTAATTCAAGGGATATTGACAGCCTTGCTTCCCTTCCATAAACCAACTTGAAAGGAGAATAACTAGTTGATTTCTTGGGAGTGATTCTATCATCCCACAAGGCTGATTTTAGTTTGGTATGCCAAGTCCTTTTATCCTCATCCAGATTCTTCTTATGATTCTTAGCAAGTTCTTGTTCATGGACTCTACTTTTCCATTACCTTGAGGGTATTAGTTAGAATAAGTGCTCAAGTAGATGTCATTTCTAATAGCCCAATTAGATATCTTTGCTCCAAGAAAAGCTAAGGCATTATCTGATATTATAGTGGAAGGAACACCAAACCTTGTTGCAATACCTTCATAGAAGTCCATAATGCTAGCTTCATTTGCTTCCTTAAGTGTAATTTCTTTTGTCCACTTAGTGAAGTAGTTCATGGCTGTAAGAATCCATTTGTGACCTAGGCTAGAACTTGGATTGATCATCCCAATAAAATCAAGCCCCCATTACATGAAAGGCTGCTCAACTGAGATAGGATGGAGTGGGAGGGATGCTAACTTCTCTTTACCTATGAAGAAGGAACACTTCTTGCATTTCTTGATCCATGAGTAGCAATCATTAAAATTGTTGTTTATTTTGGGTAAAATTGACCACCCGCCTCTCCATCATGAAATTCATGCAATACCCTATCTATCCGATTTGTATTGATGCACCTTAGGAGGAAGCCATTCACATCCCTTAGATGAACAAAATATCATCTATAATAACATATGAGATGCAATGAAGTCTAAAATATCTCCTTTTTGATATACTAAACCCTTGAGGAATTTACCCATTTGAAGAAAATATACATATCCCGAGTCCAACAAGGAATGGGTATACCACCTATAGCTTGTTCTTGATTATCTTGCAACATCATAATAGATTCTACCTCCTCTCTTGATTCAACATGCTGGTTAGAAGCTATCTTCTCACACAACCCTTTCCCCTAACTAATTTGGTCACATTTATATCAATATCATACTCCATGACCTTGGTTATCCAACCAGCTCTCTTTTCATTAATGTCCTTGTTCAAAAGAAAATCTTGTACACCAACATGTGAAACTAATAGATGAATTTTTTTATTTTACACTATATGTCTGAATTTATTTAGACTTCTAATCATAAAGCAAGGACATGCTTCTCAATGAATGAATATCTCACCTCATAATCCTGAAGGTTTTGGCAAGAATGCAATAGGCTACTCTAGCCCTTCTCGGATTTTGTTGTACTATTATGGAAAATATTGCATTCATGATTCTAAAAGCATATAAAATGAATTCCTTTGAGAAATATGGATTTATGAGGGTTGGAGCCTATGTAATGGCTTGATTTATAGCTTCAAATATTTCTTTTCCTTCAGTAGTCCATTTGAAAACCATGGTCTTCTTCAACATCATCGTTAGTGGCTTGAAAAGATGGGAAAAGTTGGGAACAAACCTCCTAACAAAATTAATTTTCCCCAAAAAGCTTTGGAGAGCCTTCTTGTGACTTGGCAATGACAATGCTTGAATGGCTTCTACCCTTTCTAGATCAATTGCCAACCCTTCCTTAGACATGATGTGGCCTAAGAGCTTGCCTTCATGAGCTAAGAATATACACTTTTTGGATTCAATGACACTCAAAATGACCTACATTTTTGGAACACTTGTCTAAGGTGAAAGAGGTGACTTGTTATGTTCTTGTACAATATAGTGATGTCATCTAGATACACAAGAACTATGTTATTAATAAGCCCTTTGAATGACATATCCATTTCCCTTTCCAAAAGTAGATCCAAATTTGAAAGTCCAAATGGCATCTTCTTATAAGCATATGTGCCCCACTTCGTGTTGAAAGATGTCTTAAACTGGTCATATTATTTCACCATGCTTGTATTACATCCCGAGTAGCCATCTAGTAAAGAGAACCTTTTGGGCTGGATACAACCTACGGATTCGCTCCATGGAAGGAAGTGGGTAGTGGTCCTTAAGGGAGGGCCTGTTCAAGTCTCAAAAATCTACACATAACCTAATTTCCCCGTTCTTTTTTCTAACCAACACCATATTTGCTACCCATGTGGAGTGCTTGATTAGAAAGATGATGCTTGCTTCAATGAGTTTGTTCAGTTCTCTTTTCATGAGAGGATCGATATGAAGATTGATTCTCCTTTTCTTTTTCCTGATGGGTTTAACTCCCGAATCCAGTTCAATCATGTGTTGTGCTAGCTTAGGATTAAATGTTTTCAAATCTTCACGCATCCAAACAAACACATCTAGAAATTCTTGGAAAATTTGTATAAATTCATATTTTTCTTGTTTAGTGCTTACCTTGCCAATTTGAAGTGTTTTTCTTTCCCCAACTGAAATTGGCTCTGAATCCTCACGTTTGACCTGAATGTTTACTCTTTCCCACTGGAATTGATCATTGGGATTGAATATTGACTCTAGAGTCACTATACCCTTTGTTAGCTTATTTATCCTCAGCTTGAACCACTTGATCACCTTATTTTCACTCCAATTTATCTTGATTTCTAATCAAGAAATCAACATCCTCCTCGCTAGAAATTAATGATCTTTTGATCATTCTCAAATACCCGTCAGCTCATGTTATTTTCCGGCACAATTAGCCTCACAATTACATCAATATGTGGCTGCACTTTATCTCTTTTAATATTTTCCACAACATTAAATGTTGCTCCAATTATCGCAAGCCTATCCACACTTTCCTCGACTCTTCTTCCTTTGTATGGCTTGAATATTGAATGCTTCAAAATCATCAACTTGATCCCATACCCGATGTTTAAAGGATTTTAGCAGATCATTCTAAGATGCATTTTTCCCATAACCTAGTTGAAAATTAACTCACTCTTCCCAAAACTTGCAAGTTATGTATACCCCTCTTTTTACCCAGCTAATCCATTTATCAAAGCTTCATACTCAGCAGTATTGTTTGAACAAGTAAACTGAGATTGGAAAGCTGAGTCGTACTCCATACCTTGTGGTGAAAAAAGCATTTCTCTTCCTATAACACCTTACCTACTCCTTGAGCCATAAAAAATAGGTGTCATACTTCATTATCATCCTTATCATCCGGTTTAGTGAGGCTAGGAAGAGGTGTGTTTTCCTCGTGTAAACAATAAACTCCCAACTCAGCCTCCTCTATTTCCTTGTATGGATCATATTCGTGACTTTTTTTTTCCCATTCATCAAGAGTCAAATCTGGGATGCCCCCAACTTTGGTATCTGTTTCCTGAGTGTTTGGGAAATCCTCTTGATCAAAGGTTAAGCAATTTACGTTGATTGGGCTTGGTACACGAGGCTCAATATGAAAATTTGCAATATGTTCAGACCGGATTGTAGCCTTAGCTCCATACCTTGTTCTAAAGAGAATATGTGACCAATCAGCTGATAAGTAGTCTCTAATTTTGGAGGTGAAGTCTCTTGACAAGTCTATCATTGATATATCCTATTGAACTATGACATTAGGACATGCATGTAATGTAAGGTTTAAACATTTTATGATCCCAATTGTCCCCACTGTTGTCGCATATAAATTTACCACTCCTTTGGAAACTAGGTCATATTTCAAGCCCAACTGATATGCAATATGTTTTGGCATTACCGAATTGATAGCCCCCGAGTCAATCATGTAATTGTGTACAAGGTTGTTCCCAATAACTACACATATATAGAATGGAGGAGGCTTCATGCTTTTACCTTTCTGACCTCCATGAAATCCCTATTTTGGAGTTACATTAGTGAGCACCTTCTCTTGATTTTTGGATGACTCATTTGATGTTGACCAATTCTCCATGGTTTCTTGTAACAAATTCTGTTGGCCCAAAATTTTCAATGATTCCCACACAGAAATTCTTACATTGGTCTTCTTCATTTGGTTAATAATGTTAAAAGGAGATGGATTCTCCTTCTTCTGCCCCTTACTCAACATGAATTTCTTCTCGTGCATAGGCTACAGTAACCGATACCTCAATTGGCTTAGACAGTAGCTTGTGCTAATTTTGAACGTTTGGGGTTACACATGGATTGCTTATACCCTGAAGTGTGATAGAAGGATGAGAATTACTTGGATTATATGACTTCCCTTCCTCTATATTCCTCTTCTTAGACCACATTTTGGCTGCCACACTTTAAGAAGGGGACTGATTTATTCCGTAGAAATCCCCAGCTTACCAATTCACAACTGTTGTCTCATTTTGAGGTGCTTCCTGATTAGCTACCTTCTATTGAATTTCTTCAAGTGGTTCGGTTCTTGACGAACACCCTCCATAGTCACCATCAATTCTTGATTTAAATCACCATTGAAGCATGTTTCTTGATTATGCAGTTGGCTACATGGGAAACACCATTCATATTCTTGTGTTATGTTATGTTGAGTTTGAACCAAGGCCCTAGATGTTGAAATTACATTAGGGTTATATTCTTTGAATGGCCTAAAGAGCTTGGGGTGGCCTATTTGGCTGATATGGAGGTTTATTAGGTTGGAACTGAGGCTGATAAGGTCTAGAATTTTGAGCTTGCTACCTCTTAAGAGTTACCAACTCATTTCCTAAGTTTTGCAATTGTTTCATAACCTCTTGGAGTTCATTTGAAGGACTAGAAGAATAAGTGGAAGCTTCATTTGAACTTTGATTTCTTGGAGTAAGGATGGGAGCTATTGTAGGTGTTTGATTAGGATTAGGATTCCCCATATCTGGATAGAGAGGCATAGGTGGCCTAGGTGCAAGTTTACATCGCTTGAATTAGGAAATTCTCAGCTCTAATAGCTATGGCATAAGCATCTAGTAGGGTTATTCCCCCATAGATTGTATCATAATAGATATATCAAAATTTAGAGCTTTAAGAAAATAGAGAAATGCACCTTCAGTTGTTGGTCTGACTACAATTAGGATCCTTTCCCATGTTCTTTGAAATCTAGAATTGAAGTCTTTATTTTCTCACCGATGCCCTTTTGATTGTAGTGATCTACTCCTAATGGGATAAGTTGTTAGCCCTCTCCCCAAAATGGCCACGAGAGATGTGCACAATTGATCCTAATTCTGAATTGATCCTGCTCCTAGCCAATGAACCACTGCAATGCTTTTCCTTTGAAATAAGAACCCAACAACTTGACCATAACATCCATCTCAACAATCTCATGTATGGCACATACATTTGTAATGTCTTAAATATGGTCGATGGGAGTTGTGTGATTTTCTCTAGTGAAGTATGGGTTATTTTTCAATGCTACTATCGCTCCCAAATTTTGTGTATTAAGGGAAAGTGGACTATTGCCTGTGAAATTTACATATGGGTTTGGGGGTGGCTAATTTGGTGGTTATAGATGAGCCATCCTGAGTGGCCTGAGAACCCTAGTCAATTGAAGAAAGGGTCTACCTAGTGGAGGTGTTGATAAATTTCTATTGGTGGAGATGGAGACCTTTTAGCTCTTCTTCCCCTTCTTTCTATATTTGGGAATGAGTGTATATAGACAAATAGCCCCTCTTCTCTAGTTCTTGACCTTGTTTGGATTCTTCTCATGAACTTGATAAACTTGGGCTGCTGAAACCACTAGATTTGATTGACAGAGTCGCCAGATGTGTTTCTGCAAAGCGTCCAAAGGCTATAATTTCACCAAGACATACACCCAATCTTGGTAAAATGAAAATATTGACTTCTTTCCCATTGGGCGTGCCAAAACTATTATGTCAAAAAAGTAGCACCCTAGGATTCACATTATAAAACCCTAATTTTGACTAACATGGGATTGGATCAAGGTGTGGGACCTTTGCAATTGAAAAAAACCTCCAGAGAAGGCTATTTCTTGACCTATTCTAATGTTAACCTACTCCTAAACTATCAATTCCAAGGGACCAGAGAGAGAGAAATACATAAATGTAAATCCTAAACTAAGGGAGGTGATAACACCAAAACAAGACTAGAGAGATTCCTAGTGAGTGAAAGTGGAGGGAAAGGGGAAGAAGAGGGTAGAAAAAATGCCACAGTCCCAAAACACATTTAAACCTCCAATTTCATGGAGCACAACAAATTTAAACCCTGTAAAGGAATACAATATGCACAATATACCTGCAAAATCTAATAGAAGGCAAGAAATGCAATATAAATCAAGTTAGGGAAGGAAGAGCCACAAAACACTAATTTTATTGCTTAAAATGATGCACAATCCATTACAATATAGGCATAAGGAAATATTTCTTCACAAAATGCATAAATTTGAGGCCTACAACTCACAAAAGTGCTGGAACAATTTTGGCAGAGTTCCTTTACAATTTCAAAAAATATCTCCTTCAAATGAGGGGAATTTACATATATAGAGAGAAAAGGAGCTACCAACCAACATCCTTCATTAAATGCTTGTACATAGGTATGGGCAGCCATGATGGTTCATTTTTCAATGGTACTTTTCTTGCACGACGAACAAGGTTGCCATACCTCATTAATCTAGTTGTTGAGCTACCTTGTACGATGTCATTAATGTTTGGCCGTATTAGAAACTCTTCTTTGTCACCCGATGAAAACCACCAGCTTGACCCATGATAAGAAGGGAAGTGTCATTGCTTTGAAGAGGTAAAGTCTTGTCGCATGAAAAGAAGAAATGTTGGTGTATGATAGCAGGGGGAGGCTGATGTGTGACATGAGGTGATGATGATGCACGACAAGAGGGCAACGATGATGGGGAATAGAACGATGTGTGAGGAGGGGGATCTTATCGCACGACAAAGAGGTATATTGTCGTGCAAGGCCAAGAAGAAATGATTGACGTGCAACAGAGGGAAGATGTTGACATGCCTCAACAAGGTGTGGTTAATGTGAGACGGAGAAAGTATTTGACACACATCAACAAGGTGTGATTGATGTGCGATAGGAGGAAGTAAATCTTGACATGCATCAACAAGGTTTGGTTGATACATAAAAGGAGGAAGTGGTTGACATGTGTTAATCGATGGACGCTGGAAGAAGAATAGAATGTATTTCTATTGCTATATTTTAAAAGATACAATGCACGCCTTTATATAGGCCAGCCGTGAGGGGAGACAGTTATTCAACTGTCCGTAAACTAATACTAACAAATGTATTAATTTTAACTTGCTAACATTCCCCCCCTTAATACATTGCTCTTACAAATGTACCCCCTAAATAAATCAAACTTCACCTTGCCGAGAGGCTTGGTGAGAATATCTGCAACCTGAGAATTAGTAGGGCAGTACTGGAGCTGAATTTGGTGGTTCAAGACCTGTTCATGAATGTAGTGACATTCGACCTCAATATGCTTTGTTCGTTCATGGAAAACAGGATTCTTCACAAGCTTCAACACACCTTGATTGTCGCAGTGAATGATGGGAGGTTTCTCTTCAGGAATCCCTATATCTGCAAGAATGCGACGTAACCAAATTACTTCACACACAGCTCCTCGTGCAACGTGGTATTCAGCCTCAGTGGATGAGAGAGCAACAACAGTTTGCTTCTTGCTAATCCACGAGATAGGTCCAGATCCGAGATGAAAACATATCCCAAGTGGATTTCCTGTCATCAACGGATCCCGCATAGTCCAAGTCTCAGATATCCTCGTAAGAAGAACTCAATGTTCTTCGATACTCCACCAAAGTCAACTGTACCTCGGACATATCTCAACACATGCTTTGCTGCTATCCAATGACATTTCTTCGGCTCCTGCATAAATCTGAGAGATAGCTCACCGCAAAGCAAAGATCTGGTCTGGTATAAGTCAAGTAAATGAGACTCCCCACAAGCTGCCTGTAGTGAGTGCCATCTACCTGTGGTGAATCCTGGAATCTAGATAGTTGCAAACCTTTTTCCATAGGTGTGGACATTGGTTTACAATCTGACATCCCATACTTTTCCAGGAGTGTCTTGGCATATTTCATCTGGGAGACGAAGATATGATTCTTCTTCTGCCATATCTCTAAGCCAAGACAATAGTGAAGTAGCCCCAAATCAGTCATGTCGAAGGATTTCTTCAGATCATTCTTTACATCATCTACAAGATTGTCAGAACTTCCTGTGATCACAAGATCATCTACGTACAAAACCAGAATGACAATCTCTGTTCCTACCTTCTTGATATACAAATTTGTATCTGAGGGGCTACGAGTGAATCCATGCTGCAATAGGTGATCATCAATTTTTATATACCATGCCCTAGGTGCTTGTTTAAGTCCATAAAGAGACTTTATCAGATGACATACCTTGTGTGGTTGATGCTCGTCTACAAACCCTTCAAGTTGGGCCATGTACACTTCTTTCGCAGATCACCATTTAGAAAAGCACTCTTGACATCCATCTCGCTGAAGTTTCCATCCATTTTATGCTGCCAAAGCACATACAACTCGATGGTTTTTATCTTCGCATGGGTGCAAAGGTCTCGCATATAGTCAATTCCTTCTTCTGAGCATAACCCTTTGCAACAAGTCGTGCTTTGTGTTTGTTGATTGAACCATCTGCCTTATATTTTGTTTTGAAAATCCATTTGCAGCTAATGGATTTCTTACCTAGAGGCAGATCGACAAGTTCCCACGTCCGATTCTCAATCGTGGAATCATATTCAAAGATCCATAGCTTGTTTCCACTATGGTTGGTCTAATGCCTCACGAACAGTGTCAGGTTCGGTGCTCTCAACAACTGAACTCATGAGTGCAAAATTTACCTCATGTCTAGCTTGACTTCGTGTTCTAACTCCCGTAGAAGTACCAGAAGTGAGTTCAGTGTGCATCCCCGATAGTACTGGACCCATTTTGGACGTTGGCGCCGCTGATGTGAAGATGTGTTTTCCAAGTGCCAAGATCAACGAACAAATCTCCACTCAGCCTCTTCTTCTCTCTCGAGAAGAATCATCTTGCTCATCCTCGAAATCCCGTTCTATTGGGGCGTATAGGGAGCAGTCAAATGTTGTTGAATGCCATGCTGCTTCAGGTATGCTAAGAAATTCTTTGACACAAATTCCCCCCCTCGATCTGAGCGGAGGAGAAGAAGAGGCTTCCTGCATCGCCTGGTGGCTTCTTTGGTAGAAGGTCCGAAATTTGCAAGTGCCTCACTCTTCTTCCGAAGGAAATATACCCACATTTTCCGTGAGTAATCATCAATGATGAGCTGAAAGTACACAAAACCTTGAAAGCTAGCTGGCAGGGGTCCGCACAGATCGGTGTGAACGACCTGAAGATGCTCTGTAGAATGATAAGAGCTCTGTTTGAATGGACCTCTATGTTGTTTGCCCGCAAGACATCCTGAGCAAACAGGTAAGGAATGGGAGAGTGGAGGAAGCCCTCTTACCATTTCCTTCGCACTGAGTTGATGCAGAGCCCCGACAGAAAGATGACCATATCTAAAGTGCCAAAGTGCAGTGGACTCTGCCGTTGATGCAGAGAGAGCAACGCTAGATGAAGTGACCGCATCCAGTGCAAATAGACGGCCCTTCAGAAATGCGTGAGCAATGACTGACTCTCCCTGGGAAATGATGCAGGACTTGACCCCTTTCTCAACAAAGAATTCAACCTGCATTCTATGGTTAAGAAGTTGACTTACAGACAAAAGATTTGAAGTCAAACCTGGAACATAGAGCACCTTTGTCAGTGTACATCTTCGTGTTCCAAGAGGAATGATGACATCACCAATCCCTGCTGCAATATACTCTTGATTGTCTGCAATGGTGATCCGATCTCCAGTGGGCCGGTCACTCAGAGTATGGAACAACTTCTTGTTGCCAGTCATGTGTTTGTTTGCACGCACTGACCAATCAACCGTGACATCTTCGATGGCTGCGAAGTCTGTGAGACTAGAACAATGTCAGAATGAGTCGTATCTGGTACCTCTTCATCTGAGGTGGCTTCCTGCTGAGCAGCAATGTGGCCCTTCTGCCTCTGATTACGAGCATGCCATCGGGATTTCTTAGAATATCCTCGGCCAGAAGTGCTCTCTTCGCCAGAATTTCCATACTTGCGACCGTTGTAATAACAGTTCGCAGTCGTGTGCGTATCCGTGGAGCAAATGTGGCACCACCGATCCGCCTTGTGATTATGCTGCTTCTGGGGTGGCCGCTGTGAAGATGGCTGCTGAGCATGCTGCTTCTGATTTTGGGGGGTGATTGCCCTTTCCGAGGCTTATGTTTTTGCCTCGTGATAAGAGCCTTATCTTCGAAGGCTTCTTGTACATTTTGCATGGCTTCTTCCTGCTGGAGATAATTCACCAGGGTTGCAAAACTCACCTCCTGTTGAGTAATTGTCAACGTGGTGATCAGTGTCCGAAACCGTGACGGAAGAGCTCGCAGGGTGAGCGGGACAAGCAACTTGTCGTCCACTGGTTCACCGAGTGCAGAGAGTTCTGCACGTAACTCAGCTACACGCCGCAAGAAGGCTTCTACTGATTCGCCTTCATGCATACTCATCGTATGAAGCTTTGTCTGAAGTTGCAACTTTGTCGTCAGATTCTTAGCTTCGTAGATGGTACACAATGTGCTCCAAGCCTGAGAAGAAGCAGTTGCTTCTCGAATGTATGGCTGCACCTCATCAGAAAGACTGAGGGTGATGAGCATGAGTGCTTTCGCATCAGCCTTTTCATATTTTTCCAACAGATCATCGTCTGCGGGAGGGGCGTCTTTGCCAGAGACAATCCCCCAAAGATCTTCGAATTGAAGAATCGTCCGCATTTTGGTTTTCCATGCGGCGAAATTTGGCCCTTTCAAGAGTTGGGCATCGGATAGCAATATTTTTGGAGCAGACATTTTCAAAAAACTCAAAAATGTAGTTTTGTAATTTCCCGGCTTTGCTCACACATACAGGGGTTTCACGTTGGATTCACCTCCACGCCAGCAAATGCACGAGTCTCCCTCCACGCACAGATTTCTTCTCTCCACGCACAGCCAACAAAGAAGGCGCACCAGCAATGAATCTTCTCCGAATCTCCACGTACAGCACAAACGGGACAGTTTCAGTCTCCACAGCTCGCACGCACAGCAATTGGGTGGTCTCAGTCTCCACAACAAAGAAATGGTGGTCTCAGTCTCCTCGCAAACGCGGGACAGGCACACTCCTCCTTCACGCGGGACAGGCGCACTCCTCCTTCACGCAGGGACAGGCTCAGTCTCCTCTCAGCAAAAGAAAAGGCAACTCTTAACACCCTCTCCTCCTTTACGCGGGACCTCTCCTCACGCACCAGCAAAAACGTTTTCACGGGTTTCCAACGGCCTCTCTTCCTTCACGCTAATGGATGGAGAATCGTGGTACAGTCGATGGGGTTACATGTACAGCAAAGAAACCTCCACGCACTGTTCTTCAGAGCACGCACAGCAGAACCTCCTTCACGCGGGACAGGCAGTCTCCACGCCTCCTCACGCACATGAAAACGGGACAGGAAGATTGGCTCTCCTCCTCACGCCTCACGCACAGCAAAAAACGCAGGTTCCTCGCCTCCTTCTTCACGCACCAACGTCATGGCCGCACTGGGCCTACTCTTCCACGCGCACTAAATAGCCCGCTTCTTCTTTCATGCACAGCACATGATCAAGCCGCTCTTCTCACGGCTCTGCTCTTCTCACGGCTCCTGCTCTGATACCAATGATGGACGCTGGAAGAAGAATAGAATGTATTGCTATTGCTATATTTTAAAAGATACAATGCACGCCTTTATATAGGCCAGCCATGAGGGGAGACAGTTATTCAACTGTCTGTAAACTAATACTAACAAATGTATTAATTTTAACTTGCTAACATTAACAAGGTGTGGTTGATGTGTGACTGGAGGAAGCGGTTGATGCACGTCAACAAGGTGAAAATCTATACATTTTTCTTTTTTGACCATTAATGCAAACTCGACTCCAAACATTTTCTCGTGATGAGCAAGCTTTCCGTGAGATACCTTAGAAACTCTTCCCATTAACTATCAATGCCCAGACATGTAGGTTGATCCATTTTGCAAAGGGGGTGCAAAAATGGATAACAAAACCTAAACTAACAGAGGTGATGCACTAAAAGGAATGCATAACACCTACTTTGCATGGAGATGGAAACCAAAATCAGATTAAGAAGGATGAAAATACACCACAGATCAATCCATTGATGAGAATCCACTAACCATTAAACAAAACCATTAAACATGTAATACAATAACCATGCATAGATAACCAAGATTGCAATGAGAGATCAAAAGAAAAAAATGAACACAAGAGAGGGTTGAAATTCATCCACAAACTTATATTATTGCTCCACGATTTGACATAGTGCAGTAGAATGGCCAAGAGGCACAAACTTACATTACAATTTCCATGGGAGGTTTGAACTCCACAAATTCACTTAAAAACAAGAGAAGGGAAGGTGTAAAGAAAAATTATCCAACATTAGAACAATGCCCCTCCTTACAATATATAAGAAGAATGAGAGAAGGGAGAGAGATGAATTCAATATTTTTTTCAAAAACCCTAAAATGCATTGAATTCACCTGCAACAATGATGGGTGCCACTGTAAAACCTATGCCTCCATGTACTATGCCTTGTTGGGAAAGAAAGGAAACCCATACCTTCATCATTGTGGTAGGTGAGAAACCCAAACATTCATCTAAAATAATAGACTGTATTTCTTCATTTTAAATAACTTAGTCCCACTTAAATTAAGATAACCAAGCGTTGCTTTATGTAGAGGACACTAAGAGCTTTCCAAAAAGTCCTTTCTTGTGCAAATCCAAGCTCCCAGTCAAAAGTTATGGCCATATGAAGATTGGGGTGCCATACTACATTAATTACGAGTGGTTGGCTCTATTTCTTTGGACTCTAAAATGCCTCACAACCTCCGAAATCTGAAATTTTGAACATTCAAAATTCAAAACTTCAAACCTTTCCATTTTAGAGATCGGGTTATTGTTCATTCGCTTGAGTCAACAAAACCTCCGAAACTCTAAAGTCTTAAATTCAAACTTTGAGTTTTGATTTTCCTTTCTCGGGCTTCAAAGCTCAAATGTCAAAACCCCGAAGTCTAAAATTCAAATTTCAGGTTTCAAACCTATTGTATTGTTTGAGGTTTCGGGGTTTGTTTATCCATTTTGGCACATGAAACCTCCAAAACTCCAAAGTCCGAAATTTGGACTTCGGGTTTTGGACATTTTGAATTTTGGGGATTTTTTCACTGCTCATGTGCTCGCGCTCACCGAAATCTTTGAACCTTCGAAAGATGGAAATTTGAATTTTGGACTTTGGGTTTGCACCTTCCGCTCAATTTTCTACGTTGTTGACCCCGAAAAGGAGTTGACCCGAAAACCCCCAAGTCTTTCGGACTTCGTGTTATAGAGCTTTCGGGCATTTTTTCTGTTTTTTACCTACTTTGCTACCTTCAAAGGGCCCACCTCCAAAGTCTAAATTTCAGACTTTGGAGCTTCTTCATTTCCTAAATTCCTCTACAATTTTCTTGACTTGCTTCGACATATTTGACCAACCTCAAAATGCAAGCTCCCAAGACTGAATTAATCCCTCCATTTCCTCGGTCTGGAAGATCGTGTTTGTCCAATTTCACCTCGGGGAGAAATTAGATAATACTACTAGTTCTTTTTATCTACAAATTTGATCGATTTACTACTACAATCTGGGATCCCAACAACCCTTCGCATATTCCAATCCCCTTTCCCATAAGAATCGCAAGAAAGTACGACTCAAATTGGCTTGGCCTTTAACTACCCAAAAGTCTCTTGGTCTTACTTTGCATAATGTCACTATTTATATCGTAGGACTAAGATACATGGTCTTACCTTCACAACTTCCTCTATAGTTCCTTCCTTTTCCAATCTTTGGATTTTTCTCCTTCTCTTATGCACATTATTTTAAAATGTCAAAAACACCTTTACTACAATGTGTCATAAACAACATATCAAGACTACATTCTCTTAAACTCTTCTCCACCCCTTGAACAACATCGCACTTGCCTTCCACTCCCTTCCACACTACCTTTACACGTCAATGTTCTAGTTCTCTATTCGCCCTTGTCCTTATACTCACCTTACATTATGTCATGTTATTAATACAACTTCCCTTTCTAATATATTTTAAGTCCCCATATCGGATAATTCGACTTCAACTTTCCTTCGACGTTCACATCGTATTGCCCATATGCAATTGCTAGTTTTAAATACAAAGAAATTCAAGGTGGCCCGTTACTCGAGAATTGGGTTATATATTTTTACCACCTATTTGTCAAGATTTGATTTGGATAATTTGTTGGAATGACTTGATGTGACTTATTTAATAGACCATTTTTTTTTCAAAATGTAAGTGAGAAAGTGACATGTTCTAGGTCTTTAGTTATCACCTACTCTCGCAAGTATTAGTCCATGTTTAACCATTGGCTCCTCTCCTTAATATTGATAAGGAATTTAAGTGGCCTTAAAGACGATAAAAATTGATAAAAGCATATAATTATTTGAAGAATTATATATATATATATATATATATTCGTACGTACGTGAAGAAATCATAAAAATAAGTATCCGCCATAATGAAATTTACATCGACCGCAAAAAGCTAAGCGGTCAATAAATTTTGATTTGACAGCCATATGTAAGTAAAATTCCAGGCCTGGTTCACGTATAAATGTTTCACTCCCAGTGTGCCACAGTTACAAACACTGAGTAACAGCTGTAAAGCATGACTTACAACAGTCCATTGAATGTCTCTTAGTACCCCTTCAAAATCTTGACCAACCAGCCAATTTAACAAGTTTTTACAGAAGCTTTGACACGTTTCGTTTACCAGAGATTGTATATTGTTAGAGACTCGAATAAAAGGCCAGCTGCAAAAAAACAAAAGTGGGCGGGATATAGGCATATAGCGAATTGTCTGTTCCATCTTTGAAAATAGAAGGCACGGATTGAGACCGCGTAATCTAATTGCAGAAATTATTACTTTTAGTACAGGTAGCTTAAATGACCACGTGCTATGTATATTCATTTTCAGTGTTTAAAATAAATGGCACCGGATATACGATATGTTAAAAATTGAGGATTCAAATTAGCGCTATATTAATTAAAATATGTAATTCAATTTTTACATTTTACTTGTTAATAATAATAATTGTTATTTTATTATTATTATTTTAAACATATATAAATGGTAAACCCCAATCTGTAATTTATAGAAAAACTAAAATTGTATTTAATAATAATTTTATAGGAAATTTATAGATAATATCAAATTTTTGAATTATATATTTTTATTTATTTATTTAAAATTATGGATAAATACAAAATTTATGATTGTATCATTTATAAATTTTATTGGAAAATTATACTATTCATTATAATGTTATGATTTTATAATTTATTATGAATAAGTAAAAAAATTAAATCTTAAGATGAATCGCAACAACAAATTTCTAGAGGGCCATGTTCCTTTTTCCAACTCAATTACATAATCCCGTGGCCATCTCCATTTCCCCTGCCACAAACTCCTGAAGGTGACCCGCATGCATGCAAAAATTGGCCACCTCATCCTCCAACCCTACGGCATGCCGAGGTAAAATGATTCGTCATGAAATAAACAATGTTTCTTCTTTGTTTCAGCCAATAAGTAGCAAGTGAGAGATAAAGACAAACAATTTCATTGTTTACGCTTGCTTTTCCACCGCCCTAAACATAGATACCACCCAAGATGCATTCCACCGCATCAGAGACCAAACCCGAACCAATGCGAAACACCTTTCTCATCCTGGAGGGAGTGATAGATCCATAGAATGCCATTTCTCTTGTTTCCCCTTTGAGAAACAAACAAGGGTATGACAGGGAAGCCATGAGAGCTCTCACGAAATTATAGATAGTCTTGAGATGATAGACAAAGAGAGGTGGGCGTGAAAATTGAAAACGTAGGATACACATATAAGGACAACTTCCCACATACCAAATCCCATCGAATTAACCTAACTTTGATTTGGCATCACCTTCGATAATGGTGGCTAGGGTGGGCCACCTATCTTTATCATTGGCTATTATGACCTCTTCTACTTGCACCCCACAATTGGCTAAATAGTTAGCCGCTGAGTTGGCCTCTCTTAACACATGGCCAATGCTCCAGGTGTCCAACTTGTCTAGCCAATAGAGAGTATTTGAAATGAAGAAGTCTATGGACCAATGAGAGACCTTACCATTTTTTATTTCCTGAATGATAATATGTGAATCTCCTTCAATGAGAAGGTGAGAGCATCCACATTCCACCACTCTTTTCACCCCAAATAGGAGGGCTTGAGCCTCACTAGGTTGCATGATCCATCTTGGAGGTGGAACAATCCGGGCTAATCAACTCTCTAACCTTGTTAGAATGATGCACCCGCCCGAAAGCATGGGGTTCCCTTGAAGCCTCATCGAAGTTGACTTTGCAAAACCCACTGGGGTGGAAATAATATAAAATATTAACAAATAAAAATCAAATAATTTAATTTTACATTTTATTTATTTATTAAAAACCATTATATTAAATCAATTTGACAGGTGTGGTATATAATTAGGTTATTTAATTGTTACCATGGATAATGTATTATTATTATTTGAACTATAGTAATATATTTTAATAATTTTCAAAAAAGGAGGAGAAATGTCATCGGGATAGGAAAATTTCAATGTGTATTAATTAATCAATGAAACTATGTGAATACGAGGTACATTTCCATTATGGTATCACCACCATTGGTATAAGGATCCCTATGTATTAGTGATTAAATTATTGGCATTAACCAAGCCTATTCAAGTAATGTAGTATTAATATTTTGAATAATTTATGATTTTAGCTTCATAGAAGTGAAAAATATACAAAGATATAATTAAACAAACACTGGGCTTTTAGATTTGTAGAAGCAATGTTAATATGATTTGAAAAAAATATAGTCGACACTTGTTTTTTTTGGATAAAAAATTCAAAGATGAAGAGAGTGTATGGTTGATAACAAAACATATTCATCCAACAATCAATTATACTTTACCACTATATGAGGGCCACTTCTATTACATTATCGTTGTTACTATAATTAGGATGATTACATGTTAAAAATTTTATGTTTCTACACAACGAATTGAAGAGAAACATCTAAAATTAGATTGTAAGGTATGTAATTATAGGAAAATAAAAGGATTTTAAGGATTAGAAAGCCATAGTGGAGGATTGGGGAAGTAGATTAAATAGTATCATTATACAACAATCAACCCAATATTGGGTTTATAGGAGGGCCATTTCAATTGTGGTGCCATACCCAATGGTGTAGAGATATCGGTATATGACAATATATGATATGTTAGTAAATAGAAAACTTACCAAATAATGTGGTATTGTTAAAAATGATTGAGGATTTTATTATCTTAGAAGTAACAAACCATAAATGTTTTTTTATAGGAATATATTTATATAAAATTAAATAATTTTTTAAAGATTATGAAGTCATTCTAGATAAGAGTGGAAGATGGAGATAGGAAACATGCTCCTATTGAAACAACTCACCCATTATGTTACTATGAATGACACTTTAATCAATGAAACTCCAAAGAATGCGAAAGGATTGTAATTTTATGTCATAGATACAAAAAAATAACACTCAATAAATTTTCATGTACTTAGATCAAAACACTCATATTCATTAATTCGCAATTTTTTTTTCATATCAATAAAAACATATACATACAAAGCTGAGCTTCTACATAAAAGGAGTCAAAACATATATTCAAGTCCCGCATATATCTCCCTAGAATCACTCACAAACCCCTTATTCTCTCAACACATGATTAGCATGACTCTAGAGATTATCTACATGATTTTCTCTCACAAATCACTTACAAACATCACATTATAAATATATAATCTAAACACCTTTTGTGGTTTTTATTAACTACTCACACATTAAAATATTCTAATTACCATAAATGTAATGTAATGTAAGAACTAACACACGCACGCTGCGCGCACGCACGCACACACACACACACACACACACACACACACACACACACACACACACACACACACACACACACAAAATGTTTTTCCTTTAATGCAGACATGGGAGAAGAGAAAATATATACTACAAATGTTGCTTCTTCACAAAATCATGTAGACTAGGTAAAAATTCATCTACTTGTCTATCTAACCTCGTAAATGTGTAGCTACAAATTGAATTTATGATGCTCCCGTACTCATTTCCCAATGCACTCAAATTTAGAATCTCAATGATATCTTTTATAAATCTCCTGAACTATCTAGGAAATAATAAATATTAATTTTAATGTGGCTTTGTTGCTAGTGGCTGACGAGAGGTCATTGTTAAAACTCTTTCCTCCACTTTCTCCATCATTCCAAAAAAATCTATTTAATTAACATTGACAAATTAGATGCTCATGCTTATAATCCACCACCATAATTTTGACATTAGATTACCATATTTAATATAATATTTTCATATTGAGACACTTTTGACAACATAATATGACTTGATGTTTTACAATAAAACATTTGACAATAATTTTTAACGAAAAATTAATAAATAATATTAATGACACTTAATTATATGATGAGATGATAAAGATGATGAGTTTCACAATAAAAATAAGAAGGAAAATTAAAAATTCCAATAATATCCTACACTAGATTTCTGAATGATATTCATGTCTATTATAATTATCAAGACAAATAAATGTAAATAATTCCAATTAATGTTTGGATTTAGAAATTTAATTAACAATTTTTTTAGTATATGAATAATACAATAATAGAAAACTTATAAAAAGTTAAAATCCCTTTAAAAATTATAAAAATTCTTCAAGAATGATAGTTTGTAAATATTCAACATCATACACACACAGATATATATATATATATATATATATATATATAGTGAATAAAGTAAAAATTATATGAGTATCTCACTTGGTAGTGACTAGCGAGTTATTGAATGATTCAACCACATGAATACTCTTGTACATCAAGGTAATAAATGTTTATACTAGTCAGATTGTTCTTAGAAGACAATTGTTTACGACAATGACAATACTACTATTTGAGTTTAACATGCATACCGAGTCTAAATTTCAGTCACGTAGTGGATCTGAACAAGATAATTTTCAGTAGAACCCAAATATGCATTCTCATAAATTGACACTGTAGTTTTCGATACAAAAGAAAAATGAGCTGCCAGGTGAAGGAACCAAACTTGAGGTTGATTGGGATATCTAACATCATGATTGAAGATCAGATGCAAAGTTTGAGAATGTCCAGAGCTCGATGTTGGGAACATGAAATTTTTTTACGAGAATCTCCACCAATATGAGTGCTTGAAAGAACCAAATCTTCTCCAATTTCCAAATTCGAAGATTAAATCAGAATCTACTATATATTTTATTTATTGAAAAATAATACTGCGTTTCTCTTACAATAACACAAATTTATGTATAGGTTTTTTTTTTGTTAATACGAGTTTTAAATATATACAAATATACGGTGGAGTTACTTAGGTCGACGTATGAGCCTCCGCCTATTATCCAAACTCTTACAATATGAACACGATGAGTACCAAAACATTGAAAAAATCTAATTATCTCGAAAATAATATCAACCTAATCAATAGATGCTCAAAACTAATCTAAAATTCATATGGATATTTTCAATTCTCTTGCATAATAGGGATACCATAAATTATAGTGGATCTTCCTCGTTATGTTCTCTAGGATTCCATGACATTAACAAACACTACATTGATAATAAATGTAATATTTCTTAGTGTTATTCAAAACCTAACCCAATAGTTACTCATATTCTTGATTAAAATAATCCAATTCTAAAATTCAAGCGAGACATGTTATTGATATTAGGAGAAACATATACACAAATAGGAGATATTATATAATAAGAGTAAACTCTCATCTTAAAATTGCATATATCTCTCCCTAGAATCACTAATAAATATGTTATTCTCTCAACACACTCCCTAAATTAACTTTACAAATTATCTATGTTATTTATGCTTATAAATGATTCATGCACCCCACTTACAAATATTATTATTAAATTAGTCTACACACCTTTGTGTGTTATATTGATAACTCACACATTACAATATTCTAGCTTTCACCAATTTTATGTAATGTGATAACTAATCTATAAATATTTGTTACAAGGATGATGGTGTATTTTCTAGGTTTTATATGTTGACCCAAACCAAATACATCCAATATAATAGATATTTTATGAATGAATGATGGTTTTACGAGTTCTATAATATATTTCAAAAACCTTCTTCCAAGACCATGCCCTGATCTATAGATTCAGTAGCTTTTGGCCCACCCTTCCTACTCTTCAGAATGGATTACAATGTATTGGCTTCCCTTATGGAAGACATGTTAGACATTTACCAATGTGCAAAGGGTTTCTTTATTTTCATCTTTACTTTTATTGTTGATAAAGACACCATAGTTGATGAGCTTTGGGTTTACGAGTCCCACTACGTAGTCATGAAACCCTGGTTCCCCTCCTTTAATCCAACTACAAAGACACTTTCTTGTAGACCAGTATGGATTAGATTACTTGTATTTTCCGCTGCAATTTTGGGACCAAACCTATCTTGTTTCCATTGGAAATATGTTGGGAAATATCTTGAGCATAGATGATCAAACCACGGATTTTACTCATACGACCTATGCTCGTATCTTGGTTGAGATCGATACCTCTAAAAACCTTCCTCCTAGCATTGAACTAAAAGTTCAAAATAGATCCTATAACCAACCTCTTGATTATGAAGGTTTACCCTTTAGATGAAGAAATTGTTTTGCGCTGGGGCATATTGTTGTAAATTGTAAGATGGCTAAGAGAAAGAATGAGAGGAAAAGAAAATCTTCATCGTCGAAAAATATTGATCCTAGTCATATGTTTGTACAACCGATTACTGTGTTAGAGGATGCTTTTATGCAAAAAGATGAGCCTGCTATGGAGATTGTGAAGGGCCATCCTTCCCATAATCAGTTTGAGAAAGCTCTACCTCTTATTGCTATATTGGAGTTTCCTCTCTTTTGGTGACTCAACCTTTTGTTGAGAAGGAAAATTTAGAAATAATCATTCCAATTCACAAGAAAATGTAAATCCAAACAATGATGATTATTGTATTATTTTGGGGAAGAAAAAGAAAAAAAAGTGTAAATGACCCCCCTAAAATGCATTTAAGGTCACATGGGAAGAAACCTCAAATATGAGGGGTGTTTCATTTTGTGTTGGTTCCTTTCTGGTTTCTCTTAGGTGCTAGTAGAGGATGCTTTGTTTGATCTTAATCTTAATATCCTTTCTTGACCTGTACTTGAGGGTTTTTTGGTCCCTAAAAAAAACTTAAAAAGTACCTTATATAAAAAATATGTATTTCAAGATGAAATAAACATGATTATTTTAGTTCAATTAATAAAAATATATCTGGAGGAAATAATAATGTGTTTTTATGATTTATGAAACCATTAAGAAATATAATGGAAGGAAAATATACTATATAACACATATTTCCCATACTAAAAATTATAAAGTTAAAAGTGTTCCTCCTAGATATATACCAAGATAAAAATGAGTGAAAACAATGTGATCTCGTCAATGTAGTGATTTTCTTCTTCACCTACAATGGAAGACTTGAGGCCATTAAATTTGAGGGCGGATAACTTCCTACTTCTAAGGCTCAATGAGACCTAGGTGATAGACCCTTGAGAAACCTAAATGAGGTCAAACAATAGAAAATGGGAAAATCTAATTCAACACAAATAATGAAATAACCAAACCACTATGAAATCTTGAGTGTAATTCATTATCACTAGAAATATATTCATAAATCTACCTTAAAATGTGAAAATTTTACATTCAATGATATAATAACAAAATACATACCCATAATCTATAAGATGATTACCCTCCATCCAAAGAAATTTTCAAGGAAAACTCATATACATGAATCTAAAATGATATTGATGAAATCATAGGAGTTTGTAGATAAAAATATGTCATTTAAGGAAAATGTGGAGCTGAACAAAAATACCATTCATTACTCATTAGAAACAAAAATTTTAAGAGGACAACACACTAATATTGACACAATTAAAAAAGATAAAAATAAATGATTAGCTAAAAGGATTTAATAACTCAACCATACATGTCTACAAAACATAAAAAAATCATTCATTACCAAACAATAATCTACACAATCTATGTGTTCAGATACAATCCATAATACTTTCTCAAAATACCACTATAGTTTCTCTTTGAACTACGAAATACTGTCACTATTTAAACAAATCATGAGATAGAAAGAATCAATTTTTAAATATTAGGTGAAAAAAAATCATCCACCAATGAGAGGAAGAATAGGAACATGATTAAATCATCTTTTTCAAATCAATTTTGGAGAAATAAAAATATGTCCTCGAAGTAAACCAATGTCGTCATAAAAATGAATTGTGAAAAAACACATCTAGATATCTATCCAGATGGAAAAATATGTGCATCCTCAAAATGAGGAGAATGGATGATAAATAGGCAACCATTTGTTAATCGATAAATGTTTCACCTTCAAATCATCATGATAACATATATATTTTAATTCATACCTTCTTTAACTCTCTAATGTGTTTTGAAGGGTGTAATATAAAGGGATAATATTATCATAGGAATATCCTAGAAGAAATAATAATAGCCTAAAATTATCCGAGGGAAATTATAGCATCGTTAGACTAAAAAAGAAAAGTGTTGCAAGTTCTCTAAATATTAAATATCCATAATGTGTCTACCATTTTACTCAAAACATATACCAATGAAAATATCTTTTCGTGACCTTTCTAATGACACTAGTTGTAGGTTATTTTGAGCTCCTAGCCAAAATTATGATAAATAAACATAGCCCCATGTTGTTTTAATGTAGTTTCCACTATGACATCCTTGACCTTATTTTCCTTTGTATATTTACTATAAAGTGTAATCCCATGTACCGTGAGATTGATCTGAAAGGATCAATATGGAACCCTCGCGCACATCGAAAAGGGTGTAGTCCAATGATGACATGAATACTCCACGTAATAAATGAGATATTGAAGAAAGGAAAACCATGCATAAGTTAAGAATATTTACTCATTCTCATAGATTGAAATAAGAGGGTACATATGTGAGTGTTGTGTATCTTGAGTGCCTATAAAATCATTCCCTCTATGAGGGAAAGAGGAGTTATGATTCAAAAATTGAATTGAACTCCTATGACACTCGATGATGCATATGATAATGAAGAATTATATGATAGAATCTACTATGTGTCATATAACTACTAAAACTTATAATATCATCTAAGAGAGATGAATCACCGCTTGATGTGGATAACACCCTAAGTGATGAAGAGGTATGTCACAAAACACAACACCCCCTTTCATCGAAGCTGAGGTAGAGGTTACGTAAAGTTAGAACATAAAGAAAAATTCCCTAGAAAACTATGAAATATGTGTCAATTGGGCCTAAAAACTAAAGGCATGATAATGTACCCATATACAATCACCATCTTCCCGAAAAGAATAACAAGATAAGAAGGAATATAAATACTAAATACTATGGGTGGTTGTAGTAGACCTCACCCCAATAAGAGACCGCAAGTGATGAAACTTCTCCTTAGTGAAGGGATTGGTGAAAATTCTTGTAACCTGATCATAAGTCTAAAAATACTTAAAGTAGATGATGTCTTCATGTATTAGATCCCTTATGGAGTGCATGTGGACCTCAATGTGCTTCATCTGCTGATGTTGTACTAGATTTTGTAAAATTGAGATGGTTCTTATGTTGTCATAGTAGATACCCTATAACTTTGTCAAGATACCATATAACCAAAAAAATTATGTGGCAACGTTAAGTAGTCTACTATACTTTGCCTCTATAGATGATATGGAAATTACATTCTATTTTTTGCTATACCAACTGAAAAGACCCAAACCAAGAGATAAATTTTCACTCGAGGTATATTTTATGATGATCTAGATCACTGGAGCAATAAATTTATTTATATCCAACCAGCTTCAATCTCTCGTTTATTTATTTATTTTATGATTGTGATTTGCAAAAACATAATGAAGGATCCAATTATCTTATTTCCATTTCAACTCACAAGGCTTTTGTACAAATATGGACCCAATCCCAACATCATATGATGTAATGCCGGAAAAGACAACGCCACGTTCACGAATATACAATCCGAAAGTGTGACTAATTTTTTTTTTTTTTTGAAGATCGAGATTAAGAGAACCAATTTTAGAATTACAACATATTTAAAATTGGGTTGCTTAGTTATTGTGTCAAGGGCAGGATGCTAAAAATAGTCTAGCTAGGTCGCAAAGAACTTCCCTAATGTTCTTCACGACACTAGCGTCGTCCGCCGAGCTCGACGTCATGAGCTAGTTATTATCCAAGGGGTCATGATCGCAATTTTACAAACGAATATTAAGGAGGGAGAAATTACGTTTGTTCTAGATGTAAAATGGCTCATCTCAAAACCAAAAAGGTCCAAGAGATTAATGGTAGGATCGAATGCACATCTATGCCCATGGCAGTTGCATAATTACCCAACCTCAACAACCAAGGGTTAAAACCTGATGCTGGCTGATATACCTATTCGTTTCCATCTAAATAAAAAAACTTCCTCTCACATTTATAGAGGAATAATTACAACTTTAAAAGACAATCAGAGATGTTACCAAAACTTGAAATTATTTAGCTCTTTATATGGGTATTGCATGTGGAATCCCCACCTCCACAATAAGAGAAACCGAAGATATATAAATATAACCAAATTTCCAAATTTTAAGTGATTTATAAATATAACCAAAATTACATTGAGTTAATCTATACGCTTAGACATAAATTTGAAATGTGACAAAAGGAACATAAGTTTTATTGGTGGGAAAGCATTTAAATTTTGGTTTGACAATGCGGTGGAGGTGGGTGGCTATAATGGCCACTGCCATAGCAAAATAACTCCCTCATCTTGGCGTGCAACTACCCTCTTGCTGGCCGCGTAGATTTGTTTATTACCCTAAGATTTGCAAAATCTTCTGCCGTTTTGGTCGGCTTGCTAGTCTGCCCCGCCCTGGCCACGTGAAGACATTAAGGTGGTTTAAGGTGAAGCCACGGACCAGAGGAGGGCGTGAGGTTGTTTAGATCAGCCTGTGCTCGCACAAAGAATGCCTGTGCAATAACATGGAGGCCCTTGGGTGATTACAACAAGCAGTTGTCCAACTATGCTGCCAACTGTTCAGTTATATGTGCATACAAGATCAGATAAGTGACGTTTCTTGCGGGGTTAAAAGCATCCTGGTACTGTCTTGCAGTTTTCTGACTGAGGACGCGTGAACATCTCTGCTGGAAGTTTGCAAGTACTGTCTTACCTGAGTTCTCTACCACAGGAAGTCATCCAGGGCAGCACGACTCTCAGCCAAGGACGTGGTGTTAATTATATTTCATATTCAGTCAGTTTTAGACTACTTTTATTTATTATAGCGTATGCAAGACAGGATAAAAGTTTATATCAAAAATCGATTAAGGGACAGAGAAGGCGTTAAAGCCAGCAGTCTGTCCAACCATGTTGTTATCTGTCCAGTATCGAACATATCCTCAAATTCGGGGTTCACCTTCAAGATATTTTTGTCAAAATCGATGGAGGGACAGTGGAAAAGTCACTCGGGGACCCGAAGAAATTTATTACCTTGATTCTCTATTGAAAACTTACCAGTTAATGTATACAGTCCGTGGGAAACAAAATAGATCTCATAAAGGAGGGTCTGTTTCAATTCAGAGCGTTCACGAAGAAGGGAAGAATCTCACAGAGGTGGATCCGTTTCATACCAGAATATTCAGGGGGCACGATTTGCTTTGCAAATAAAGGAAAAAGCAGCTTCATGCGCGGTCGACTAAGCTCGCACGCCATACGTCGCTTTGATTGAATATATATATATAATTATTATTAGTATGCTTGGTTAATATATATAAGAATATATTTAGTATGCTGGTATATTACAATTTATTAATGGATTTCTATTAAGTTTTAATAATACTTTAATACGAATTATATTTAAAAATCAGTTTTCCTTATTATCAAAAGAAAAAGGGAAAAGAGCTAAAATAAGCTTAGGATTTTTACAATAAAATTTCTTTCTACAAATTTTAATAGGAGCATTTGTAAGGAACTCCAAGTTTATTTGATTTCCTTCTACATAATTCAATAAACGTAGCATGGATTTCCAATTAGGTTTGATATCATTTCCTTTAATAATTAGCCAATGGATTTACAAGAAATTCTTAAATGAAGAAGAACATGATAGAGTTAGGGTATGCTTTACTTTATTGGAATATTGGAACCTAGTTAAAACTTAATTCCTTTCATCAACAATACAACAAGAGGTAATGCATTAATATTCTCACTTTTCAATACATCCCCTTTTTTTTAAAACAACAAAATGAAATCTAGTATGTATATTTTCTTGTAATTTTTCCTAACATTCCACTAAGGAGACCTACAATATTTCCATTAAGTTTTAAACAAGATCTACCAACATTTCAACAAGATCTATACATTTATAAGAGGTTCCAAGACAAGTTAAAAGAGAATGAATGGATTGTCTTTCTTGCAACTTTAAATTCCATCCCCATCACAAGCTTACAAATGAAGTTCAAAAACAACTTTCCTTCAACATTTTGTTACAACATTTTCTACTTCATGTGGAACAAATTTACAATAATAGAGGCTAAAGGAAACAAAGCAATATTACATTTTTCCTCCACTCAAGGTGGGTAAATACATGGTGTTTTTACATTGTCAACAACAAGGTCCCAATGCTCCAAATATCCACAAGGTGGCTCCTCCATAGTTTCGCTTGATTCACAACAAAATAAGGGGAGAGGCAACGCTCTCCTCCCAACCAAAATACCCAATGGAGAAGAGAAGCCATCCTCTCCATTGGCCCCGAGCCCCAACTACATCACAATGGGAGAGAATCCAACTCATGGCAACTACAAGCTTCCACATAACAACATAATATTTCACATGCATTCCATATTCCTTCAAAACAAGAGAATCAACCATCACAACAAGAGAGAAAACAATCACAACAATAAGTCACAAGGCTTAACAAGAAAGCCACAAGAGTAAGACATATGGGGAAGCCACTTATGCCTCCCAATGGGAATGGGTGCCACCTAAAATCCTCCAATGCAAACACAATACCCCTAACAACTCTTATGCCTCCCTCAAGTACCCCTTATCCCTCCATTCACTCTTATGCCTCCCTCAACTCTTATGGCTCCCTCAAAGTAAAACAAGAAGAAATGCAAGCATTTCTCTTACAAGGTGGACACCCAACCCAAGCTCCCTCCTCAAGCACATGATCTCTTATGCCTCCCCAATTAAGCTCCCCATAGTCTCCTCTCACTCCCAACTTAGGCATTATACCCATTCCCAACAAGCATTTCAAACAACAACATTCAACACAACATAAAAATACATTCACATGATAAAAGAAACATAATGCAACAAAGGGGAAGCTCCTACCTTTCCATGGTAGAGTTTGCTCCAAAATGAAGTCTCAAATCCCTCCAAGGATCAAGCAAGCATCCAAAAGCTCCAACAAGTTCTCACAAGTATCCACAAGCTCCAAAAATTCACAAGCTCCTTCCAAATCCTCTCCTCTCCAAAATACAAAAAGACTAAAACATGAAAACTTCCAACCCCCAAAGCAACCAAGAGGCTCAAATAAATAGAGAAAAGAGAGGGAGGGATGATGTGGCTCCAAGTAGGATGCCACCTCCTTTTCCTCCACTCCACATCATTTGGTCAACATCAAATTCCAATGCACCATTAATAAGTGGTTGAAAGAAAGGCAAGCAACTTGCACACTCCAACTAAGCCCACTCCCTCAAAGGACAAAATTAAATTTGAAAGAAAGTGCAATTAATATTTTTACCCTTTTATCCCCCCAAAACACCTAAAAGACCCTAAATTTGGCCTTCCAACCCATTTGGCCTTCTAACCCATAGGTAGGGTTGGCATGGGTTAAAGAGGTGTGGGACAAGTTTGACTTGTCCCACAAGCTTTGAAATTTGGCCTCAAAGGCCAAATTCGAGTTTCCCATGTGGGGTAGAGTGTGCTACACTCAAACTCAAACACACATCAATCCACACAAAATCCAAAGTAAATCAAGGTTAATAAATGAACTCTCTTAGGTCACATCTTTTAATTAGTTTAGAAACGCAGTTTTCAATTTAACTTAATTAACCTACTACAACCCATGGCTAACAAAGGGGTAAACTCCAATCCAAGAAATATGAATAATAACACAAATTTCACTTACTAAGAGCAACACATACTAACATAATAAAAGGGAAAAATTAAAACAAAACAACACATGATCCCTAGGTCACAATTTTCCCTTTACCAGATAATTCTAACACACACACAATTTACTTGTTGCCATGGTGACCTTAGCTGGATTCTTCTCAAATTCCGATGTGGTTGGTCTCCACTCCCCAATTTTGTTGTGAATATAATATAGCTACAGAACAGAAAATACCTCCTTCAGCCTGTTGGCCGCATTAAAACATTCATGCCAAATATACAATATAATCTAAAAATAAACAACACCGATTTACTATCATCTATGAAAGTACGATATCACCGATACTTCCTAGCACATTTCTATTCCACATATCATTGATATCAAAACGATCATCACATTAGTCCAATTATCAAGTTCTACTCAAAATGATTAAACATATCACATGTCATAATTAAGATAAATAACCCTATCAAAATATACAAATATCGTCATCAAATGTCCACCAGTAAACCATATGCATCATATAAAGATCGAATCAATAACAGTCCAATGTCTATGATATCTACTAGCATGCTAAAACAAGAAGTCATAATAATCCATAAGTGAAGTAATCAGTCTCGAAAACGACAAAACAAAATGAGGTCGAAGGGAAGTGGGCACTACATATGACTTATCCAAACTAAGTGTGAGTTAGCTAAATCAATATCCCTACCAATTGTCAATAAAGGGTACCATCAACCAAGGGAGTAGAGTAATAAGGAAAAAAAATAACCCCAAAAAGGAAAGGAGAGTAAAAGGCACATAATCATACATGTGAAACCGAGAAATGAAATGAAGGGAACATGTAGGCTATGAAATTACAATTCTAGAGTCAAATCATGAAATCTGGATCCCAAGAAAGTAATGAAGAAATCCAAATTTAGACATGGAGAACTTGTTGAAAAAGGAAATATTTCTAGAATAATTAGTAGAGGAAGAGATGTAAGTGATTAATAAGTCATCAATATATAGAATGATGATGAACATCCAAATCATCATATTGTAGCATACAAACGTTTGGTTCAGAGTGACACCGAATGAACCTTGATGTGAGTATAAAGGATTCCATCTTGGCATACAAAGCTTGACAGACGTTTTGAAGGCCATAAGGATAATTCTTTAACTTACAAATGAGGGAGGGGTCATTGACATAACCCAAAGGTTCTTCCATGTAGATCTCTTCCACTAGGTATCCATGAAAGAAGGCACTATTAACGTCCATCTAGTGAACTTTCCATTTGTTTGTTGAAGTAAAGGTGAGGGTCATTCAAATGTAATTCATCTTTGCAACCAAAGTAAAGGTTTTTTGAGTAATCAACCCTAGATACCTGGGAGAAACCCTTAGCTAAAATTAAGGATTTATACTTCTCGAATTCTCCATTGGTGCCATAATTTTTTGGTACACCTAATTACACCAAGTGATTTTTCATCCTTTAAGAAGACGGTTGGTATCCCAAATCTCATTCTTCATAAGTGTGGAATACACCTCATCTATCCCAAAATCCCACTCAGGAATCCAAAAAGACTTATCAAAATACTAAGGTTCATGAGTGGGGGTAAAGAAGGAGGGGGGTCTAGTAAACTATGAGCGAGTATGTCTCTCATCCAAAGGATCCCCAATCCACACTCCAACACTCTAAAAAGTTCACCTAGCCTAGTGAAGACTATGAGGTGAGTCAATATCATAATCTTTAGATTATTCACTCACGTGAGAAGGGATAGAGTCATCATCATTCATAATGTCGAATTAGAAGAATCCAAAGTGTAATGGTCGACATGAAAAGGAGGATCATGAAGATCAAAAGGATGAGGAAAAACTCAACAACATCATCATCCAAAGATTCATAATAAAAATTATAAAGCATAAGCACTCTAGAGGGTCGAGAAGTACAAGTCGAAGATGAATCATCAAAGTTCATACTTCTCTTAATATAAAACTGATGAGTAGTATGGTTTAAAAATATATACTCATTCACGCAATCATGATACCCTACAAAAATAATTGGTTTGGACTATGGTTCTAAAGCATTGCATTTATTTTTGTGAGTATGAGCCACAATATTATATCCGAAGTCGTGAAAGTTATCAACTTCAAGTTTGCATCCAAACCAAGCTTCAAAGGTTCTTACCCCTCTTACGGCCTTGTGTTGAACATGGTTTTGAATGTAATAAGCACAATCCAATTCTTCAGCCTAATACTATGGAGGAAGGGGTTTCGAGTGAACCATACAAATGGCCATATCCTTAAGTGGTATGTTCTTTCATTCTCAGAATCTATTTTATGAAGGGATGTAAACAATCAGTACACCTGCAAATAAATCCCTTTGGAGATTAAAATACATTTGAACGTGTTTCTCACATAATTGTATTGATTGTTGGTTTGAATAAACTTGATAAACCTTTCAGCTTATTTTTCAAGAAGAGCCTTAAAGTCTTGAAAGTGCTCAAAGACTTTAGAATTTTTCTTAAGAAAATACACCCAAGTGTAACGTGAAATGTCATCAATGAAGGTGTAAGAATATAAAGATCTCTAGTAAACAATGAATATGGTAAATGGCCATAAATTTCACTATAAATAAGATCCAAATGACACGTAGCTCTCTAGGATTTTCCATTTTCAAAAATTTCTTCAGGGTGATTTCTAAGGGAATAACCCTTGTAAAGGACCTTTGAATATTTGATAAACCAATTGAAAATTTTACTTTGGATCAATTAATAAATTTAATAATGATTAATATGGAAAAAAACTCATGCCATAGCTTAATAACCTCATCCGCATGAGTGAACAAGGCAAAGGGGCATCAAATTAGAATGCAAGTGGGAGGAGGTATACAACTATGAATGGTGATTAACCTTTCCATCAATCACTTTGTGGAGATAGAGTGAAGCTCACGTATAATCACCGAAATAGTACCAAATTCCACTCACATTCCTTCACCAAGGTGAGTGATTTAATAAACCGATAGGATATTTGTAGAGAGATTGGGAATTGTCAACACTTGGTTAAATGTTGTACCATCCATCTCTACTAATCCACTACTGGAAATTAAAACTATAGTGTCATCATTAAAGGTGATTTGGGACATGCCACATGGCTTGATATTAGAAAACTCAACATGCGAAGAGGCCATGTGTCAGCAAGGCACCGAAATTGATAATCCATGTTGATGATAGAGCTTCTCTAGCTACAATGGCCTTTCCTTTCTTCTTCTATGATTTAAACACCTTTTCTTTGGAGACTCAACCTATAGAGATTTTTTTTTTTCTAGAATCAAGAACACTTATTTTATTCTTCTCAAGTAAATGAGTTAAGTGATTTAATTGTTTTCTAATAGATTGATCCTCCTCACAATCAGAATTCTTAATAGGAAAACATACACTTTTGCTTCTTTTCTTTAGGCTTAAAAGTAGAAGCGTTGGTGTTAGGTTTGGTTTGGGATTGGTTGTTCTTGGTTTCCTTCTTCGGTTGGTTAGTGTTATCTTTACAATTTTATTTTTTCTTTCCTTTACCATTTCATGCTACAAGGGCATGTGAATTTTATTTGAGAGTCCCCATTTGAATGTGTTTATCCTATTATGGAATGGGTTGTGAGGAAAATATGCCAAATGAGGGAAGTTTCCAAGTATTTCCCAAGGTGGATTTCGTGGTGTGAAAATTCCAAATGAAGATGGAGTATTTGGGACCTAAATTATAAAGAATTAACAAGATCAACTAGGAATATTTATTCTCCACTTTACATTCATTTAGAAACAATCTAGCATGGAAAAATTTGAGAAGAATGTATGTAGGATTTCAATTTCAATGGGATTTAATCCTGGTAGTTTATTTTCCAAATCATGCACTTTCATGTCATCTTGTTGTCTAGAATTTTTTTGATTATTTTCCATGATTCATCAGGTACTTAATATTACTCAATGTGGAAGAGTAAGTCAAGAGAAATAGACATATAAATAAGACCTATGGCTTCATCACATCAATTCAGCCACTTAGATTTATCAAAATCATCATTAGGTTCTATCTATACTCCCACGGTGATGCGAAACAAACCTTTACCCCTTAGTTTCATTACCATTATTGATCTTCATTCAAAAATTTGAACAATGTGAGAAAAGGAATTGAAAGATCATCCATCAAGAAGAGAGAGAAATGAGTGCAAAAGTAAAGAAAAGAAACACAAGAATGCCATAACAATATAATCACCCCTAATTTTTTCATTTTATATTTTACCGTGTTGATTAGAATTTAGTGTGAATATGTGTCATGAAATAATTGGTCCTTCACCTTGCATAAACATAATGATCCACAAGATTTGAGACCACAATCATGGTTCATTGATCGCACTATTTTGACATTGTAAGAAAGTTAAAAATGAGCTAAATGTAAGAGAAGTGGAGGAAAAAAATTTCTATGTGAGAAATAGTGTCCGACGTTGTAGAAAATACACCCTTATCGCAAGAAAGTGACAGACGTACTCACTAGACTTAAAGTAATAACTAGGATGATACACTACAAAAAAGGGCTCAAAATGAGTGCAAAGGACCTCCCGATAATGGAAAATGCTCTTGATAGGTGGAAAAATGATAGGAGAGGCATTACACATTCCAATAAAATATTATTAACTAAAAAGTCCAATAACGCTACAAATCAAACTCTTAATTTGCCTAATTAGTATAATTTTGAAGATTAAATAGGTTTAAAAGGAAATTAAAAATGTTACTTAAAAACTAACATTAACTAATAATTAAATAAAATTAAGCTTCTAAAAATTTAATCCTCTAATAAAAATTATCCACCTCTTAATAATATATTAGATCCCAACTTTTAAATTAAGACCTAACTATATTAATTAGACTACCTAAGATTAAACGGCCCCCTTTAAAAAAATGTCACCATTTAGGTTAAACTTTAGTTTTAATTTAAATATTTTAGATTTAATAAAAAGTTTTTGAATATTAAAAAGAAAGGTTAAAAGGAAAGGCGAGAAAATAATTTTTAAAAGTGGGACTGGTCAAGGCGATGAGAAGTTTGACAAAGGTTCTTCTTGGGATCGGTGGCCATGTGGGCTTCATTGTGCTAAGTGTGGAGCCGGGTGGATAAGGAAGACAAGGTAGGGTGAGGCACTAAAAAGTGGAATTGAAAAATAGACCCAATGATAGTTACATTGTTGATGACACACATGAGGGACTCGAGCTTGATCAGTAACACTGACGGTACATAAATAGATTAGGAATGGAGAAAATAAACAAGGCATGTCTAAGGAACCAACGAGACAAGGGAAAAATGGTGAAGTGGAGAAAAAATCAATCTAGCCAATTGCGAGAAGGGTTGGACGATGTGTGTGGGGTCAAATAACAACACACGGTCAAGATAAGAACCAACAAGAAAATCCAATGCAAATAAACCCAATACAAAAAAATGCAATATAGAGAAAGGAAAACTTGATGAGCAAGGTTGGCATCACAAGTTCAATGCAAGGAAAACAAAAAAATAATTGATGAAAAGGCCAACGCACAATGAAAGACAACGATGCAAACAAGGACCCAGTTGGACTCGGCCAATGCAAATGCATAAGGATGAACTCACCCAAAAAGTTGCTACAGAACTCTCTGAGACAGCAGTGAGCTCGAATGATCCGGGGAAGGAACGAGGCATAAGAAGTAGGAAAAAAAGAAGAAAAAAGAAGAAAAGGAAAGGGAAGTCCCAAATAAATAAAGTTTCAATAAAATTTGTACTTTTAAATGAAAAATAAATTGATAAAATCAGAAATAATCATACCTCCAAAATATCTTTCCCTCCAAAGTTATTTGTAGCTAGCTAAAGTTAGAGGAGAAAACCTTTGAATAGAAACTACAAAAAATAGACTATCAAACACCTTAGCAATATTCCAAAATTGAATGAAAATTTTCATGAGAAGCAATAAAACAAAAATCGGAAGTAATTAACAACCAAAATAAACAAGTGCACATTTACCAAACAACCACTTTGATACCATGTGAGATTGTTATACAAGGATCAATATGAAACCCGTACATATAAAGAGACTACACTCTAATAGAGATGTGAATGCTCTAAGTAATCAGTAATAAATGCATCATGCAATGAAAATCATGCATATGGTAAACAGTCTACTCATTTTCATATATTGAAACAAGAGGGTACATATGGAAGTGTCGTGTAATTTCTATTCTTGGAAAATCATTCCCTCCATGTGGAAAAGGAGTTACCATTCTAAAATGGAATGTAACTCTTATGATGCCACTAACGCATATGAAAATGAAATATCCTATGACGTAATCTTCCACATCTCATATAATTTTGAAGAAAATGATCTCACCTAAGGGCGATGACTCCTATGTGATGTAGAAAAGACCCTAAGTGATGATGAGACAATTCACACTCACAACCATGCACACAATCTCTCACCTATCACTTAACACCACAAAACCATATTTTTCTTTGTTTTATTGCTCATCTTGTATCGATTCAAGACACATGGTGTCATTAGGTATAACCATTCCATGTGAGGCTAAGGGCTTAGAGCTCCACACTCCCATATGACTAGTGACAGTTTATGAATAATATTTACATGTCTTCCACAGTGCTTCCAATCCTATGGGATCCTGGTGCTCCAATCCCGCATGCCCTAACTACATTAATATCCTAAACATGTCTTTAATTGATGTTTTGAACTCTCCAAAACATCACCCACTCCTTAATAACTCCGATGTGTGACACTTGCCCAATGTTGAGATAACCACTCTATGCATGTATTTGAAATTGTTGGGCCTCACCATATATTTTTCTATGAATTATAGTCAAAATGTGTCGATATAAACATTTGACTATTATTAGTGAGTTAATGAATTTTTCCTATAAATTAAGCTTCTACCTAAAATTTTTGGTCTCCATAAGAAACGAATTCAACAAGTTTACCATCAACTTCTAGTTCTTAGGTCAAAATCCTTAATATTTTGCTATTATTTTGTAGTGGCTTATAGAGACAGTAAATAAATATTATAAGCCTTTGTAACACCCGATAAAACAACCCACTTGAGACCTAAGAACAACCCAGATTAGTCATAAAAATTTACGGGATAATAATTTTTTTGTTTAAAAGTGTCTACTACCAGTTACAAAACAATGGTTGTTCCAAGTAAGGCTTAGAGGCCAAATAAAAATCTTAGCTCATAGTTTTCCCATTACAACGATTATTAAATTTACAGGTAAAAACTTAGGGTTAGAATAATCATTACGATTAAAAGGGAAATTTCTCACTCTCCCACCCTCTAACATGCTTATGAGATTCAACCTAATGTTTCTCAAAATAAACATACTTGGAAACCTTTCCAAAATATTCCCATTAGATAGGAAATTTTCTTATCTTTCCAAAGGATATAAATAATTCCTCCTAACGCCATGTATTTCAAAAGTTATGGGTTGGCGGACCTTGGGAGGGAAATTTACACAAAGTGGGTTAAGGGCCAAGGGGAGAAAATTTTCCCCAAGGGTGGGTCTACTAGGCGTGGGGAGAAATTTTCCCTAGGAGCATGTTTACAGGACATGGGGAGAAATTTTTCCTAGAGGAGGATTCAGATCGATAGGGTTGGGGAGGAAATATCTCCCTAGACGCAGCCGACGAGCTAGGAGAAGTTTTGGGAAATATTCCCACTTGTAGTCAAAAGCCACCTTTGTACAGACTGCACCCGCAAGTCCGCAAGGGATACATGGCGCCTCCTAAGCCAATGCGGGGAAAGTAGGGTAGTGGGGATAAAATAATTTCATCTCCCAAAGGGGCGAAAAGGGTAAAATTCACCTGCACCTCTGCCAACGCCTCACAATGCCACATGGCAGATCCTCGATTTGTGACGATGTGCCGACGGGGCCACGAAAAAAACTAGGAAATTTTCCAAATTTTCATTTCACCAAAGTGCCAAGGTTTAATGGAATTCCACACCTCTTACAGAGCCTCATTAAGTGACATGGTCAGTGCCTAATTGGTCGTGGACTATGAGGACGCAGGGAAAACATAGAATTTTTTTCCCAAATTATTTTGAACCAAGAATGTTCTCGATCAATGAAAATGTTGCAGAGTTAGCGAGCAAAGCAGGAGCTTCACGCCTTAAGCGTTCTTGGGAAAAAAGTGAAAAAGGAAGGATTAAGTCTGCAGTCCGCCCAAGAATATGTTATTAATTAAATTTGACAAAGCTTAGAAAATGTTGAAGCCAAAATGAAGTGGAACTTCGTAAGGCCATAACTTTCGACCAGAGCTCTGCTTTTTTGAAATCAAGGACTTTTTGGAAAGCTCGCAAATTCCTCTTTACACTTAAGTCTTAAGATTTTAATTTTGATGAAATTTAAATTGTAAAGTTTAAGAAAACGTTTGTAGGCTTATAAAATGAAAACTAGTAACATTCGACTTATAATTTTTTTTTGATTCGACCTCCTTCAATTCTCAACATACCAAAGATACATGGAGAATTTAACTTAAAATAATTTTGGGATAGATTTCAAGGTTGAATTTTTCTGATTGATTTGCAACTTGAAATTTCCAATTCTATACAGCAAGAAGTCTACAATTTTACCTTTGCTCGATTTGAAAGGTTCTTTAAAAATTTCTTAAGTGCTAAGGTCTCATTTGAGTCATTTTGATCATGCAACTTCAATTTAATTGTCTCATTTCATTTTCTAAGGCACCAAGGTCATTGTAAACATTTTTAATTTAAATAATTACCAGTTTGATAAGTTGTATAATAGAGCTCTACAACTTCAAATTCGAATTGATCTATTTGCATTTACTAAGCTTAAACCATGAATTCATTCAAAAAAATCTAACATACTAAGTTGATTTAAATCAAAATGTGTAAAAGCCAAAAGATACAGTTCTGATTTCCAAATCATACTTTTCAAAAGAACAGAGTAATGTATTTTCTTCATACGTATTTCCAGACTTTCAATGGAGATCTCATAATGCATTTCAACAATCAGATTTTAAATACAACAGTTCCATTTGAGGAATATAATACAATATTTTATTAATTCAAAATGATATCCTTACAACATTCTCTTTTTTTCCTTGAAATACAACATACAACATACGAATCTTTCCTTTGTTTTATTCCAAAACCAATATATAGAGCACATATCTTCCCTATTTCTAATTACAACTATCATAGCCAATACAAAACATCTTCCAACACAAAGTGTATTACATTGTCATCCACTTCTATTGGGATTTTTTTTTCCAAGTAGAAGTCTCACAAGGTAATCACAAAACTATCTTTTCCTTTTCTCCGAACACCAACATGAAGATCCTCCATTTATTTCAACTTGATGACAACAAAGGCAGTGAAAGATAACACTCTCCACCCTACCAAGATATACAATGAAAGGAGAATCCATCCTTCTTCATTGGCCCTCAAGACCCAACCACAATGCAATAAGAAATGTGTTTCAACGAATGGAAACAACAAACTTCCACAACACAAAAGAAGAGTTTACATTTAAAACATAGTCCAACACACAATGTAGTTTGTAACCACATGAAACACAACAAACAGAACTCAGGCTTCATCAAGCAAGCCAAAGGAGCAAGAAACTATGGGGGATGTTGCTTATGCCTCCCAAGGGGAAATTGGGTATCACCACCTGAGATCAAACCATCAAAATATAACAATTCAAACCCTGACATGCCCTTATGCCTCCCCCAAGTACCCCTTATTCCTCCCATTTCCTTATGCCTCCCCAACCTCTTATGGCACCCCATAACGAGTAAAGAAATGCAAGATATTTCTTTGTAAGGTGGAACCCAAATCCCAACTCCCTCCACACTTATACCTCCGAAAAGAATTTATGTCTCCCACAAAATACCCCATAGTCTTCTCCTACACCATCCCTAGGTAGTCTACCCAACCAGCCATCAAGCAAACAAACAAACAACCATTCACACATTCATAAAAAGGAAAGAAGAGTATTTCCAAGAGCTAAGCTCTTACCTCTCCATGATGGAGTTGTTCCAAGTTCCAAACAACAAGCTATTCTAATGCAAGTAGCCCAAAATATCAACAAAGAAAATCATTCAACCAAAACAAGATCGCCCACCACAAAATATTTCACCCCAAAAATTAATTATACAAAAGTGAAGCAACCCCAAAACAAGCCAAGGAAATTCAAATTTATAGAAGAGGGAAGAGAAGAGGATGAGGTGGATCCATGTAGGATGCCACATCACACATCCTCAACTCCAACACCAAATTCAACTTCATTCTCCAAAGCATAATAATTAGGTGGGTGAAAAATATGACAATCTTACTTACACACTCCAATCAAACCCACACCCCAAAGGAATGAAATTAAAACATGTAAGAAAAGTGCAATAAAACATTCAACATGACTTACAAAAATGCAGTAAAAATTCTAAATTTAACTCTCCAACCATAGGTAAGGTTGGTATACAAATTTAAGAGGCATGGGACAAGTTTAACTTGTCCCACAAGCCTCCAAAATCAGCCTCCAAGGACAAATTCGAATTTCAAAGAAAATGAAGTGTTTCTTACTCCAAAATCAGCTTACATATCTATTACACATTACTTACACATTTCTTACAACACCTTTAATTCAAGGCCAACAACTCTATTAATTACTTTCTTATGACAAATTTAAATTAATTATCTTAACAACATGATTACGCATAATATTACACCCCATTTAATAAAAAATGAAAGGGTCGGTGCACCACAAAATAAACACATGCAAAGATTGACAAAGGAACCAATTAAAAGAAAATACGAAAATCCCTCGGTCACATTTAAAGGTTATCCCCCATGGGAATCCCTAAGACAAACAAACACACAAAAACAAATACAGCTTACCATGGTGACCTTGTTGAATTTATCTAGAATAACAAATTGGTTGGTCTCTATTCCTCCATTTTTTGTTGTGATATTTTAACCTCGCAAAATATAAATACCTCATTCGGCCTCATGGCAAAAAGCATCGTAACATCCAAAATGAATATAAATATAATTCCAAAACTATATATACATATGAATCACAACATCATCAAGGCAATCAAAAATATCATTTACGCTTTATCAACAACTATATGATCATCAAATTAATTGTACTTCCTAGGTTTACTCAAAATATCCAAATATCATATGTCCAAAAACATCTATAATCTAACCATGTCACATAGTATATCAACATCCATATATAAAAAGTTTTTGATAATCACCATGCACCATATATAAATCAAATTCCATAATAAACCATGATCTAACATCTAACATCATACTAAATAAAACTATAACAATGTCCATAATATAGTCAATGTGATCAAGATCAATATCAAAGGTGTCAAAGGGAAGTGGGCACTACATCCCCCTCCCCTTAGACTTGAATTCATCTTTGAAGTCACCGGAACAGATGTGGGAACTAAACTCGAGCGATGTAGTATCCTCCCATGTAGTTGTAGTCTCATCATATCTATCCCACTGCACCCGAACCTAATCAATCTCTCTCTCGAAGGCCCAAGGTCCTGCGATCTATAATGTGGACAGGCTCCACCATCACCTACCCCTGATTCAGCACCTGCAATATGTCCAATCTAGGACATGAGAAGAATTTGCAATATATCTCATAAGGAATGAAACATGAAACACATCATGTACGTGGGATAAGCTAGGTGGAAATGCTAGACGGTAGGCCAAAGGGACGATACGCTCCAAGATCTCATAAAGACCAAAAAATATAGGAGCTAACTTTGAAATTTTTCCATAACGGATAGGGATCTTGTGTGGCCTAACACAAAGGAAAACCTTCATGCCCACATCAAAACTATGGTCAATATTATGCTAATATGTATACTTCTTCTGCTCTATCCTGTGCCTCCTGCAGCTCTTTGTCTCATGAAAACCACCTGCTTCCATGTCTTGTAAATAAAGTTGGTCCTAGAGAAACCCCGTCCTCTAACTCCGTCCCAAATAAGAGGTGTCCTACACTCTCTACCATACAAATCCTTAAAATGATCCATGCCCGTAGAACTATGAAAACTATTATTGTACACAAAATCCACCAAGTACAAGTACTCCTCCCATCTCAAATGACAATCCATAACATACATCCCGAGCATATCCTCTAAAATTTAATTCACCCACTAAATCTGTCCCATATGTCTCGAGGTGATATGCTGTGATGAAGTTGATCCTCATCTCAAGGGCATACTGCATGGTGGTCCAAAATGGTAAGTATACAAAGGATCATCATCACAAATGATCTTCCACGTAATCTTGTGCCACCGCACTAGTCAGTATAGGTGGTCTTTACCGGAGAAAAATTAGCCACTTTGGTCAATTTATCCACCCTAACCATGATGACGTTGTGGTGGTATCTCGACATCGGTAGCTCAATAATGAAGTCCATGAAAATGGTGTCCCACTTCCACTCTGGGTATAGCATGAGGAAAGCGAAGGCCACCATGATGTTGATGCTCAGCCTTCACTTTCTGGCACTCCAAACAGCGTGACACAAACTAAGCTATGTCTCTATGAAGTCCTCTCTAATGATAAAAATGTCTCAACGTGGCGTGTATCTTCTCTACCTCGTGATGGGCTGAATAGGGTGCACGATGTGCCTCTATCGAATATCCCGCCTCAAGCCTCTATCTCTGGGAACATAAATCGCCTCGCCTTGAGAAGACCATCTGCCTCTAAAGAAAAATCATCAAACTTCCCTCAACGGGTCTCTAAGACTCAATCTCTACTCTAGCCGTAATTTAGAAACTGTCCAAGAGGAATTTGTTAAAGAATCCTGCTCCGCAAATCTATGCCAACTTAAGTGGCCATAGCCACATGTCTCCATCTCGCTAAGAGCGTATGTAACCACATTCTCCTTCCCCTTCACATGCTATATCTCCATGTCATACTCACAAAGCAACTCCGTCTAATGCCACTGATGAGCATTGAGATTGGGCTGCGTGAAGAGTTGGTGAAGACTCAAGTGATTTGTCCCGAGTGTAAATATCCGACCGAGAAGAAAGTGTCTCCATCATACCAAAGCATGCAAAAATCCCGCAAGCTCAAGATCGTGAGTTATATAATTAAGCTCATAGTAATTGAGTTTGCGAGACTCAAAAGCAAATACTCTACCTTCATGCATCAACACACCTCCAAGCCTTGCTAACGAAGCATCCGCAAAATGAAAAAATCATCCTATAGATACGGAAATGCGAGAATAGGTGTTGTTGTGAGGCACTACTTTAGTGTCCTAAAGGACTTCTCAAATCTATGAAACCAAACAAACTTATTCCCTTTTTGTTGAAGAGAAGTGATGGGATGTGCAATCCAAGAGAAGTCCCGACTAAATATCCTATAATAACTTGCTAATCCCATGAAGTTGTGCACCTCTGTCACACTAGTGGGTGCTGGCCAATCCATAATGACTCTAATATTAGAAGGATCGAATACGATACCTTTCCCGAAAATGATGTCACCCAAATACTGTACTCTGATTGAAAGAAGACACACTTCTCCTAGTTCCCATAAAGTTTCTGCTCCTAAAGACACTTAAGAACCTAGTGAAGGTGCCCCTCATGCTCCTCATGCGTACATGAGTAAATAAAAATATCATCAAGGAAGATGAGCAAAAAATGATCCAAGAAGGTCCTAAATACCCCATTCATCAAAGTCATAAACACTGTGGGGGCATTAGTCAAACCAAAAGGCACCACCGTTAACTCATAGTGCCCATATCTCATATGAAAAGTGGTCTTATGAATATCCACCTCCGTAATCCTCAGCTGATGGTAGCCTGACTTAAGATCAATCTTAGAGAAAATTATGGCTCCCTTCATCTGATTAAACAAATCATCTATACGTGGAAGGGGCTAATGATTTTGATCATTAGCTTGTTCAGCTAGTGGTAGTCAATACACAACCACATGGATCCATCCTTTTTCTTCACAAAAATCACCGGTGCACCCCAAGAGGATACACTAGGATTGATTAGGCCTTTCTCCAAAAGGCCCTCTAGCTGCAACTTGAGCTCACAGAGCTCTGAGGTGGTCATCCGGTAAGCTGCTTGTGAGATAGGCTCTGCTCCCAGAACTAGATCTATATGGACATCAATCTCACATGGGGGCGGTAACCCTGGTAGCTCCCCTGGAAAGACATTTGAAAACTCTCTCATCATATAAATGCGATGGCCCACTAGATCCATCCTCGATCTGTCACTAATCGTGACATCAAACATATGACAACCCCGTCACACACATTGCTTGATCTCGCATAGCGGAGATGCTGCGAATGGAAACATGTCTCGTAACCCCTAAGATCGTTGAATCAACTCCTAGATCATCTCGCACAAGATATAGTCTTATGGTAACAATCCATCTTGGACTTGTGTGCAGATAGCTAATCCATACCCAAGATGACTCCATAAGAACCCAACGAAAGGATATGAATATCCAAGGTAGTGGTAAAAGGTCCCAAATCCACTACACACTCCTTAACTAAGGATTCTATAGAGATCTTAGCTACCAAGCCATTTCTACATCCCAACTATGTTCTTGCCTAACTATCACTAGCTGCGTCACTCTACTAAAGATGGTGCAATAAAAGAATTAGAAGAACCAAAATCAAAGAAAATGGAGGTAGGTATATCACCAATGTTACATGTAGCCCAATTATCAGTATTCGACACTTATCATAGCGGTTATCAACCGATACATAGATCCGATGACTACGCCCCATGTCACTAACAAGTAGGCTCTAAGATCTATGTCGTACCTTTCTTATTAGGGTTCTATTGGCGCCTCTATAAAAATTTCCAACAATGCCATAACCACAACATCTACCCGATCCTCTCCCATTTGTAGCAGTTCCGTCAATGTCTTAGAGGGTTGTGCTATGGATCCCGATGACCCGGCTATGGACTAGTGAGGTCTCAAATAGCGAGCTTATGTTGAATGAGCTCTAGGTGCTCCTTGTGTCCTAATGGGACCCGAGGAGGAGGCCCCATACTCTCGGCCCCTCTCGTGCATCAAATATCTATGGAGGTCCTGTAAGGTGGGTGGTACAAATGCTGTAATCTAAAAGATGACTATGTTGAACCCCGTCCACCACGAGGAGGAGGTAATGACGCACTCGATTTGTTGTCCCGCATCTGTTGTATACGGCTCCGCACTTAGTCTCTATCCTACTAGGTCTTTCCTCAAGTACCCTCTGCTATGTAGGCCTTCTCAACACCTCAACTAGTGTCTGTGGGAAATGGATCTGTATTGTACCTCTAATGTCTAGATTCAGCCCCAGATGAACCTATGGATCCACACATTCTCATCATACATGTAATCAACATATTGGAGCAGATCTAGAAATCTACCCTCATACTTTGTTACTGTAAGAGATGCTTGCTAGAGGTCATAAAACTCATCGATCCTCTCGTTGTATGAACCTTTGAGATAAATATATGCTCCTAAACCACTCTGTAATGCCCCGCTGGGCATGGGCTTCCTTTTCTGCTACCCGCCCCCCTGCCACCTTGGCCTCCTCCCAACCACCCAACCTGCCAACTTTTAAGACTGTCATGTCTGTCCCTGCGTGAGGAGTCGGTGGAGTAGTCCTTGCTGGTAGCCGCGCCTCATTATTATTATTTTTTATTTACAAATCTAACGCGTCTTCTGCTACCTGCTCTCTCTGACCTGTTCTAGCCGCATGAGCAGAGAGGAGTGTCTTGTTGGGATTTGAGATGAATGGTTACAGCGTGTTCTGGACAGTGGATTCATTGATGGTGAAATGAAGGTCTGTCGCCCTGATGTTGCGTGGGTGGGTGTGGGTCTCAAAATCGTGTTGTACAGGCAGTTTCAGTGGAGCGTAGAACCGAAATTTCTCCTAGGAAAGTGCTGTGAGGAAGTGATTCGCTATATGCAGCAGCTACAGGGTAGAGAAGTAAACTTATCCCGTAAAAATCAGTGGCCTCCAAAGAGAGCTAAGTGCGGCATAAATACATGTGGGCGATCCCAAGGAATCATTGGTGTTGATCATGCTTGCTCGCCGCACGCGACCATAGTCATGATCGGTTGTTGCAAAGTCTTGCAATCGTAGTAGAAGAACAAGAAAAAGTTTTTGTTGAGTTGTCTTGCCTTTTCATTTTGGAAAGTCACTGTCTAGGTGGTGAATTTAACAAGAAAGAAGCTCGATCAAATCTTGAGACCGGGTAATGCTTCGCGCCTCTTCTCGCTTCACCCGCTTTCTACTTGGGTTTCTTGGTCAGCTTTCGGGTATCCTCTCGATTCAAGATTGGGATCCACAAAGAATCGCCCGCAATGAAGAAATAGCCAAGCAACAGGCATGCTTTGCAGCTTGGTAGAAGCCTTCGTGAGCACCTCCAACAGCAAAGTTGTCCAACTAGGTTGTTTTCTATTATGTATCTCTGCATCCTCAAATTCAGATTCTCCTACAAGATATTTTTATCAAAATCGATTAAGTGACAGTGAGAGTGTTACCAGGAGACCCGATGAAATTTATTACAGAGATTCTCTATTGAGATCTTACTTGTTGTACGATGTAACTCATGGAAGAGAACCTCATAGAGGCTGATCTGTTTCATATCAGAATATTGATGAAACACAATTTGCTTTGCCATTTTATGAGCTTCTTCAACGAGTCACTAAGTAGGTAGGCATAAAGGTTTCGTTGGGATTATCACACCTTACAAGCTTCAGCTGTAATGTTTGCACCGAGAGTTTGATGTTGTCCCCAATCTGATGAAGAAGAAGGTTTATTTACCATTACGGTGGATGCCTTCCAGAGCCGGGAGCGTGATGTAATCATTATGTCTTGTGTCTCGAGCTTCAAATCATGGGGTTGGGTTGTAGAAAAGCTTTTCACCGCGTGAATGTGGTGCTAGCACGAGCTCGCAGAGCACTTTGGGTTAAGGGCAAGCAACGGCATTGAAACAATCATATGCATATGGAGATGGCATTTTAAACCGTGCATGTTAAACATGCCCTTACAATCTTCTTCTCTACCCTTTTATTATGTCATGAATTGAATGTACTTCTATTTTTTTATCTCATTATGGCATTTAGAATGGGCTTCGATTTTTCCTTTCTCCTCAATTAATTGCTCTCGGCTTCAAAATGGTATTTTGTAGCATAAAATTATTTCACAATGGACAAAATGAATGAACTATGTAGACAGTAAAACTTAACCTTTGTTTATGTTATTAGTTACTTCAATTGTCTGATCAATAATGGTAATTTATGAAAAGCTATCTCAAATCGATTACAATTCTAATTCCAGTTTTAAAAAATAAAAATTGGCTAGGTTGCTTTATGACTGCCTAATAATGCTTTTATTCTAAATGGATGTAATAGTGAAAGGCAGAAATTAAATTTGTAGAGTGAAGGGCAGAGGTAAAAAAAAAAAAGTACTTTTGAATGAAATCTAGTTGGTCTTGCCTGTGTCCTGAAGAGTTCTTCTTTTGTTAGGAAGCTATTTAAAATATGCCTCTGGGCAGCTGTACGCAAATTGCAGTCCTAGGAATAAACACATGAAGATGCATAGTTGCAGTCTGTAGGGTTTTGCAAAGCGTTATTATCGATCCAAGAATCAAACAATTGTCTCCTTGAAATTATTGGTGAAGGCGAAAACCATGTTTTAGTTTTAATTTAATTGCTTTTGGTTACAATTTCTGCAATGCCATTTTTTTGGAAGATATTCAAAACAACAGAGGCCCATGAATATGTTTAAAATTGGAAATTGTAGAGTTTTCTCCTTTTTGGTAAAGTGTCTTGTTCTTGTGTAGTCAAACTTGAAATTACCTTTGTGACAAATAATATTCAATCTTGACCTTGTTATGAGTATTCTTTTGGTGATATCATTTACAGTCATGAAAATTTTGTAGCATGGCTTGGCTTATTTTGTTACCTTCTTGTTCTTGACCCAAGTGAAATCCAATCTCTTGACTCCTTTGGTTCAAGTGCCATGTTGAATGGAAATGTTATAACCGTGGTTTGTGTTCTTGTTAAATAACGATAATTTCTTCTTTCAGGTCATAATGCTTATTGGTTTATTAACCCTCCATGGTACTAGTATCAATGTTATTCTAGGCATATTTTAGTGGGTTGAAACCCCTTTTTCTAAAGATAATCAAAGATAAAAGAAGAGGAATACATAGATGAATAAATAAAGAAGATAATAATGAAGTTGTATTTGGTTGATAAAATTAAGAGTCTTTAATTGGAAGAAAGTGTTTATCTAACGATGTAAAAAAATCTACCATTGCTAACCTTAAGCTATGGATTAAACATTGTCCTCTTGTTGGGAAACGTTAATCAATTTTAAAAGTAATATCACCGTTGGCTTTTGGGGATATCAAGTAGATCTTATCTAGTACAGGAGTTTGAATAAAAACACATTAATTATAATGCTTCCATGTTGGGAATCCTCGTGTATCCCCTTTACGAACTTAATCAAGATGATTTCTAAATGAAGCTTTTACCAAAATTCAATTGAACTCTTAAGACTCATTAAAAGACCGTTAATAACTAAATAGATCATAATAAAATAAATTTATCTTCTCTCTCTAACCATTACCATGGTACCTTGTAGTCCTTGTCTAAGCTATGATAAATTTTTAATTCTTGATCAAAGATGATTAGGGTTCTGAACCTTAACGATACTCCTCTCCTTTTGATCTTACGCTTGCCTCCTTATGCAATGTGGGTATGAAACAAGTTTCAGTAGTGGGGGTTTAGATAGATAGCCTTGTGGAATTGCTTACCTCCTGGTTTTGTAAACAAATTAATCAAGGAATTTTCATATTATAGGTGATCCTAGGATAGTCCTCAAGTTATATAAAAGAAAAGAAACTTAATCCTATAAGAAGAATGGTATGAAACATATCATGAACCTTCTAGAACGTAAGCTAAGAATTGTAAGATGTCTCTAGTAAATCAGTAATCTTAAGAAGATTTTCACAGTGGGATGTCTTCAGCTATAACTATGTAATGTGGTTGGTCTTTTGCCATGTCCTTTCACAAAAGAAAAGTAAATTGTCCTTGATAGGTGTGAACGTTTCCGTGCTGCCTTTATGGCCATCCTTGTATCAAGTTGTTCACAGTGTTAGTTGTATCCTTGGTGACGACATGTTGCGTCATGTTATGTGTCAAGCAAGTCAAAAAAAAGTTATCCTGTATTTCACTGTGTTGTTCGTGTGTGGATTTTTGGGTCGTTACACACACTCCTTAAAGAGTTCCTGTGTAATCAGTATCGTAATCAACATGGAGCTTCTCCTCCTCTATCCTCCACCATATGCTTGATCCATCCCTCAATAGATAGATCCCAAGACGAGATTTCATGTTGCTAGAACAAGTGCAGATATTGAAGCACCCACTCAAGCTATGTCACCCGAATAGTGTGATGGTCGAAGCTTCAGGATCTCCCGATGTGATCTCGCAATCGTATTCCGATGGCCCCTAGGCCTCTCTACATGCTCAACTCTAAGCCTAGGGCTCCGAGACCTATCTCTATATCCCAAAACTCGCTCCCTGTCCCTTATGTGGTGACTTTGCTCTAACTGAATTCATGTGGGAGTTCTCTCATCTATGCTCCTCATTATGTCAAGGAGATGCACGAGCCTCAATGGATGTCACCCTATCATGTCCGACTGAATGCCCTCCTACTTTTCCTCCATGTAGGGGGACATTAACATCCTAAAGTGTCTATAAAATATGTGATTGGATAGCTGCTAGAACATGATCTGGTGGTGGTAAGTCTAAGTCTATGTGAAATGGCCCCTCATCTTGTCTCAGTGCCTCCTGCATAGACAAATGTGAGAGTTAGTTCATTATTATAGGTTTTTATTCATTTTTCCATGTTTACTAAAATATGCAACTTCCACACAAAGTTGTTGTCTAGATTTAAAAGTGTGCTAGCTTTAATATTGCACTAGGTTTAAATGTTCATGTCTCAAGTTTCCTAGTGTGCCCAAGGGTCCAATATTTTGAACACATGGCTCTGATACCAAGTGTAACGCCTACTAAAACAACTCACTTGAGACCCAAGAAAATCTAGGATTAGTCAGAAAAAAATTATGGGATAATAATATTTTTTAATTTAAAAGTGTTTGCTACCAAGTTACAAAACAAAGGTTGCCACAAGAAAGTTTTAGAGGCCAAATAAAAATCTTAGCTCATAGTTTTCCCATTATAATGATTATTAAATTTACAGGGTCAAAACTTAGGGTTAGAATAATCATTAAAATTAAGAGGGCAATTTCTCACTCTCCCACCCTCTAACAGGATTAAGAGATTTAACCTAAATTTTCTCAACATTAATGTACTTGAAAGCTTTTGAAAACATTCCCATTAGATAGGAAATTTTCTCACCTTTCGTGTGATATAAAGAAGTCCTCCTATCTCCTCGTATTTCAAAATTTATGGGTTGGCGGGCCTTGGGAGGGAAATTTTCCCAAGGCAGGCCGGCGGGCCAAGGGGAGAGAATTTTCCCTAGGGGCGGGTCTGCAAGGGGAGAAATTTTCCCTAGAGGTGGGTTTGCAGGCCACGTGGAGAAATTTTTCATGGGGTAGGAGTTGGGTTGGTGGGGTTGGGGAGGAAATATCTCCCCAGACGTGGGCCGATGGATTGGGGAGAAGTTTTGGGAAATTTTCCCGATTGGGGCGAAAAGCCACCTTTGCACCCGTGTGCCCGCAAGTCCGCAAGGAACACATGGCACCTCCTAAGCCAATGCGGGGAAAGCAGGGTGGTGGGGATAAAATAATTTCATCACCTAGAGGGGTGAAAAGGGTAAAATTCACCCGTGCCTCTGCCAACACCTCACGATGCCATGTGGACGATCTTGATTGGGGATGGGTCGGCGGGGCCGTGGAGAAAACTATGAAAGTTTCAAAATTTTAATTTCGCTAGCACCAAGGTTAAAAGGAATTGTATGCCTCTGACAGAGCCTTGCTAAGCCATGTGGCAACACCTGATTGGCTACAGGACTACGAGGATGCATGGAAAACGTAGAAATTTTTCCCAAAATTATTTTAAACCTAGATTGTTTTAATCAACAAAAATGTTGTGGGTCATCAGAGTGGTGGGGAACTTCATGCCTTAAGTGTTTGTGGGAAAAAAAGTGAAAAAGGAATGATTTAGTCCGCAGGTCTGCCCAAGAATATTTTATTAAGTAAATTTGACAGTTAGAAAATTTTGAAGCCAAAATGAAGTGGAACTTCAGAAGGCCATAACTTTCTATTGGGAGCTCTGTTTTGGGAAACAAGGGCTTTTGGAAAGCCCTCGAAGTCCTCTTTGTATAGGAAAACTAGTCAATTTTATGAAATATTCTGTAGACTTATAAAATTAAAACTGGTAACATTTGACTTAAAAAATATTTTTGAATTCGACCACCTTCATTTCTCAACATGCCAAACAGACATGGAGAATTTAACTTGGAAGAATTTGGGGATAAATTGCAAGGTTGAATTTTTCTCGATTGATATACAACCCAAGATTTCCAATTTTATACATCAAGAAGTCTCAGTAATTTTTCCTTTTCTTGATTTGAAAGGTTCTTAAAAATTTCTTAAGTGCTAAGGTCTCATTTGAGTCGTTTTGATCACACAACTTCAATTTAATTGTCTCATTTCATTTTCTAAGGTAGAAGGGTCATTCTGAACATTTTTAATTTAAATAATTAGTAGTTTGATAAGTTGTCTAACCGAGCTCTATAACTTCAAATTCGAATTGATCTATTTGCATTTACTAAGATTAAACCGAGAATTCATTCCAAACAAATCTAAGATACTAAGTTGATTTAAATCAAAATGTGTAAAAGCCAAAAGATACAGCTTCGATTTCTAAATCATAATTTTCAAAAGAACACAGTAATGTATTTTCTTCATACGTATTTCTAGAATTTCAATGGAGATTTCATAAAGCATTTCAACAATCAAATTTTAAGTACAACAGTTCCATTTGAGGAATATAATAAAATCTTCTATTAATTCAAAAAGACATCCTTACAACATTCTATATCCTTTTTTTTCCTTGAAATACAACATACAAAATACAAATCTTTCCTTTATTTTATTCCAAAAATAGAATACAGAGCACATCTCTTCCCTATTTTGAATTACAACTATCATAGCCAATACAAGATATTTCCATCAAAAAATGTATTACATTATCATCCACTTCTAGTGGGAAAAAGTTTTACAAGTAGAAGTCTCACAAGGGACTGTCAAAACTATCTTTTCCTTTGCTCGGGAACAATAACACGAAGATCCTCCATTTATTTCAACTTGATCACAACAAAGGTAGGGGAAAGGAAATGCTCTCCACCCAACCAAGACATACAATGAAAGGAGAATCCATCCTTCTTCATTGGCCCCCGAGCCCCAACCACAATGTAATAAGAAATGTGTTTCAATGAATGGCAACAACAAACTTCCACAACACAAAAGAAGAGTTTACATTTAAAACATAGTCCAACACACAATGTAATTTGTGACCACATGAAACACAACAAACAAAACATCGGCTTCATCAAGCAAGCCAAAGGAGCAAGAAACTATGGGGGATGCTGCATATTCCTCCCAAGGGGAAATTGGGTACCACCACCGAGATCAAACCGTGAAAATATAACAATTCAAACCCTGACATGCCCTTATGCCTCCCCCAAGTACCCCTTATTCCACTTATTTCCTTATGCCTCCCCAACCTCTTATGGCACCCCATAACGAGTAAAGAAATTCAAGATATTTCTTTGCAAGGTGGAACCCAAATCGCAACTCCCTCCACACTTATACATCCCAAAATAGCTTATTCCCGCACAAAATACCCTTAGTCTTCTCTATAGCATCCTTAGGCAGTCTACCCAACCAGCCATCAAACAAACAAACAAACAACCATTCACACATTCATAAAAAGGAAAGAAGAGTATTTCCAAGAGCTAAGCTCTTACCTCTCCATGATGGAGTTGTTCCAAGTTCCAAACAACAAGCTATTCCAATGCAAGCAGCCCAAAATATCAATAAAGAAAAGCATTCAACAACCTTCAACTTCTCCAAAACAAGAGCTCCAACAGCAAAAGAATTCACCCCAAAATGAATTATACAAAAGTGAAGCAACCCTAAAAAAAAGCTAAGGAAATTTGAATTTATAGAAGAGGGAAGAGAAGAGGATGAGGTGGATGCATGTAGGATGCCACATCACACATCCTCAACTCTAACACCAAATTCAAATTCATTCTCCAAAGCATAATAATTAGGTCGGTGAAAAATATGACAGTCTTACTTACACACTCAAATCAAACCCACACCCCAATGGATTGAAATTAAAACATTTAAGAAAAGTGCAATAAAACATTCAACGTGACTTACAAAAATGTAAAAAAAAAGTCTAAATTTAAGTCTCCAACCCTAGGTAAGGTTGGTATACAAATTTAAAGGCATGGGACAATTTTAAATTGTCGCAAAAGCCTCCAAAATCAGCCTCCAAGGACAAATTCAATTTTCAAAGAAGATGAAGTGTTTCTTACTCCAAAATCAACTTACATATCTCTGACACATTACTTATACATTTCTTACAACACCTTTAATTCAAGGCCAACAACTCTTATTACTTTCTTATGACATATTTTAATTAATTATCTTAACAACCTGATTACTCACAATATTACACATCATTTAATAAAAATGAAAGGGTCAATGCACCACAAAATAAGACAAAGGAACCGATTAAAAGAAAATACAGAAAATCCCTTTGTCAAATTTAAAGGTGATACCCCCATGGGAATCCCTAAGACAAACAAACACACACAAACAAATACATTTTCCATGGTGACCTTGTTGAACTCATATAGAATTCCAAAGTGGTTGGTCTTCAATCCCCAATGTTTTTGTGATATTTTCACCTGTGAAATACAAATATCTCATTCGGCCTCGTGGCCGCATCATAACATCCAAAATGAATATAAATATAATTCCAAAACTATAAATACATATGAATCACAACATCATCAAGGAAATCAACAATATCATTTGTAGCTTTATCAACAACTATATGATCATCAAATTAATTCCACTTCCCAGTCTACTCAAAATATCCAAATATCATATGTCCGAACAAAATCTATAATATAACAATGTCACACAATATATCAAAATCTATATATAAATTTTTTTCGATAATAATCATGCACCATATATGAATCAAAGTCCATAATAAACTATAATCTAACATCTAACATCTTACTAAATCAAACTATAACAATGTCCATAATATAGTAAGCGATTTCGAATCGGATCAAAAGGTGTCAAAGGGAAGTGGGCACTACATCTTTTAGACTAGTTTGGATTACTCATAGAGATCAAAAGGCATAAAATCTATCATTTCAAGCCCTTGAACAATTAAATGCGACTATAAAGAGCCCTAAATTGAAGTGAAAAGTTTGGGAGCCAATATTGGATCTTTATATGGGATAAGTACCCCTTGGGGTAATTTAGAGATCCTAAAAAAATATATTGGAAGAATAATACCAATGCATTATCCAAATTCAGATCGAATCTCTTGTACCCTTCTCGATAAATTCAAATGAAAATCAAACCAAATTAAGAATTGATCTAGTTTAGGAAAAGGAAAAGTAATTTTCGTAATTTGAGCACACCTTTAGGTAGAAGGTTAAAAATAAAATCTCCCACCATAGTGGATGATGATAGCAAAAAAAAAACAATGAAACAAATTACCAAAGGAATAAGAGATGTGTACCCAAACAGATAAGTTAAACTTAAACTTATTTACATTTTACAACAAAATTTCAATATGTTTACTTAACTACGAAAATTCTTCAAATGCCTATAATTGACACGAAAGTATATAATTTCCCCATCTCCATTTGAAATAGCATGTTCTTCCAAAAAACCGATGATAATAGCATATTTTTAGGTCGAGAATGCGTGAAACTTTCCACTTTTACATTTGTCTTCATTTCTATTATCCTAGAACATTTCTACGTCATTTAACTCAAAATTTCTATCAAATAAAATTATTCTCAAGCACTCTTCTAATTATTCTTTTCAATTTCAGAATTTTCTCATTAAATTTCCTTCTAACATCATTTAATTGAATATGTTGATTAATTCTATTCGCAAATGGGTCAATCACATCAATATTTTCCCTTGTTTCACCTTGAAAGTGTGAAGCTCTAAGTTGATAGGTAGAGTATCATGAATACCATAAAACAAATCAAATGGGATCTTGCCATTTACTTGTTTCAGATTAATTATATTTTCTCACATAATACCTCATCTCTTCCTCCTATTTCTTCTTATTGAGCTCAAGATTCCATCTAACTATTATGATCCGATATTTATGCTAGACTCATCCCAACATTTCCTTTGGGAAAGTATTTTTATGAATTAGTCAGTTAATGCCAAATTAGTCACACATCTTCACCAAAGAGATATCTATGAAAAAAATCACATTATGTGCTACAATATTCATAGGCATGCCAAATACTGTAATTATTTTTTGGTACACCTTATGAGTTGTTCACTTTGATAGAATAGATTCAACGCAATTCAGTAAAGTACTTGTGTCCACTAAGACCCATATGTTTCCATACCCAAATTTATCATTTATCTCTATAATAAAATCCATCCACCATTGCATAAATGGGGCTACTGAAATAACTTGAAAAAAAAGGAGAGCGTATTCTAGAAATTTTTTGACAAGGATATCATCTTCTCATTACTTTGCTACTCCAAAATAAAATGTGGACCACCAATAAATAGCTCGATAATCATATAGGATTTTATTTTAGCTACACATTGTCTTTCACATAATCCCTTATGAAACTCTAAATTAGGGTATGGATATTATTTTTCATTTCCACATCTCATAATGATTCCTTTAGGATTTCTCCATGATAGTTATTGTTATGTAAGAATTGTTGGAAATATGCATGTGCCATGCATAGTTAATTCCAGCCGTAGCTTTTTAGGAGAAATAAAAATAGATTTAGTTTGATTTATTTTAGCATGAGTCCTTCTTTAGTTAAAGTTCTATTTTTAGGATTAGATTTAATTCAAATAAATCTACTTTAATTCATGCACAATATGCAGCTATTTTATAAGACAATCCATATTTAAAATGCTCTATTTTTAGAGCTCTATGAGCTTATTTATTAGCAACATTTTGTTATTGTTTTACAAGTAAGCAAGATGTAAGAAAGTGTGTTGCACGCACAACTTCAATGTAATGAGCCAAAGCTATGAGTATGAAGGTTTTATTAATGGAGAACGCACAACAGTGCTGGTTTGATATTTAATCTATTTTTGCAAGTTATTTTAGTGTTTTGTTTATTTCCTTTATGTTGTTCACTATATTAGAATGTAGATTTTCTACAAATTAGTATCAGAGTAGGTTATTCCAACATCTTATTAAATTGGTAGCAAGCTATGGATTCTACATCCGGTATGCAAACACCACAATTTAATGGAAAGAATTATGAATATTGGTCATTGACCATGAAGGTGCTATTTAGATCTCAAGATGTGTGGGAGATCATTGAGGATGGGTACACAGAGCCCATAGATGCAACAATGTATATTGCACTTTATCAGGCAGAGAAAGATACTTTGAAGGAGTTACGAAAGGAGGATGGAAATGCTCTTTTCTATATTCATCGTGGATGCACAAAAGTATTCTTCCAAAGGTGGCGGTAGCTACCAAGAAAATACCACATGGAATACATTACAGGTTACATATCAAGGTACAAAGAAAGTAAAAGCCACCAAGCTACATTTACTTCATAGAGATTTTGAGAATTTATCAATGAAAGATTCCGATTTTGTAGAATCATTCTTTACTTATGTAGTTGGATTATTCAATCAAATAAAATCCCATGGTGAGAATCTTGAAGATAAAAGGATTATTGAAAAAATATTATAAGTTTTTGAAATTTGATCCTTTATTTGTTTCTATTGAAGAAACTAAGGATTTGAGTCACTTTTCTATTGATGAGTAACATGCATCGCTAATCAATCATGAACAGAGCATGAAAAGATCACATTCTAGTGTAGATCAAGCTTTTGCATCTCAAACAACAGGTAGTCATAAGAAAAGAAGAGTTAATTTCAGCCTAAGAGGCAGAGGAAGAATTCCATCTAGAGGACACGACATTGGTTCATCAAGATTAGGTGGAAGAGTACAATATCAAGAACAAATTTATGGTAAGAGACAAGATAAGTATCATGTTTAGTGTCATTACTTTAGTAGTAAGTATGGGCACTATGCTTATGATTGCAAGAAAAAGAAATATCATTAGGAGACCCAAAATCAAAATTAGGTTATAAGTTATATTTGTAAACCTATGTTTATCGTATGCAAAAGGTTTTCCAAAGCAATATTTTCTTTATCCCCTATTGAATATAATTTTTCAAAAGAGAGTCCATGTGATGTATGGTATTTGGATTCAAGTTGCAGTAATCAAATGAAAGGTAATTTAGATTTGTTTTCTAGATTGGATGATTTAATTAAGAGTGATGTAACTCTTAGAAATAACGATGTTGTGTCTCGTAAAAGGAAAAGACACGGTTAGTATTATAACTAGACAGAGGAGTAAACAAGTATGAAATATGTTTACTATGTTGTAGGTTTGAAACATAATCTTATGAGTATTGCACAACTAGTACAAAAGGTATACATAATCTATGTGGAAGATAATGAATGCGTGATTGTGGACAAAGATCCTAACACTCACCGATTAAAAAAGTGAAGATGAGAAGTAGTAGGATGTTCCCTTTGATATCAAAATCTGGAAAAATAAGAGATAAGATTTGTTTGGAGAAAAATTAGTAGCTCGGTTTGTAGCCAAGTCCAGGACTAAGTCAAATCAGCCTTTTGTTGAGTCTCAAGCGTTCAAACAGATTAGTTCCACGTTAAGGTAAACTAATCTTGTGCTAAGGTAATGATTCTTGCACCAATTCAAATCAGGTCTACACTTCATCAAGTGAGTCCTACACTGGTTCCTATGCAAATAAAATCGAGTCCTCTTGAAGGAACACAATCAACTTTTCATTCAGTCATGAAGGATGAATCACGACTTCGACATCTAAGGTATTGAAATTTAAATTTTTGAGGTTTAAATTTATTACATAGAATGAATATGGATTAAGGTTTTCCATTGATTCAAAAACTCAAAAGGGTATGTGAAGGTTATATTTTGGGAAGCAACACGAGAGATTCATTCCAAGTTGGCAAAAAAACAAGAGCAAGTGCACCACTTGAGATTATGACGCTTCGATTCATGTGGACCTATGCAAACAACTTATATTGGAGGTTGTTCTTGTTTTATGACATTCATTGATGATTACACAATGAAGACATGGGTTTATTTTCTCACAAATAAATCAGATGCCTTTGATACATTTCAGCCATTCAAGGCATTAGTGGAGAAGCAAAGTGGATATTACATCAAATATCTCGAACGGATAGAGGAGGTGAGTATGTTTCTAATGAGTTTATGAATATTTGTGGATATCATGGTGTACACAAGAAATTCAATACCAGGTATACACCACAAATGTAATGGTGTGGCGAGAGGAAGAATAGAACCATCATGGAGATGGTGAGAAGCATGTTGAGGGCAAAACACTTTCTAAATGACTATTGGGTAGAAGCGTGTAGCAACTTGTTTACATTTTTAATAGGTGTCCAAAAAAACTTGTTCGGAATATTGTTCCTCAAAAATCATGGACAAATAGGAAACATAGTGTTTCTCATTTTAGAATTTTTGGTCATGTAGTGTATGCACATGTACCTAATGAGCTAAGGAAGAAGTTAGACAACAAATGAGAAAAGTGTATTTTTGTTGGGTATTCAAAGAATAAAAAAGCATACAAGTTGTATAATATAGTCAATGGAAAGGTTGTGATAAATAGGGATGTACAATTTATTGATAATGAAGGATGGGATAAAAATATAGAGAAACTCATGAGTATAGCGGCAATTATTCTGCATGATGATATGGGAGATGAAACTTTAGAGTAGTAACGCACTAATTAGGGATCATTTTAAAAAGTTCCATAAACATCACTCAATGGTGTCAGTGTAGAATATTGTGTTGAGAGCTTTCCAACAATCGTGAGAATGTGAAAAACGGACATTGGGAGCTCTAGATATGTCCGGTCAAAGTTTGGTCAACAGGAAAGTCAACTCTTGTCAACTAGTCAATATTGGACCAATCGCACCGTGTGACACATGGCAAAAGGCATTGGATAAATTGGAGGGTTTTTAACCACCGGTCTTCAAAAATCATGGAATAGAATGGCGCATCAAAACAAGAGGCTCAACTTTTGATACGGAGGGGAGCCCTACCGCCGCGTGTGGTCTATGGTATTATCACCAATGTAGTGGTTGCACAAGCCACCACATGGCTTGCCAACACGAATCGAGTTGACTCAATTTGCCTATTGAGACACGACAAGTGGACTATATGCTATTGACTGAGTTAATTATTTTCCATTCCACATTACTTGGGTCGAATTTATATTATCTTGGTTAGTCCACTTATAACCATTTTCCAAATGCCACACATATATGCCAAACTATATATATTAATGTTTATACATTAGTATTAAACTATATAAATTACCAACCGCTTAGCTCACATAATTCTCCTAACCACCAAACACATTGCTAAGGATCCACGTAGTGGATAAGCGGTGGAAGCTTCCACGTGGAAGGGAGAAGGTGAAGTGGTGTTGGAGGGGGCAAGGCCCATGCGTGAAAATCCACGTGGTGAACAAGGTGGGGTGGTTATGCTTCAAAGTGGTTCTTTGACCACTTCATACAATGCATGGAAAGGCTATTTAAAGCCTAAGATTTTATCCCCACCGCCAAAATATGGACCTTATCCAATTGCCACTCCATTTGGAATTTAATACCATTTAACAATGCAATCCACTAAAATGGGTATTGATCCCTTTTATTTTGCTAAGGGATGAGGCTAATATTAGCCTAAGGATGATGTTAAGTGCATTATTTTAAGGGCCCTAATTTTTGTATAAATAGGGAACCCATGTTATTGTAACACACACAACTTGGAAGCTCGAAGCAAGATCTTGAGGAATATTTCCCAAGCGAGCGGAGGAGCGTTTATTTTATAAGACCTATTTTATTAGGCTTATTATAAAGTTGTGAAGACCTATTTATTTAAATAGGAATTATTGTGGCTAGGAGTTATTAATACTACCTAGTCAGCCCATAGTGCCACACCAATTATTGTAAATCCTAGAATATCGACTGGAGTGTCATAGGGAATCACGAAGTATCTGGAAGGCCAATCGAGAACCAAAGGATTCTAAATAGTGGAGATGGTACCATCAAGCTTGCCGAATACGCCAGGAAGGTGGAAGTCGGGTGCTATTTTTCACCCTTGTCTTTTGAAGGTCTGGTTATTCTTCTAAGAAAGTTCTTAATAGTTTTCATTAGGTTTTCTTGTGAAAGTACTATTGTAACTTACAAGTTTTGACTAGTGGAATGGTTTGATAAGAACCCGAGACGTAGGCAATTGCCAAACTCCATAATCAATCATTGTGCAATTGTCTTTATTGTCTTGCATTAATTTTTAAATTGATTACTTAAAAGGAGTAAATTGTCAGAAAATATTTAAATCATATAAGGGTCGAGATTAGGTACTATATCTACAAATCTTGGACATGAACCACAAATTGTAGCACAAGATACATCTCCATCTACAATCAGGGATGTCTCCAATATTTCAGCCATGTTCAGCCATGTAAGAGACACCACAGAGAAAACCAAAAGAAACTCCATAACCACAAAGCAGCCCTACATCGAATAGTATTGCGCGCAAAGGAAAACACAGAGTCCGAGTGAGATTTATAATGTTGATACACTCAATTCATTTTCAGTTAGCATTATTTTCTCAGGCTACAAATCCAATATATTTTGAAGAGGCTATAAATAATGGAGTTTGGGAAAAATACATGAATAATGAGATCGATGCTATAGAGAAGAATCAAACATGGGAGATGATGGATCTTCCAAAATGAAAGGACGTGATAGGATTCAAGTGAGTCTACAAAACTAAATACAATGCTGATGGAAAAGTACATAAACACAAAGAAAGGATAGTAGCAATATGTTTTATGCAAAAATATGGAGTTGATTACAATGAAACATTTGCACCAAAAGAGCACGTTTGGATACAAGTAAGAATGCTTTTAGCAATTGCAGCTAAAAAAATGTATTGTTTATCGATGGATGCTAAATCAACATTCTTGAATGGATTCCTTGAAGGGGAAGTTTATGTGAATTAGACAGAAGGTTATGAGAGATAAGGCCATGAGGGAAAAGTATACAGATTGAATAAAGTGCTCTATGGTCTCAAGCAAGCACCTAGATCTTAGTACAACAAAATAGATTCTTATTTGATTAAGAATGGTTTCAGTAGGATTAATAATGAGCCTACCTTATATACCAAGATAAATGAGGAAGGTAAGATTCTAATTTTTTGTTTATACATAGATGATTTCAAAATTACTGGAAATTTATCTACAGAGTCATTCAAATCAACCATGAAGAACAAGTTTGAGATGTTAGATCTTGGTCTTATGCATTACGTTTTAGGGATTGAAGTTCAAAATCAGAAGGTGAAGTGTTTATCTCACATGTAAATTATGTATATGATGTTTAGAAAAAGGTTTAACATGATGAATTGTAAGAGATCGCCAATATCTATTGTAGTAGGTTCAAAGTTGATAAAAGAGGATGAAAGATCATTTGTGGATCCAAAATTGTTTAAAAAGTTGGTTGGAAGTCTTATGTATTTGACGGCCACAAGGCTTGATATCATGTATGGTGTGAGCCTCATATTAAGGTTCATGGAATCTCCAAAAGATTCACATTGGCAAGATGGAAATAGAATCTTGAGGTATGTACGTGGAACAAGGAGACATGGAATTCTTTATTCAAGTTCAAATGAGCTCAAACTCATTGGTTATATAGATAGTGATCTTGTTGGAAGTATAGATGATCAGAAAAACACATCCAACTATAATTTTCACTTTGGAACAAGAGTGGTTTCATTGGAATCAAATAAATAACCCCTTTTCACGTTATCTTCGGTGGAAGTAGAGTATGTAGCAGCAACAGAGCAACATGTCAACTTGTTCGGATGAGAAGAGTGTTGATAGATATATTGTAGAAACAAGAGGAAGCTATGCATATTTTTATGACAACAATTCAACCATAGAATTGTCCAAAAATCATGTTTTTCATAAGAAGAGCAAACACATTGATACAAGGTATCATTTCATCGTGGAGCTGGTAAACAAAAAGGAAATTTGTCTTGAATTTTGTAGATCTGAAGATGAGTTTGTAGACATTTTTACAAAGGATTTGGGAAAATAATTTTTCAAATATTTGAGAGATTGTTTGGGAGTTTGTGATCCTACGCATGACAGATTTGAAAAAGGAAACAAAGCTCCAGAAGAGTGAAAGCTACAAGTTTGAAATTAAGGGGAAGTGTTGGAAATATGCATGCGCCATGCATAGTTAATTCCACCTATAGATTTTTAGGAGAGTTAAAAATAGATTTAGTTTGATTTAGTTTAGCATGAGTCCTGCTTTAGATAAATCTCTATTTTTAGGAATATATTTAATTCAAATAAATATGCTTTAATTCATGCACAACATGCGCTATTTTAAAGAACAATCTAGATTTAGAATGTTTGTGTTTTTAGAGCTCAATGAGCTTATTTATTAGGAGAATTTTGTTATTGTTTTACAAGTAAACAAGATGTAAGAAATTGTGTCACACACATAAATTCAATGTAATGATCCAAAGCTCTGAGGAAGAAGGTTTTATTAATGGAGAACACACAATAATGCTGGTTTGATATTTAATCTATTTTTGCAAGTTATTTTAGTGTTATGTTTATTTCCTTTATGTTGTTCATTGTATTAGAATGTTTATTTTTACAAATTTTTAGCAAAGGAGGTTATTTTGGTATCTTATTAAATTTTTAGTGAGCTATGGCTTCTACATCTAGTATATAGACACCACAATTTAATGGAAATAATTATGAATACTTCTATGTAGCCAATATCAAGGATTTTATTTAAATTTTATCTAAGTTGGAATGGAAACTCATATCTATTAAATAATAGTAAATTTTTTTAGTACGAGTTTGATCAATTTACCTCATCCTTAACTAGTATTCCATTCTCTACTTGTAAGTAAAATTCAACATCATCCATATTTGGTTGTCATAAGCATGCTAGCCCTTTCCTCGTTATATATATATTTTGTATACACGTCAATATTAATCTCTTGAGGTATATTTTCACATATACTTATTTTCATATAATTTTCCAAATGAGTTAAGGTGTATTTGACCATAGATAATCCACATATACTTTGATGTTGGAACTTAGAACATAAGAGCTAAAATAATTAATGTATTTAATCAAAACACATGCTTCGTCTACATATTATTGTAATTACGTTCAAGATTATGTATAGATATGATAATAAAGGATATCATTTGTTGAATATATTCCTTGTTATTTTGTAATAACAAATAGCTATAGTGTGAGGTGATGTAGAAGTAAAAATATGAAATTCCTTACCATCATCGTGGCTAGCCCTTTTTTTAGAGGTCCATTATTTCAATTTGTTCATATTTATTATATTTGTAATAGTTGTAGTGTAATAACATTGATATGAAACACGTGACAAATTTCATCTAGCCAATATTTGACTATACATCCTTTCGAGTATGGGATCTCAATGCTATCAATAGATTTTACTCTTTCATGATCGATTATCACTCAATTTTTAGAGAAAATTTTCCGAAGTAATTGGCCTTTATCCACACCAAAAACATATTTTCTATGATTAAGGGAAAGTTCAAAATCCTTTGGATTTGTTATACGTTTTCCTATATGATCCACTTGATATTCTCCTTTCCTCGAATAGAATCTAAAGTCATTTTGATATAAAAACATGATCTCATTGATTATGTTGGTAAATACATAGTTGATTACCCATTTAAATCTTGATCCAACATTTATAATGCCAAAAGGCATGTCCACACAAGCTACATAAGTTCCTCAATAAATTTTGAAAGTAGTTTTAAGAATCTTTAATTATTTGACTAGAACCTAGTTATAGCCGAAAATCTAAACAACATCAATGTAATCTCTAATCTGGTAACCTATTGTACAATTTCATCCATGTTGGGTAGGTGTAGACACTCAAATTTTGTATTTATACTCTTTAACATTGTTGTTGTTAACATTTCTCTATTCCTCAAAAACTTTCACTCTACTCATTCTCATCAAGTACATCCCTAGGTCTTTTATCTATCCTCCATAATCTTAAAGACTATCTTGTTGATATTTTATGAGATTTTTTTCTTGAAACACAATAGTAAATTCTAATTTTCAGCATCAAAACTTCACATGACATATTTCCACTCTTAAAGGTCAAAAAAATATAATAGGGGTAGGAACATCTAAATTGTCTTGAACCTAGTGTACTATCTTGATCTAGTTCATTTTGGTCCCAAACTTACCATTGCACATTAATATTTACATCGATTACTTCCTTGCAATTAGAATTTCCAACTTAATTCATCTTGGAATCATATATAAGCAAGTGAAAAAAACCTCATTCAAACTAAGAAGCAATTTTATGGACTCATATTACAAAAGTTAGGAAAAAGGAACCAAAATCTCCCTACTCTTCAAAAGTACCTTTTACATTCATTAGGGTGGCACTATATACATAAACATGAAGCTTCCCACTAAGTTTAGAGAACTGATTCCCACACTTGCAAACACTCAAGTTCACTGAATCGAGTAGATTGGAAAGAGAAAAAATTAAGTCAAGTATTTTCAAAGAAATAAAGTTGAATTTTATTACACTACATCTAGATATAAAATGATAGGTGGAGAGTAATATGTGGTTTGAGGCATCTTCGAGTAGTGTCAATGTTGGTGCTATGATGGGTGCCCATAACCCACATAAATTATTTTTCAAGACATAATCCATTGCTATGGTTTGAAGGATTTAACAAAGTATTCCGATACCCTCACAATGTGATTGAGATTGATTGACAAGCAACTACAAATAATATCATATAATAAAAAAATCAAAAAATCTATAGAGTTACAAACAAAAATTATGAGTAGGTGCAAAACAATACATAGAGGTGAAGACCATATATACATTGTTTCCCCTACTATAAATTCCTTCCCCATGATATCTTCACCTCACAATAGAATTTTTAAAGCTTTCTCATGTCAATATATCCTTTTTCAGCATCGAGATCACCCATATCAACATATAATCACTTGTAAGAAGATAATTTCACTCAATCCCATGAATTTGAGAATTTCTATCGTATCTTATACATTTATTGAAAGTTTTAATGTATTATTATGATAATTAATGGTTATTCTATGAATTTAATTATTCATAATAACCCTATGTAACTCCTCTTTCACTTATCGTTTGATCATAGTCATGTAAAATCCTAAACAAACTCGAAAGGGTGGTTTTTTTTTTTTTCGGTGAACCTAACTTTTGAAACCAAAATAGCATCTCAACCCTTTGAAACCTTGAAGTTTCTATTTCTTTTTATTTTCGTACTAATTTCTTTTTATATCATCATGTTGATTGTTAGGGATCATTATCAGTATTTATGTAGCTTTCCCACATCTTATTATCCAACCCCTTTCACCCTTGTGCCTAAGTCAATGATAATGTAATTTATAATTATATTTTGTTTATAAATATTTCTCATATCCAAGGTGGTGCTTCCAATAATCCCTCTAAAGATCATTCCTAGGACCTTATCAATTATGATTTGTAAAAATTCACACAATTATAACAATATAATATCTCTAACATTGATGTTTGACTATATGATACACAATAAAAAATTATAAAATTTTACATCATTTCAGTTACAAACATCTAAAATTCCTACATCTATGGTATCCGCATCCTCATTGGAACCTCATATTATAATGCACAATGTTACTATGCCTATTCTTGTAACCATTATTATTACTACACCTTACATATATATTAGTTAACATATTTGTTCATTAAGCACACAATATCTTGAAACCATTTTTAACACATTAGAAGCTCAAATATTTAAATTATAACAAGGTATGTCAACTTATCCTCATGCTATGGAATCGGCCCAATTCTTACAAAGTCATTTAGCTCCTAAGGTGGCCTCCTAACCTTTTCCTTTTGGTTTTGTTGCACCTAATATTCCTATCTATGATGGCAAAGGTGGTCTTGAGGAACATCTTAAATCGTTTCATGTGGATTGCATTGATTATGCCTATTATGAAATCTTGTTTACCATGTTATTCCTTAGGATTATTAAGATTTTTTCAATGTAAAGTTTATATATCTCTTAACGCATTCTATGCAATCTTTAACTGCGCACCGAAAAATTAAATTTTATCCCAATATGCTATCAACCTTTGAGATAAGGTTTCTTATTCAAAAATGTCCAAGCTACACCAAGGTTCTAATGAACATAAAAATTATTATGTTTTGTGTTATCACTCCATGATTATTGTTTTCATGTAGAATGTCGGTATGAAAAATTGAAACATTGAGCATGACAACCAAGCCCATAATTGAATATTATGTTTAATTTTCACTATAAATCATTCCTCAAGATAACTTACCCTCTGTTTAACCCTCAATCAGAAGTAGAGGAATGTGATAATAATATTTTAAATGTGTTTCAGCATGCAAGGAATATTGCATAATATGATTGATGAATTCATTGTGACTTGATGAAAGACAACTTCCTCCGTGAGGTCTACAAAGGTAATTTTGGACATTTTGCAACCGAGTAAACAATCTCTAGAAGAGTACAAGGAAAATATATATCATATGAAGGTGATTTAAGAGGAAATTGAACTTTTCTAAATAATTTTAATAAATTTTGTAAAGAAAATTTGATTTAGAAACAATTTGTTCAACTTAGGATAATTCTAGGTGTAAAGAATGAAATCTCGAATGGTGAAATATGACTTATTTGTATGATTCTAGGAGTTACATAAAGATTTAAGAGGAAATAAAATACTTATTGGAAATACATTGGAATCCTCTACAAGATGGAAATATTGATTTTTTTCTTAGGTAAATTAGAACACAAAAACTACTACTCTCGATCCAAAGATAATATATGCCCTAAATTTAAAATTTTAGGAGGAATTGGGCTTCAATAATTTTTACCTTTATCTCTTTCGGTGTCTTGAATTCAAAAACATATGCTCTCAACATGAAAAAATCAATCTTAGTGTCGCTATTTGCACATGGTGACTAATCCAAACTTTCCAAAAGTGTCCAAGCCACATTTTTCACCTCATACATCCACACTATCCACCAAAAGAAAAAAGGAATAAGGAGATAAAAAGTGTGAACCCCTTTTCATGTTAAATTTTTATCACTTCTAACCACTTATGCCCTCGAATTTAAAAATCCACTCTTCTTCATGCCCTCTTTCATGATGGATGACCCTTAGGTCACACATTTTCACATCATCTATCCCTACTATAACCGAATAGATAAAGGTTACAAAAATGTGTTCACCCCTTCCTCCATTCCACCCTTGGTCACCATAAAACCTATTTTCACCCATTTGGATCTCATTCCTATCCCCATCTCTCACCCAATTCACAATGTCTTCACCACATGTGTCCCCACTATCGCCTAAGGAATAGAGGGGAGAAAATAGTGCGACCTCCTAAATCATGACAATTTTCCAAACCATGGTTAAATAGTTGTGGTCATAGGAGGGTTTAAAACTCTCATATATCAAATTAACTCCTCATATCTCTTAAAAACTTAGCTATTTTTATAAGTAAATATAGTGTTGAATTACCCTCACAACCTCCATTTTAATGAGGGATGCTAATTAAGTTTCTCAAGACATCCATAACCTTTAAAATGAAGAATTTATAATAAATCCTCATCCATGCAAACCCGTTTTGAATGAAAGCGTATCGAAGTGCATTCCTCTATAAAATAAAATTCATTAATTATATGTATTATCTATAGAAATGTGTAGTCACAAAATCATGCACTTTAGGCATTATTTAGCCATGTCTCATCCTGTTTTTTAGAAATTTTTTGAGTGAAGAAAGTACTATTTTAATACCACCTTTTTGGCCATCTTGTTTTTCTTTTATTTTGTCATTCCCAGACATTTTTAGATACATGCCCAGTCTGTTTCACCACTTTTCTATCATTTTAGCCTTAACCAAGGTGCTCAAGCCTGTAGTGGGGACCCCGGTGCCCCGATTCCCACTTGGGGCACCTTGATCCATTTTCTACTTTCTTGCCCCTTTTTGGCCCTCTTATAGCCATTTTTCATCCTTATATTTTTCCTAGTTAGCCATGTTAGAATTAATTACAAAATTAGATCATGATAACCCTATAAATATAATGTTATGAGACCATAATGAAGGTCCTAAAGCAGCACTTACCACTATCATTCCATCTAGATTTGCATCCATTGCATCACTTGGATCCACATAGTTCCATACATCAAGGCTAGGAGATCTCTCCCTATCTCTATCTCTCTATTTTTGGTTTCAATTGTTTGAAATGATGGGTGCATGGAATTTATGATTGAGTGTAGGGAATTTCCGTACATAGTCCTGGGGACTGACACACCATTGGTTGCGGTACTCTAAATAAGAGGAACTTTCTGATGTGATATGTTGTAATTAGTGAGTTGTTATTGTGAAGCTATATTCATCTTGAAATACATGCATTACCATAGAATATTGATATGTATTATTGTTTGAAGAATTTTTCTTTGTATATTTTGAAAATAAAATACAAAGGTGGCTATATTTTATAGTGTCGAATTGAATGTAAAATTATACTCAATGGTGTACCTATGTTATAAAGATGTTAAACTAATATTTTACTATGTTAATTATTTGTATATTTCCTCAGTAACCATAATGCTAGGTGAAATCTCCTCTCATCAAAACTAATGAAATTAAGAGAACGAGTTATAATGCCTATTATACATCCTCCCCCATTTGAGTTTTCATCTAGGGAAAAAAATATTGATCGTTTTAGTAAAATACTCTAGCCTCATTAATAATCTCCTGTTTTGTAGCCAAGACATCTTATTAAGGACCTTTTTACCCAAATATTTTATGAGGTGGTGGTTTTACATGGTGAAACCTATCATTTTGGGAGGAGTGAGGTGATCGTGTCTTGTTGTTATAGGTATAATCATATCATTAATAATTTTAACCCCCTCTTTGCGTAATTTTTCCCTTGGTAACCTAGTGGGTGGATAAATCCTTGCTAGATAGTTGGTGGTCATACTTATGATTGATCCATTGTGAGATCAAAATTAGGTGAGTAGAGACTACATTTCAAATTACTTACGTATTTACCCAAATTTGGAAATAGTACCTTAGGATGCCTTCTTAATGCTTAAGATTATTTGGGATACCTCTCTTGCAATATACACTTAATACTTTCATGTTTAAGAGCAATGAAATCCATTTTCTTGTGCAAGGTCATACTCATTTTAGTCTTAAATCCCTAAGTGTTACATAAGTGTTATCGAGAATAAATTTGTTTCAAAATGATGTAATACATAACCAAAGTAACCATGTAAATGTAGTTAGTATAAAAGTGTAAATAAAATTAATCTATGGAATTCCCACCACAAAAATGGTACACCTTTGAGAGATGTCAAAATTAACTAAAATGTCAAATGTGATCATAAAATGAATGTTACAAAGTAGAGTTCCACGACTAAGACAACAACCCAATAAATCAAAAATAAAATATGATTCATGATCACATGATTTGTTTGCATAAATATGAGTCAAACAATGATGCTAACGAAATAATAAAATGTAACCTTTAGAATGGGATACTTGCAATCGTATCTAACTTCTTGTGAGATAAGGAGATTGCACTCTGGTTGGAATTGTAAAAGTTAGTAGAATCCTTGGCATAGTTAGGAATATATTAAATCTAGGATCACTCAAGAAGAAGAATTTATGGTCAAAACATGAAATTAACTCATTGCTATTAAGAGTGAACCCTTAATATGATAAAACAAATTAGTTGTAAATGTGAAATTCATCACTTAGATTCAAGGAAAAATATCTATAAGGGGAACATAGGTGTAATGTACCCTTCCATGCACAATATGATTGTGAAAATATGAATTCCTAATAGAGCACAGATTGTGAATCAAGAATGATATAACTTAATTAGTTAACCTACATAGTTTGTTGTAATAACTAGAAGATTAAAATAATGTATTGTTAGAATTAAACAATATTATTAAATGAACTTGGGATAGGTGTTTTATTGATCTAGTAATCTTTCTTTTTTCTTCTTGTGAATTTTCCTCCTTGTACAATGAGATTATTTTTCCAAACCAAGTAAACTCGACTCTTTCAAACAAATCCTTAAGTAAAATATTAGAAGGTGCATGTGTGTTTATATATTCCTAATCATAATTAAACTATATAAATTTATTTCCATAAGAGAAATCATAAATTTCTATAGGAACCACTATAGGTGAAATGTTAAACAAAAAAAAACATACACCTAGTTGTAAAGGAACAAAGGGTCCCATGTTATGAGTTCTTTAGACAATTATAGTCAACTAATTTTTTTTTGAGAAACAAACCTTTAACATAAGAATTGAATATTAGGAGACTCATAGTTGTTTAAAATTAATTTATTTAACAAATGAACTATGAATAACTAATGGAATTGGAGAAAGGAACCAACCACATATTCTCTTTCAAAGACTAATGATCTATAAAATGAAGTAATTGAAGTTTGAAAAATAGGAAATTTTAAACCTTATATGTTTAATTCTGCTGAATATTATAAGGTCATATAATGGAAACCTAAATTTAATGAATATGTAAACCATTAAAAGGCCATATCGTGGAGTATGCCTATCCTATGTTTCTTACTTTTAACGGGTCATTTTCCTATTTTACGTCGTTTCGAGAAAGACATTGATGTGTACCCTATGTTATCCTATTGTATGAGTGGGTTCATGTTTATGTAAGTTTCCTACGAGATGTCGAGTCTCTTTATTTTGATCCCATGTGGTGTTGTGTAACATGCGATTAGATTATAAATAAATAAAAAATTATCCTCTTATTATGTCTATTGTATTTTGGTTGTTTAAAATGTGGGCATTACACTATATTATATGTTGTTAATTATAATTATAATTATATTTAAAAATAATTAATATTTATTTAAATAAAATTTATATTAATTTAAATATAATTAATATTATAATTTAACATATCACCTATTCTAAATGATTTTTCCTTTTCACATATTCTAATCCTCCTCTAATTATGTAACAATATTGTTTTGGAACATCCACAATAGTTTTTTTAAATCTCTCGATTGTTTTTTTTTTTTTTTTTGTGTGTATAAACTTCTTGAATTTTAAGGATAATCCTACTTGTTAACTTACAACCCAATTTTATTTAATAAAAGAATTTAAACTCTATATCTAAAATATAACACTTTTAAACTATCCTTTAAAAGTAACAATGAAAAATTCATTTATAACAATTATATATATAAATATATATATATATATATATATATATATATATATATATATATATAAACTTTTGAATTTTAAAAACAATTCTTCTTGTTAACTCGACAACACCATATTTTTAATAAAATAATTTGTTTAATAAAACAATTTAAATTCTATATTTACAATATAACAGTTTTTAAATTGTCCTCTAAAAGTAACATAAAAATTATTACACCGAAGGCGTACCCCTATAGAAAAATCCCTTCAGGTCGTTTTGATGACTATATTAACTTTTAGGGCCTTTCGCCTATTCTTTTTGGCTTTAGCAGATTTGGTGGTTTTAGCTTTTCCACCTTTTGCGAGCTGCACTTCCCCTCTCTTCTCATACATCCTTGTCATGAAAATGGAACCTGTCTTCAGATCAGATGCACATAAACCCCAACTATTCTCTCTGTTTGAGATCTCTTTGGCCACAAGATCATTCAACAAAGGAGAGATTTTGGGTAATGGCGAAAGGGGTATTTTCTTCAAGGGAACCTTGCAGAATGGCTCCTCTGTGGTAGTAAAAATATTACCTCCTCTTTTGATTCATGTTCACATGATCAGATCAGGGCTCGAATATGATGTTTTTGCAACATCTGCTCTTGTGCAAATGTATGTGAAATGCAGAAGAATTAAGAAAGCACGCTAACTGTTTGACAAAATTTCTAATCGAGATGTCGTCTCATGGAATGCAATGGTCACTCGATATGTCAAGAATGGGTTTGCCAATGAGTTCATGTCCTTATTTGATCAAATGCAACTAGTAAGTGTTATGCCAGACTTATTCACAATTGCGAACATGCTTCAGGCGTGTGCACTTTTGGGTGACTTAGGATTTGATTCCGATGTTCATGTCTAGAATGTCGTCATAGACATGTATGCAAAATCTGGGAGTATAGACGGTGGACGCCATGTATTTGACAAAATGTTGGAACGAGATGTGGTCTCATGGAATGCAATGATTGTTGGTTATGTTTAGAATGGACAAAGCAATGAAGCCTTGAAATTATTTAATCAGATGCTACCGACTGAAGTTATCCCTGATTCATTAACTGTAAATAATGTACTCTGAGCCTGTGCTGAATTGGGGGATCTGCAAAAAGGTAAATGGATTCATGATTACATAACTCACTGAAAATTTGAGTTTAATCTTTTTGTCTTGAAACCTTGATAGACATGTATGCAAAGTGCGGGAGTATAAATGTTGCATTTGAAGTTTTTGAAAAATCTTACAAGAGCAATGTTGCTATCTGGAATGCGATGATTGTTGCCTATGCACAATATGGACATGCCAGTGAGGCCTTCAAACTCTTCAATGAAATTCTTTTCTCAGATGCCCCCAGCCTGAGCAACCGATATGGAAATTTTATTATAACTCATGTCTAACTCGATGAGAGACACGAGCCCGCCTAACGAATCCAACAAGTTGTTGAAGCAGTCAAAATTGTAACACAGGAAATGACGTTTGTAAATGCTATTTGTGCGGTTATCATTACATTCCCATAACTAAACGTGATTTATGCACATACTAAAGAGCAATGCAGATGATGGCATATACACATTGTATATTTGATTATGGGCTCGTTTTCCTCATTTCCTGCTTATTGCAGGATTTGAACATTATACTTCTATATCTTTTCACTACTTAAACCAAATGCTGAAGACGACGTGGAGGCTTGGAAGTATTTCCATTATTGCAGATCTTGAAACTTTTGTGGATATACACACTGCCAGGTTTGTTAAATCAGATCTGGGTATATACTTGTTTATTTTGTGCAATGTCAATTATTTACATTTATTTTTAATAATTAAGTTTAATACATTTTGTGGTCATTTCATGTCCAAAGTTTAGGGTACACGAGTTTGCATTTAAATTCCATATTCCAATTCGTGGAAAGCTTGGCTACAACTTTTCAGATCTAAGATCCCTTTTGTTTTTATTTGGTAAATTTTCCTTGGCATATATGTGACCTACCGATAGGTATCTCTAGTTTGTTGGGGTATGCCACACCTAGCAAGTTTTATCTGGTATTTTGCACAATTTCAACCGAGTTAGATGTAGTATTTTATCCAATTTCAAGACAATTATATATAGTTCCAACTTATATTCTTTCCCTCCCTTATGTAATCTTTCAGACAAAAATGTATCTTGTGTGTTTGTGTGTAGGGATTATTCCTACCCATCTGACCATTGGCAAGCAAGTTTGTCATTTTTATATTGTTAGGTAAGTCCAGAACATTATCAATCAAGTGGCACAAAGCTTTGTTATTTTTAAAACAGAATTCGGATGCATTACTTTTTCTTTGGTTCAAAGAGATGCAGCTTAAGTTTAACTAATAATCTGAATAAAACAAAGTGTTTGTAAGTTACAGGGACATAATCAAAAGCCATTATACAACAAATAAAGAGTATCCTATTGGATAAAATGGATCTTAGTGTTGTCAGCATTATAGTATTGTATGATCTTTCCCTTCATTAATCATCTATTTCAACTTAGCATGAATATTTAGATCATGTGCATATAACTATGTACATCATTTGAGTCAAAACTTTCAAGAAGATGATTCATGTGGTGTCTCAATGGCTAAGAGAGAATTATTGTTTTAAATAAAGGGGATTTTGTAGGGCAGTACAAGAATTCCAGAATATATTGATGGAAGAAGAAAATAATTAGTCATATTTTACTTGTCCATAATCACCATCATCAAATTGAATCTCCTCTAGGTTTTTTTGTGTGTTTTGTGAGGTACATGGCATGGCAACACTGAGTTATCCTTTATTGAAGTTAATCCATGACATACACCCAATATATATTGTTGATGAAATGTGTAAAGGAAGAGTGTGATTCTCTCCTTGTTTAGAAAAATGATATTTGTTGAATAATTATGTTTGGAGAGAAATTTCTTGTCTACATGACATATGTGAAAGACTTCCAAATATTTTTTTGATCTTTGATCGGCATGAAATCCTAGGGACCTCTCTCTGATAATAAAATTTTGTAGTACATAATGCTTAACCAAAAACAAAACAAAATAAAAATAGAAATGTCGAAAACTCATAGGGCAAGGAGGCTGAATTTGTATGGGAACATGGCGGTTGACATCTTGGAGAGTGACACATCCTAGACAACATTTCAGACCTATCGCGTCCCTTACATGACAATACAAACACATTATTTGTGATCCCAAGGAATTCTGCAAAGAATGGTCACCCTGAAGAACCTTCAGACCTATAAATTTCATTACACAATAATACATGCACTTTATTTTGATCAAAGGTATTAACCACTATAAAAATTAAGTGAATGTTGCAAGTTTTGTAGTGAATAGGTTAATGGAATCGAGGGAAAAACGTTTAAAGAATTTTGCTTAAGAGGAGCTCTCTTGAATAGCCATCTAAAACCAATGCATTATGGATTAAAGAAACCCTGCACATAAAGATAATGTCTCCTCACTTTAACTTTTTAAATGGGTCGATCTATATCTATATATATTTGAATCAATTTCATTTTCTGTGAGAAAAATGCCTACCTATCACTATTTTTTCTATTGTACCTAGAGAAGAAGAAGAATGAGGTGAAGGGGGCGCTTGACCGGGCATAATGTCCAACAGTATGGATTTTGCTTCTCTGTTCCTAAGAACTTATGTCGTATGCACTTTATCAAATTTATAATGCCACTTTTTTCATGCTACATATATTTTATTTCGAGGTTTTTGACCCATTTTGGTTTCACCTCATCTCATCACTACCATGGATCTCATTTTTTTGCCAATAATTTATCTATGGATCTTTATTCTCTTTTCTACCATGGCTTTGTTGCTTTTCTCCACTAGTTCTCTATCCTATTTGAGTTGGGGGTGTTGTGCCTTAGCTTAGTTGTATTTCTTTAATGGCTTGTATTTGGTTTGAGCTAAGCCAATTTTCCTTCATTTATTTTCCTAAACTTGCTCGATGGTTTGTAATGTGATCTCTTTTCTAGGTCTGCATTCTTTTACCCAATTTAAGATGTGGGTTTTCAGCTTGTGACTCGAGCTCTACTTGTGTTGAGTTGGCTCATTATTTTGTAATTTCCCAACTCGCCCACTTAGGATCCCAACTCGAGCTTGATGTGTGTACTTCCTTGCATTGGGTGCCATATATGCATTGATATTTTCCCCTTCATTTGAGCTCAAGGTTTCACTTGTCTATCTCTAACTCGGGGTCTATTATGTCTTGATTTATTTCATGTGCTGTTGCCAATTTCACACGTGTTGTGTTGACAAAATGTCAAAGGTCGAAGCATCCTTTAGGACTTCATTGATTGTGGGATATTGTCTATTTTGGTTCATTGAGGAGACTTTAATAACTATGAAATAATGCATCTAACACATTACCCAGCCAAGCCCATGAATCATTTGATCGAATACCTGAAGTTGATGTGGTCTCGTCAAGTGCGGGGATCATGGGATTAGTGTAAAAGGTATGGATCACTCTTCCTCTCACTTCAAACTAAACATTTCATCATTTTTTCTTTATGTGTTGGATTTCAGCATGTTATAAATATAAAAAATGCAAATTGAAATGAATGACATGGATTTTATCTTTCTTGAAAATTTTTTTCTTTAAACTCTTAAGAAAAAGTAAAAAGTTAGGCCATTTGAACCATGCACATGGAGCGCCATGTCAAACGGTTAATGGGATGTAAAACCTCAAACACGAACCATAGTAACAAAAGAGACCATGAAGTTTCTTAACCAAGATGACTAACATGATTAGATGCCTTAACAAGGTGAGATTCAATACCATTTGTAAACTTCAATCGCTCTTGGTGATTTTCCCAATTTATGAAATTGTGATTAGTTTTCATTTACAAATGTCACATCGATTTGGTGTAACTTGAAAACATCTTCACCTACCTCTAGCACTCCTATGTGAGAATGGAAACCAACTCTCAGTTTCGTAAAATTAATTTCGTAAGTTAGAGTTTCAAGTGGATGTTGGGGCCCACCAGTTTTTGTACAACATAAGTGTTTGATGTGTTCATGATAATTGGGCTCAAAATCACCTTCATAAATTGAACCTTGTTTGACGTAATCAAATTCTATCGAATCCAGCAAGTTCTTTGTTTATAGGGGGATAGGTAGGAATCGATGAATTTATGTTTGAAGATAAAATGAGTGGTTTTGGAAACCATATTGTAAGCACTTTAGTTGATTTGGTTAGTTGTCACACACTCGCAACTTAAGCTAGAAAATATTCCTGAGCATCCCATTGGTTATGTAAATTACTCATGAACCCTTTTTATAGCATTAAAGTGTGTGTAGAGTATTATTTAATCAATTACTTTGTATGAAAGGATTTTGCAATATATAGTGTTCTCTCTCCTTCCCCTCTCTCTCTTAAAATAAATATAAAATTGTGGTTGGTCTTGGAAACGTGAATGGATTAAGAATGCAAATGATTTTGAAATAAAATGAAAATGTGTATCTATTGAGAAATGGTCAAAATATTGTGAGTAGCAAAGAAAATGTTTCTGACTTCTCTCTTCCCTACTCTCTCTCTTGAAAAAAAAGTAAATGAATGTGTGAGGAAATTATCTCTCCTCTCTCTCCTTATATCTACCTCTCTCTGTACTTTGTTTGAAATTTATTTAAATGATGAATGTCTTGTTTGTAGTGGAGTGTAAGGGTTTTCCATACTCATTCCTAGGGTGACGCAACGTTGGTTACAGGTACTCCAAACAAGAGGAATTTTCTGGATGTGATATTTTTAATTGATGAGTTATCATTGTAAATTTATATTCATCTTGTAATATATTTATTACCATAGAATAATGATATGTATTTTTCTTTGGAAGAATTTTTCTTTGTATATTTTGAAAGGGAATGCCAATGTGGAGCCTATACTTTATGATGTCAAATTAGATGTGAACTTGTAATCAATATAAATATATCCAACTAATCTTTTTCTATGTTAATTATTGGTTTATTTCATTAACAACCAAAATGCTAGGTAGAATCTCCTCTCATCAAAACTAATGAAAATAAAAGAACGATCTATAATGCCTATTGTACTTCCTTCTCCCATTTTAGTCTCGTTGTAGGGTAAGAAACATTTATCATGTTAATAAAATACTCTAAACTCATTAATCATCTTCTTTTTCTAGACATAAGCCATCTTATTAAGGACATTTTTCCTTAATGTTTTAAGAGGTGGTGATTTTATGTTGTCAAACCTATCATTTTGAGACAAGTGAGGTGATCATGTCTAGGTGTTGTAGGTCTAGCCATATCATGAATAAGTTAACCCCCTTGTGCATAAATTCCCTTCCTACCCTAGTGGGTGGCCAAAGCCTTGCAAGATAGTTGGTTTTTGTACCTACGATTGATCTCTTTTGAGATAATTTTTTTTTGAGGGGATACTACATTTCGAATTACTTGTGTATTTACCCAACAATTGAAATAGCTCCTTAGGAGGCTTTTGTAAATCTTAATATTATTTGGGATATCTCTCTTGTAATATACCCTTAATACTTGTGTGTCTAAGATAAATGAAATGAATTTTCTTCTATGAGTTTGTACTCCTTGTAGTGTTAGATCCCTGACTGTTACTTAGGTGTTATTAAAAATTCAAATTATTCTAAAACAATGGCTATACGAATACAAATTAACGATGCAAGAGTAATGGGAAACAAGAGTAAATAAGATATTATTTAGGAATAAAGTTATGCTTGAAGTCTTCATAATTGATTTAGGAATTCTCCTTTTATTTGAAAAACTAAATACTAATAATAAATAAATACAAACTTTTCTTAGATAAATCAAGCATTTGAGCTAACATAAACTCTTACATTAAAAAAAAAATAAATTTATGACATGTCTAAAGGTTAAATCTACTTAAACTAACTATTGAATTATAACAAACTGTAATAGGAAAAATAGGGTACTATGATGGAAGGATTTTTATGGTAGTGCGAGGTAGCTTTAATCTACATCACCATTAAATCCTAATAATTATTTCTTCGATCATCCGATACTTTCCCCTTGTCTACCAAAGGTAAAATTTAAACATCGAATAAACGTAAGCATTATAGGAATTACATTTGTTCCAAAATGATGTTAATATAGGACCAAAGTAACTGTGTAAATATAGTTAGTGAAAGGGTAAATAATATTAAACTAAGTAGTGACCACTACAAAAGAATGGTATTCCATTGAATGATGTCAAAACCAACTAAAATTTCAAATGTGGTCATAAAATAAATGTAATAAAGTAGAGCTCCATGAATAATACAACAACCTAACAAATTGAAAAACCAAATATGATGAATGATCACACACTTAGTTGGTATAAATGTGGATGAAACAATGATGCTAATGAAAAAATAAAATCTAGCCCACTTCTCTTCAACACTTATTAATGTTGATTTCAATACTATTGACTATACTTATGATATTTTGTATCATTTTGACTTATGATGATGTTAGATGATAGAGATCTTCGAGACTATTGTTGGATTTCTATTCATAGTATGATGTGTGTGGTTTACTAGAGACATTTTATATTGATGATGATATGCTATTGATATAGTTATATATTTCTGACATGCGATATTTTCATCATATTGAGTAGACCTTAAAATTTGAAATAATCTTGTGATCTATTGATATTGATAAAATTTAGAATTGAGATGTTAGAAATTGAAAATAATAACATTACTTTCCTAGACAATGATTTAATTCACATGTAGATGATTGTGGATTTATATTGTACATTTTATCTTAGATGTTTTTATGCATCCATGAGGCCGAAAGAGGTATTATGTCTTTTCATGTAAACATATCACAATAAACAATGAGGGGGATTGGAGACCAACCACATTAGAATGCTAGATGAATTCAATAATGGTCACCATGGCAATACGTATTTTGTTGTGTGGGGGGCCATGGGGGATTACCTCCAATTATGACCAAGGGGTTTGTGTGTTGTTCTTTTATTTAGTTTCCTTTATTTAATTTTAGTATGTGATTTTATAGTGATGTATTTTTCCTTGTATTAATTATTTAAATTGTGTCTAGATTAGTAAATTAATCATGTTACTAAACTAATTATAGATGGGAAAAAAGAGGTCATTTATTAGATTAGATGGATCTTTAGGTTGTGTGTTGTAAGTTGAGTTCTTGTGATCTTGATTTTTGTACACTCTACCTCTTCATGGAAATTCGGATTTGGCGTTAAGGCCAAATTTTGGAGGCTGTGGGACAAATTAAACGTGTCCCACATGTCTTAAACTAATATACCAACCCTACCTATGGATTGGGGGTCGAAAATAGACCCCATTATGTATTTTTAAGACAAAAAGTGACATTTATTGCACTTTTCTTACATGGGTTTTAAATTTTTCCTTAGGGGGTGTGGGCTTAGATTGTGTGTGTAAGAGTTTTGTCATTCATCTCACCCACCAATTTATTGTGCATTGGGGTTGAGGTTTGAATTGTGAGGTGGAGTTGAGGATGAGTGATGTGGCATCCTACATGGAGCCACCTCACCCTCCTCTCTCCCTTTTCTATTTATTCAAGTTCTTTTTCTTGTTTAGGGGTTACTTCATTTCTTTTGTGCTCTTGATTTTTGGAGTTGGAGGATTTTGGAGTGCTTGTGGATTTTTTTGGAGCTTATAGGTGACATTTTGGTCTTGAAAGAGCTTGGTGTGTGACTCTGGATCAAGCTCTACGAAGGAAAGGTACGAGCTACACACTTGTTAAATGGATCTTTTATATTGTGTATATGTGTATGTTTTTAAGTGTTTTGGTATGCTTGTTGTGTTCTTGGGTAAATTTTCTAAGTGTGGTGTAGGAATGGATTATGGGGATCTTATATGTAGGGAGGCATAAGATTTTATTTCATGTTTTTGAGGGAGTTAGGTTGGGTGCCCCACCTTAGACAAGAAATTCTTGCCTTTCTTACTTGGTTTTTATAACGGAGACATAAGAGATAGTAGGGAGACATAAGATAATGTGGGAGGCATAAGAGGATCTTAAGGGAGGAATAAGAATTGTGTTGGGGTATTGAGATGTTTATTGGAGGGATTTGAGGTGGGCACCTAATTCCCATTGGGAGGCATTAGTGATCTCCCCATATATCCTTGCTCCTTTGGATTTACATTTTAAAGCCTTGTATATGTTGTTGGTTTCCTTCTTATGATTGTAGTTGTGTTGATTGTGGTTTTGTATGATTATGGAATGATTTTATTGTGATGTGGAAGCTTTTATTGTTTCCATGAGCTAGATCCATCTTTCATTGCATTGTGGTTGGGGCTTGGGGGCCAATGAGGAGGATAACTTCTTCTCCTCATTGGATTATTGGTTGGGTGGATAGTGTTGCCTCCCCCAATTTTTTTCTTGATCAAGTGAAGCATGGTTGAGCTCTTGTTGGTGATGTGAAACTTGGAGCTTTTGTTGATGTCCAAAAGAAATTTTCCTTATGAGAAAACCTTCTTGTTATTCCCACTTAAGGTGGAATATTTGTAATATTGTATTTAAAAAAGAAATGTTACATTATAAGTTTTATTATTATATGAAGGAAGCTCATTGAGGAATTGTATTATTTTCTTTCTCCCCAAATGGTAGTATGTAAAGGAATGAACCAAAATGGAAATAATGTTTAAAACTTTAGTCATAGTTTGTATTGTGAAAAATAAGTTATTTGCATTAAAAGAAATGAGCTATCGCAAGAGGAAAAGAAAGTTCTTTATCATTTTTCAAGTTATAATATTGTGAAAAGAAAAGAAAGAATATATAAATTATAGACTACTAGTAGTGTATGCTTGGAAAAATTTAATATGGAACAAAGTTGTTAGTAGTTATTTGAACAAATAAGTTGTAGTGTAAATGGAAAGATCCAACAAATTTGAAGTAAATTATGATGTTGAAATAATGCATTTTGTAGTAAGGAAAAACAACAACTTTAGAAGTAGAATTAGTTTCATTTCTACTATTGGTCTTGAAAGAATTTTTTTGCAAAATATGAAAATGATCTTGTGGTTGTTGTTGTTCTTATTGAAATAGGAAATACTTAAATTGAGTAATTTTACTATGGAATGAATAGATGAATTAAATATTGTGCTCTGAAACTTTAGGAACATAAATTTAAGTTCATAATGACTTTTAAAAAACCCTAGTGAGTTTTTTTTTTTTTGAAAAATCTCATATTTGAAGGTTCTATTTCTAAGGAATAGGACTTATGCCCTATGCAGGGGCAGCGGTCTCATAACCGCCACTCTAGAAAGGTGGCGGTCTCTGAACCACCACTCGAGATAAGGAAGCGGTTCGTGAATTTTCACCTAGGTAGGAAACAGTCCCAAAACCACCGACCTGCTTTGGGATGCGATTCTGTCACTAACGGCAAAAATGTAGATCCACACCTGTGAAAATTTTAACTTGGTCTAACTAAAGTTTAAACTTGTAAAGATTCAAAAGGAAACCCCCATCAAGCAAATGAAGGTAAAATTTCATTGTTCAAAGAAAATAAATATTCAAATGGTTAATTAAAAGTACCCAATCTCATACATATTAATGGAGGTAGGGTTTCCCCAAATAGAGAATTCAAAATACAAATAATTTTGTAATAACTCTAGATTTGGAGTGGAAACCCCTTCAATCCTTGAATGAAAGAAATTACAATGATAAATCTACAACTTAGACTAAACTAAGCTTGATTTTATAAATTCCTCCATAGTTTCTTCCTTCCTTTCTCCCATGGCTTCCATTTCTCCAACCTATAAATTAAACAAAAACAAAGTGACCAAATGAGGAGACTAGGGTAAAGAAAAAGATTTAATAAGAATGCATAAGGATATTTAGAGTTAGTTTGGAACTCTAGGATTTAGTGGCCACAATTGAATTTATCCAGGGTTGAGGATTAAACCTCTGACTACTTTTTACGAATGAATTTTATAGATGTTTTAAATAAATTTAAATGTATGTGTAGATGGGTGAATGTGGTCATTGATACCTTGGTGTTGTTATCTAATTTTTTCCCCCAGGCAAAAATTGATCAAACATGACCCTGCACAGGAGAAAATCAAAAGGCTGGTTAAGTCATGTGAGCCCATCTGAAATCCAACAATCAAGGGGAAGGAGGGCTTAACAATGGAGGAGCTAGGTCGGTGAAGGTGGCCAACAACGTTAAGCGAACAAGAGGCTCAGCGGGAAAAATTGGAGAAGGGGCTCAAAGTGTTAGGAATTCACATACGATTCAAACTCAAGGCTTGAATCACCCAAGTATAAAAACCCCAAGAGGCACCACATGTCATCTCAGCGCAATTCCAAAAGGCGCATCAAAATGGAGACCCCAAATGAGTCTTTGGAACCCCATGTGGATCTCGAGTCACGTAGACACACTTGTAGATGATTGTAAGTGTCCAATTGTCGTGAAAGGTCCACATGTCCCTTAGGTGTAACTCCAAAGGTAAATCAAAAGTATGTTCCTTGGATGAGTGCATGATCACCACATGGTCGAGTGAAAGAAGGGGTAAAAGCTGACCGTTAAATCGGATAAGCATAGAAGAATCGGTAGAAGCCTCCACGTGCCTCATTGGTGTAATTTCAAAGGTGCAACCCAAAAGGTAGTACACTAATGCGCACGAAAACTCCATGCATTTATGGATCGGGAAGATAGATTTGACAATTGAAAATTCTTAGGTCGGTGGAAGCCTCTACATGTCAAATCGTGCACATCCAATGGTTAGGTCCAAAAATGGTCTCCAAATGAGTGGGAAGCCTCCACATGTCCTAGCTTAGACATAAAACCTCCATAAAATAGAAACAACTTGGGCAGAACATGAGAAAGGAATAGAGTAGAGCCACGTAAGGTGCCACGTGCCTCATCGGTGTAATTTCAAAGGGAGACTACGAAAGTAGGTCCCAAATGTGTGCTCAACCTCCACGTGTCTCAAGTCAAGCATAGTGTCTTTGCCAACAAGGGGCTTTAGGAAAAGAAAAAGAGGAATAGAGGAGGCCCACGGATGACACCACGTGCCTCGATGATGCTTCTTCAAGAGTGTAAAGGAGTGGGCCAAATCTAAAAAATCTTTGGGCTTCCACGTGGCCCTTGTATGGACAAACCCTTTTGCATATTGTGAGCCCATGTTAAGCACCCGACCCTTGACCATTAGAAAGCCATGTATTTCAGCCAAGAGCTCATAATTGAGCGAGAAAGATTTTCGGAGAGCTCTGGTACCTGCTACTCACCTGCCACCATTATTTATCCGGTCCGTTATTTTTGATTTTATCAAGTCTCTCACCTATCACCGAGAATGAAGGATAGAACCCTTTATTGCCCTACAAGGAATGACACATGGATGTATGAGTCTTGTAGTAAAGCCCATCATTGTTTCGGTGGATTTCAATTCTTGTGGAGTTGTTGGAGTAGGTGGATTCAACGTATTGCGGTGGTCATTAAAGCCGGGTTCGAATTCCTCCTTCTCTCCTTCTCTAAATGTTCTATATATTATAAAGGAGGGGCATATTTCTAAAGGTTTTCAGATTTTCCCTCTTTCCCCCTCTCTCTTTCTTCCTTAGGGTGGAATGTGAAGGCAAAGCCTCCTCTCTTGGCTCACGAAATAGCATTTTTTGCCCCTTTCCCACTAATGATGTACCGTGTGAACTCTTGGAGTAGTAAAATTTATTTCGTGATGAATCTTGTCCATTCTTGCTGATTTTATTGTCTCTTCTCACCTCTCACTGTTTTAGGTTATATTGTGCATATCTTTGATGTCTATTACGAGTTTTGGGAGATATGTTTAATGGGTTGAAGCGTGTTATGTGTGAACTCTATCTTTCGTATGCGATGCATTTTCCATCCTCTCCATTGCTCACCTCTCTCTAGTTCGGGCGAACTTATATTGTGACCAAAAACCTCCTTCTCTGGTGTATCACCATTTTAGTGTAGGATTTGTTTTTCATGCGCTCTCTCTCTCTAGTCCTTGGAAGGCTAGATTATGATTAGATAGTTTTCTTGCATTAGAATAGCTTGTGGTGTGTAGTTTCGGAGTTAGAACCATCCTTCTCTGGAGGTCCATCTCAAGTTTGTAAGTCCCATAGCTTGAGAGATGGTCCAATGTTATGCAATCACACCGGATGCCCCAATCACATCCGAGGCCATTCGGGGAGTGTTGTGACTTTTCATCAACACTTTTAGCACGTCCAGTGGGATATGTTTGAAGCACCTTACCACTTCACTTCATCAGGTTCGATGTGGTTGTGTTGAATATTTCAGCCTTTGGAGGTACTTTTAAGCACATCTGGCGACTCCAGTATCAATCAACAACCCATTCTCTGAGTTGCATAATTTTCTCCCATCCATTTTCTTCCATTCCATGAAGTTGTGCAATCATGACTTCATTTCCATCTTGGAACTCACACTTGTAGCAATCACAACGTAGTTCACCTCCAATGTATTTCCCAACTCCTCAAGATCAACATTATGATAAGATCCAGAACCATTATTCTTACCCATATGAGTAGTGTGAAAACTATTTTGGCCATGGAGCTTATCAAGAGCAAGGGTATGCATACAATGATGATGATTATGTGGAGAAAACTAATATGCTAGAGAATATCCAAAGAATGGAGGCTGGCATGGTGTAGTTTAGGGCTACAACACAAATGAAGGCATTCAGGATTGGTTACAGGGCACCTTGTCCATGGGTCAACCCTTTTCCAAAACATTATAACCCGAGGAGAAGCTTGACTTCATGGTCAAAATGTTGCCCCAACTTGCACAATGGATTGAGGATATTAAGGCTCATGAGTTGGACACAAGAAAACCTTTTCAATGAGTAAGTCCATCACCTCATATATTTTCTTTTCCTCTTCCTCAATCGGTATCATTGCGGCGGTGTCATGAGTATAGCTTCCCATCTTCTTCCCCTAGTGTTGATTTCCCTTCTCCACTTCCTAGTCTTTCATCTCATCTCATTTCCTCTACCCTTTTCCCTTCCATATCCAATTCCCCTCCACAAGAACGAAAATCAATGCCTTCCCTTCAACCAAAAGAAACAAATAACTAGTGGAGACTCCATCCACAACCTCCTACTCTCCTAAGCCCATTTCGGGAGAGACTCCAAAAACTAGTCAAGGAGAGTAATAATAAGAAGAAGATCCAAGAAAAGAAGAAATGATCAAAAAATTAGTGATCTTGGCTCTTAGGTTTGGGATTATGAAAATCCTGTGTTGGTTAAACCTTCGAGAGGAGGTTGAGGTCATAACACAAGTGGTGGAAGTTGAGTTTGTAGTAGAAGAAGAACAAGAGCAAGAACAAGAGTAAGATGATCATAAATCTGTTTGCTCGAATGTAGTGTCCATCTTTGGAACTTTATCGAAGAAGATGCTAATCTAATTCAAGCTACAAGTCTAGTTAAGAAGGAGGAAGAACAACTAGCTCTAAGTCCCATTGAAGAGGAGTAGCTGGAAGAGATTAAATTAGAGTTGAACCCCTTGATGAAGAAAGCATTATTGAATATTTTTTTCTTTCATTTGAAGGGCCTGATTTGATTGATGAACCCATGATGAAGGAGATATTTCAAGAAAAACTTGCTGCCCCAAATAGTCCTCTAGAGTAGTGGATCGAAGATTTCGATTTGACAAATTTCACGCTACAGGACGAGGCTATCAAAGAGCAAGTAAGTCTTCAGAAAAGAACAGAGGAAGGAAAGAGGCATGAGGATCCCATATCTTACACACTGGTATTCACATAGGAAGGTCCATAAGAAGACACCACTCTTGGAGTAATATTTTAGAACAATGGGAACTTCCATCGGATCGGAATGTGCCCAATCAGTACTTGGCTTCATTGGAGCTAAGGAGAATCCAAAACTAGTCATATCCATTTCGGGACATGAGGATGAGTATCAAAGCACTAAGGGTCACCATCATCACATGCAGGAGTCCAATCTCAATCAACTTGAGGAGGTATCTTTGATTGATGTTGATACCTTAATGATTTGGGTGGAATATCAACATCTTGCCATTTTCTCATTCATTGGAACAACCATGTTTAGTTCCAAATCATATACATGGCCACATTTTTTGAGAAGAGATGATATTTCTCCCTACCCTTAGCAGAGGATTTGTTTAGATTTTCTTTGTTAATGGTTAGTGTAGGAGTAGGAGTACATTCTCTTTCAATAGAAGAAGTGCCTTTACACACTCTGCATATCGGGCACTTGAGATATTTATGATTTTCAATTTTGTACATACCGGTATTTTGGTGATTTGTTTCTCCATGGTTGTATCGCCATATAATTTTACATACCTACAGTGTGAACATTGTAGCGAGTTCATTCAAGAGATAGGTGAAAATCCCAGTCAATACAATTTTCCACTCTCAAAAACTTCATCTCCATTATTTTCTTGAAAACACTAAGAGTGTAGATAGCGGGTCAGGTTCAAGGTCACTAAGTGCATGTAGTTGGGCTCACAGTTTTAGGGACAAGATCAGTACAAAGATCTCATTCGTGACTCCAAGCCCAATGGATACATACAAGGCTACTAGTCTCTTCATCTAGTAGGCGAGATATCCCCGTGAGTTTCAAACTGCTATCCAATTTTTTCACCCCGGAAAAATCGATCAAACACGACCCTACACAAGAGAAAATAGAAAGGTCAGTTCAGTCATGTGAGCCCATCTCAAATGTAACAATCCATGAGAAAATGGGATAAAAATGGAGGAGTTGGAGTCGACGAAGGAGGCCAACCACGTTAAAGGAAACCGAGTCTCAATCGGAAAAATTAGATAAGGGGATCTAAGTGTTAGGAATTCACATACGATTCAAACTTGAGGCCTGAATCACCCAAGTATAAATGGACTCGTGGGAGGTGCCATGTGTCATCTTGGTGTAATTCCAAAAGGAAAATAAAAAAGAGACTTCAAATGAGCATTGGCCCCCACATGGATCTCGACACATAACGGGATTGTAGATGACATCAAATGTCCAACCGTCGATGGAGGCTCCATGTGTCCCTTAGGTGAAAATCCAAGGTAAATTAAAAGTAGGGTCCCCTAGAAAGTGTAGGCTCGTCACATCATCGATTCAAAGAAGGGGCCAGAGCGGACATTAAATAGGCTAAGCATAGAAGAATTCTGGAATCCTCCACGTGCCTCATCGATGCAATTTCAAAGGTGCGATCCAAAAGGTAGTGCCCTAATGTGCGTAGACTCTCCACATGTCTATGGACTAGGGAAGACGAGTTAGTAGTAAAAAATTATCGGTCGGTGGAAGCCTCCACGTGTCCAATCAGTGCATCTTCGAATGTCAGGTCCAAACAGGGTCTCCAAATGAGTGGGAAGCCTCCATGTGTCTCGGAGTCAGACATAAAGCCTTCGTCAAATAGAAAGGACTTGGGAAGAACATGAGAAAGGAATATAGTAGAGCCATAGAGGGTGCCATGTGCCTCATTAGCACAATTTAAAGGGAAACTATGGAGGCAGGTCGTAAATGTGCGTTGAGCCTCCACGTGTCTCGGGTCAGGCACAATGTCTCGACCAAAAAAGGGGTTTAGAAAAAGAACAAGGGGAATAGAGAAAACCTGCTGATGATACCACGTGCCTTGAAAATGCTTCTTTATTAGTGTAAAGGATGGGGATAGATCTTAAAAAGTGAGGGGATGCTACGTAGCCCGTGTATGAGCAGAGACCCCTTTGCATATTGCGAGACCACGTTAAGCACCCAACCGTCGACCTTTGAAACCCATGTCTTTGAACCGGAAGCTTAGAATTGAGTGGGAAAGGAATTTTTGTAGAGCTCCTAGTGCTTGCTACTCACCTACCACCATTAATGATTTGGTCCATCATTTTTGAGCCTATCAAGTCTGTTAGCTATCGTTATAATGAAGAACCGACCCCTTACTTTCCCAACAAGGAACAACACATGGACCCATCATTGTTGTAGGCATATTTCAATGCTTCTGGAGTGGTTGGAGTAGGAGGATTCAATGCATTATGAGGGTGGTTGAAGTAGGGTTTTAATTCTTCCCTCTTTCCTTCTCTCATTCTTCTATATATTGTAAAGAGGGGCATATTACTAAAGGTTGGTCATCTTTTCCCTCCTACCCCCTCTCTCTTTCTTCCTTAGGGTGGAATGTTGAGTCTAAACCTCCTCTCTTGGCTCTGTAATGGCATTTTCTTGCCCCTCACCCATTGATGATGTACCGTGTGAACTCTTAGAGTAATAAAATATGTTCCGTGATGCATTTTGTCCATCCTTGCTTATTTTATTGTCTCTTCTCAACTCTCATCGTTGTATGGTATATTGTGTATATCACTAATGTCTATTATAGGTTTTGGGATTTGTGTTTAATGGGTTGAAGTGGTGTTCTATGTGAACTCTATCTTTAATTTGTGATTCATTTTTCCATCCTCTCCATTACTCACCTCTCTCAATTTCAAGCAGTGATATTGTGACCAATAACATCCTTCGTAGTATATCACCATTTTAGTGTAGGAATTTTTTTTCATGCACTCTTTCTCTAGTCCGTTGGAAGGTTAGAATAGGATTAGATATTTTTCCTACATTAGAATAGCTTGTGTTAGGTAGTTTAGGAGGAGGAAAAATACTTCTCTAGAGGTCCTTCTCAAGTGTGCAAGTCCCACATCTTGAGAGATGGTCCAATGTTATACAATCACACCTGATGCCCCACTCACATCTAAGGCCATTTGGGGGTTCTTTGATTTCAAACATGTGTGTAAAGTCATTAATTTAGTTCCTAGTATTTTTTAGAAAATTAATGAAATGAACATTTAAGTTATTTAGATTTTGGAACTAAATTAACTAAGTATAAGGTAAATCATTTTAGGGTGTGAATGTTAGTTAAGGAGGAGAAAAAAATTAAACCAAGTAAATTAAATTATGGCACCTCCCCAATTGAATGCTAATTATTTGACCTTACGAGATAAATTAAGAATATTTAATCATTTAACTTAGACCTGGTCCATCCTTCGTAAGGTAGAGATTAATGGTGAAAATTAATTTAATGCACACTAGAGGTTGACATCCTAGTAACCATTTAATTTCAAGAAAAAAAAAAATTGGTGAAATTTTTGGGAAAAGTGTTTAAGATTTTAATGTGTTTCTAGAATGTCTTTTTTTTTGTGGGTGATACACACGAGATCAGATTCATGGGTTCAAACCTTGGACCCTTCGGCACACTAGAAAACACAAGACATGAACACTTAACCTAGCGTAAATTGGTTTTCTTTAAAACTAGAAAACCACAACTTCAATCGATAATTATATAATATAGAAAGCATAGAAAACTAGAATAAAACCTAGAATAATGAACTAACTCTCTCCTTGAGTACATTGGGAGGTGCAGGACCAGATATTACACATAGATCTAGACTTGCCACCTCTAGATAAGGTTGTAGCAACCATTCTACCTCATATTTTACGAGATGCTTCCAGGATGTCAATGTCACTTTACATGCGGGGTCCTTAGGAGGATGACTCGATATATGGGATAGGGAGCCATTAGTGGAGGTTCAATCATTTCCTCAACATAACAAGGACCGTAGGGAAGAAAACTCCTACGTAGAGTCGGCTAGGGCGAGTCACCACGAGAGGGGACATGGAGACGGGTTTTAAAGACATAGTGATAGATCTTAGAGCCCTAGTAAAAAAGAGGAGCATGCAGAGAGACCTAGTGGCCATCAGTCATCCGCTGTAGAGCATATCGGGAGATACTTAAGCTACGACCATCTCAATATTCTTGAGATACAGGTGGTTTTCAGCTAGAGGCCTGGTTATTGAGCTTGAGCAGATGCTTCAATATTTGCCCTTGTATTAGCAACACGAAAGCTCATATTGTGATCCATATTCTAAGAGATGGAGCAGGTGTTTGGTGGAGGACTAAGGAGCGAAGCTCCATGTTGAATCAAAGACAGCTTACCTAGGAATTCTTTGAGGAGTGGTTCGGGAGAAGGTATTTATCCAAGAGGTTTGTCTATCTAATTTTCCCCTTGGGAAAAATTGATCAAACGTGACCTTGCATAGGAGAAATGGAGGAGGCAGTCCAGTCGTGTGGGATTACATTCAATCCCAAAATCAAGCCTGGAATGATTAACCTTAAAGCTAGGAAAAGGACCTGTGGAAGGTACCACATGTCTCATCGGTGCAACTCAAAAGGAAAAATCCAAAAGGAAGACCCCAAACAAGTGCGGGTTCACTACGTAGTCGAGTCCAAGAAAGGAAAATCCAATCGTTAAAAATTCTAAGGGTCAGTGGAAGCTTCCACGTGTCTCTTTGGTTCACTTTTACTATGGTGCATAAAAATAAAGACCCCAAACAAGCGTAGGCTTGCCACCTAGCCAGAATCTGAAAAGTTACACTGGCTATTGAAAATTGTTAACGAGGGGAAGAGCCAGGCGAAGCCTCTACATGTCCCAATGACACACCTACAAAGGTCATGTTCAAAGCAAAGACCTCAAATAAGTTTCACCCCCACGTGGTTAGGGTGCAGGAAAGGTTTCACCGGCCTCAGGAAAGTCTAAGGCCAGTAGAAGGTTCCACGTGCCTCATCGACGTAACTCAAAAAGAAAAATTTGAAGGTAGTTTCTAAACATGTGTGAGATCCCCACATGTATGGGGTCGGAGACATAGTGTCTTCGCAAAGTAGAACGGACTTAGGTAGAACACAAAGGAAACAAATTTGGCCTGACATGAGATAACGCTAAGTGTCTAATCGACAAACCTTCAAAAGTGAAGGGAGGGGGTGAAATCTTAAGGTGTGCGGGGCTGTCACATGGATCTCACATGATAGACTCATTTAAATATTGTCATCCCGCATTAAATGCATGATCTCGACCTTGAGACACCATAACTTTTGACTGGAAGCTTGAATTTGAGCAAGAGGAGACTTTTGGGAAAATTCTTGATGTGTGGTACTCAACGATAAGCTATCGGGCTACTCAACTACCACCATGATGAAGTATGGGTTTCCTTGCTCACCCAACAAGGAATAGTAAAGGAGGTATGTGTTTTATAGAAAACCCGTCATTGTTGCGGGGAATTCATTACTCTTTTGGAGTGTTTCTCTAATTATTCCTATATATTACAAGGAGGGGGAAATTTTCAAGAGGTGGACATTTTTCTTTACGCCCTCCCTTATTCTCTATTCCGAGATGAACTTGTGGAGTTTCAAACCTCCCATTCAAATTGTAATGTAATTTCCACCTCTTGGCTTCATAATGCACTATATCAATTTTGGAGCAATAAGATAAGTCTGTGGATGATTTCAACCCTCTCTTGTGTTCATTGCATCTTCTTGGTCCCTCATTGCAGTTTGGTTATCTGTGTATGGTGGTTGTGTTAAAGTTTCAATGTATTGTGTTTAATTCCAAAGTAGGTGTCCAACATTCCTTTGGTGTATCACCCTTGTTAGTTTAGGTTTTATTTCTTACATCTCCTTATCCCTATCTCCATTGCAAGTTAGATTAGGTTTTAGAATAGATCCTCTGCAATATGAATGTATGCACATAAATAGAGGAATAAGAACTTGCCTTCATCTAGAGAGCTCCCACGATTCACAAAGTCCCATGCTTTGGAAGAATATCCATGTTATGGAATCACATTGAGATTCACAAACCTTCGAGTTGTATACATTCAAGGGTGTTTTGATTCTGCATCAATAGTTTTTACATGCCTAGTGGGACTAGAAGTCTTCATTTTGATTGTAAAAAGATTGATGTGCATTTGTTGTGAGTTCCTAGCTTTTAAGAAGTTTAGAAATTACACATCTGGAAACTCTAGAAAGGGAAGAATCTATTGACTTCACTAGTCCAAGCTTGGTAGATTCATTAGAAGAATTGAAAAAGGTCAAGAACAAGAGAAGAAGTATTTTTTCTATCTACATTTATCCCCGGATGGAGCGGGAAGGGGAAGAAGAGCTCAAAGGTATCCATCTCCACCGGCGAACCTTGTCAAAACCTCAACCTAGTTGACCTTTCATTCAATCTACTAGAGTCCTCTGACCAATCAGGATGGCACAACCCAACCCCTATGTCAACTTCACTTGTAGCTTTCTGCTAGCTCTCGATGCACAAAATCCAATTCCAGCTACAGCAATTACAAGCATTCCATATTTTTCTGGAGAGAACCAGACGACTCCGATTGATCATATCCAGGACATTACAAATGTCTGTGTAATTCATGAGATTGCTCAAATGGACATAGTTGTCAAGTTGTTGGCATCCTCCTTTAAGGGTAAAGCTTTGCAGTGGTTCAAAAGTTTAACCACGGGATCCATCCAGAATTGGGACCATTTATGCATAGCTCTCCACAATCAATTTGGAGAAAAGGGGGATAATCTATCTTTATTGGAATAAATGACAAAAATCAAGAGGGCTCCTAATGATCAGTTGAATGAATTCAACTTCATATTCTAGCAAATGTGGGATAGGATTCTATTGGCCGTGAGAAAAATAGTTTAAGGTGCTTTCTATACTGCCTTAAAGCTTTAAATTATGATATTGCTATGATGATTAAATCCAAGGGAGGTATAACCTTACCCACATCCTATAACATCGCTATTAGAGCTGAAAATTGTTTAATTCAAGATGGTAAACTTGCACATAGGCCGTCTATGCCTCTATATCAAGAACTAGGAAGTCCTAGCACTAGTCAAGCACCCACATTAGCTCCCATTCCTACCCCAAGAAATCATGACTCAAGTGAGGCTTCTACCTCATCTTTTGGCACTTCAAAATATTTGTAGGAGGTCATGAAACAAATACAAAACATAGGAAATGAGCTAGTGACTATTAAGAGACAACAAGCTTAGAGTTCTAGACCATATCAACCTCTAAATCAGTATAAAGCTAGACCACCATATCAGCTGAAAATCAAAACTAGAGCTAAGGAAGACCTCAAGCTATCAAGAAATTCCAATCATATGATCTAAATGCAGCTTCTACATCAAGGGCCTTGGTTCCAACGTAAAACAACATGGCCCAAATGCGAGCTGGTGTTACCCTTTCAAATTGCCTCACAATCAATAAATGTGTTCGAATGGTGCTTTGAATCAAGCTATTATAGTTATAAAACTGATGTGGAATGGTAGACAGAGACCAAGAAAGAAAAATGAACAAGAGGCACCTCCAAATAAAACCACACTTGTCAACTAACAAGTTGAACATTTTGTGGTATAAATCAAGGAGCCTCCCAAAGTGTAGCAGCTAGTACATGGTCTAAGAAAAGAAATGTTAGAGAAGCAAATTCATTCAATTCAAATATTCTGCAGCCTTCTACTACTCCACAAGGTGTTAACAATCAAAGTGTCGCTCTCAATGTGCAAGACCAGCCCAAGCCACCTCGTAGACTAGCTCAAGCATGGTTATAATAGCCAATGTGCAAGAGAAGAATGTGTAGAGGAAGGGGCAGCAAAAAGATGGATTATCTCTATTCAAAATTATTGAGTACATCAAGAATATGAATGTAAACATATTGATGTGGGAGTCATTGGCTATCCTAGGACAAAGATACCAATTTCAAGCTGCTATGGCAAATTGGTCAGCGTCAAACTAGCCACCCAATCAACTAGAAAAGGTGCTTACCAATGCATCTCAGCAAGGAGAAAGGAAACCACCAAGGTAAAAATTTTAATCCCCCATTCTATATCTCATTGTTCATTGGAGACAATTTAGTGCATGTTTTCATGATTGATTCGAGCCGATTGCTCGGTGATTACAAAACAAATAGGCTGATCGATTAGGTCTTGAATATGTAGTCATCTCTAAAGTTGTAGTGCGATTGGATGGGACAATGGTAACAATGGTTGGAGTAATCAAATATTTGAGCCTCACATTGTATGCATGTCCTAATGTGATCGTCTTACAAGATGTATCAGTCATAGACTTACCACCACTCTTTGTATTGTGCTTGTTAAGAGACTTCGCTACTAAAATTTATGGATATCTATCAATAGATTGGTCACACATGTTATTCAGAACAAGGTATGAAGCTAAAGCTACAATCAGATCTGAACCTATTGCAAACTTTCACATAAAGCCTCATACGCTGAGTCCAATTAATGCAAATTTTTTAGAATTTGATCAAGAGGATTATCTAAATGCTCATGAAGTAGATACAAAAACTTGATGCATTCCATATTTGACCCTTGAAAAATGGGAAAACAAGAGACATGATTTTGACCGATACAAATAAATGGAGGAATCTATACTAGGAGTCTATTGTTTGCATGAAGAGAATCAACCTCTTCCTAGCATCACCAAGCTAGACCGCAAAGATGATAACAAAGTATGGCAGTTATTCTTTCATGGCTCAAGGAGTAGACATGGCACGGGAGGAGGATCCATGCTCATTTCATGACAAGGTATGAAATACTACTCCACTTTTCGTTTCCAATTTTCTTGCTCAAACAAAAAAAATGAGTATGAAGTCTTAATCCAAGGATTACGTTGGGAAAGAAAGAGAGGCATTAAAAACTTACAAATATTTGGTGATAGTGAGCTAATTGTGAATCAAGTTAGAGGAAAAAATGCTGCCAAGAATGACCTACTCAAAAGCTACAAAAATAGGGTATGGGACCTAATTGAAGACTTTGAAGCTTTTAACATTGTGTCTATAGTCGGGAAGAGAAATGAAACTGGAGATAGGCTTGTAGTAGTTTCAAACCTTTTATGTGGTTGAAAGTATCAAAAGAGACAAAATACAACCACATATCCATGTAATTATAAGGCCAACAATCCCAGAGATAATAACACAAGATGGCAAGTGTTTGAGAATGATCAACACATCGTTAATTTCTTGAAAAAGAGGTCAAATTCTCAACTAGGAATCAAGATAAATTAGAACAAAAGTATGGGGACCAAGTAGTGCAACTATGGACAAACAAGCATCTAAAAGGTTTAGTGCCATTGGAATCTATATCTTGAACCCAAATGACTAGTTTCGAGAAGGAGAAGGCCGACATTCGGGTAAACGGTGAAGATTTAGAGCCTATTTCAATAGATGAAAGAAATATAATGCAAATTGGCAAGCTAAGTACCCAACAAGAAAAATATGAATTCATTCAAATTTGTCAAGATTTCCCAGATATGTTTGCATGGACTTATAAGGATTTAAGAGGTTTCAACCCAAAGTTGGCACAACACACTATTGAGCTAGATCCAAGATCTAAACCTATCAAACAGAAGAAAAGGGTGGTAAATCCTCACATTGAACCTCTCATGAGGAAAGAGTTGAACAAGCTGATTGAAGCTAGCATCATCTTCCCTATCAAACATTCAAGTTGGGTTGCAAACTTGGTACTTGGTGAGAAAGAGAAATGGGGAGATCAGATTGTGTGTAGACTTCCATGATCTGAATAGAGCATCACTTAAGGATCATTATCCACTTCCATCAATGGAAGAAATCTTGCAGGTGGTAACTTGTTACGAAAGGTTTTCCCTACTATACGAATATTCGAGCTATGATTAGATAATGGTAAAATAAGAAGATAGGTTCAAGATAGACTTCACCATGAAATGGGGCACATACGCTTATAAAAAGATGTCGTTTTTATTGTCAAATGTCATAGCAATGTTTCAACGAGCTATGGATATGGTGTTCAAAGGCTTAATTAAGAACATAGTGTTGATATATCTGGATTATATTGGTGTCTTATCAAAGAATGCGGTAGACCACCTCTTTCACCTTAGGCAAGTATTTCGAGTTGTAAAACATTCAAAGTGTCATTGAATCCCCAAAAGTGTGTATTTTTGGCACATGAGGAAAAATTATCAGCCACATTGTCTCAAGAGAAGGGTTAACAATTGATCCAAAAAAGGTGAATCCATCAGAACATTTCCATTGTCACATCATAAGAAATCTCTCTAAAGATTCTTAGGAAGGATTAATTTTGTTCGAAGATTTTTTCCTGATTTTTCCACTCTTATGAAACCTTTAACAATAATGTTGAGGAATATTCTTACTTTCAAATGAACAATAGAAGGCAAAGATATTTTTGAGGCTATCAAGCATGCAATATCACAAGCCCCACTCTTATTGACCCAATTTTTTTGAAAGACTTCATGTTGTATGCTTTTGGAGGGTTAGACACAATCTCAACTACCTTAGTACAACTTAATAGAAAAGGGTCAAAATAGCCCATAGCGTTCTTCAGCCAAATCTTGGAAGATTATAAAGTAAGGTAATCTTTCATTGAGAAATGTGTTCTTTTTTCATTAGGAGATCGAATAAGTTTAAACACTTGGTCTTGAACAACAAGATTCAAAACTAGTGTCTCATAAGTTGGTGTCAAGGAATTTCTTCGAACAAGGATTTGAATTAGAAGAGATCAGGTTGGATCAGTCGGGTAATAGAATATGATATTGAAATCAAAGTGAATAAGCTGGTTCATGGCAAAGGTTTGTGTGAGCAACTCACTTCCAAATGACAAAATGAGTCAACAGATGAAGAAGAGGTTGTCTTGTTATTATAAAATAATAGAGAACAACTAGTTAACGATGCTCCCATTCCATGTTGGTCTCAATACAGGTACATTATCTCCAAATAGGTTTGTGCCCTATAGAAATAAGAAAATCAAAGAGGATGTACTTTAAATTACAAGCCATTCTCAGTATGTGCTTATTGATGGTGTTACTGTTCAAAAGAGACATCGATGGTGTTCTATTAATGTGCATTGGGAAATTCCATGTTGAGAAGATATTACATGAGTTCCATGAAGGAGAAGCAAGAGGCAAATTCTCTCCATGGGTAACAACTCTCAAAATTATTAACATTGGTTATTATTGGCCTACGGTGTTTAGTGATTTCTCATGGATCAAGAAATGTAAGAAGTGTGCTTTCTTCATAGGGAAGGAAAAATTAGTAGCCCTACCCCTTCGTCCAATTTTAGTTGACCAGCCATTCATACAATGGGGATTGGGTTTCATTAGGGTCAGCAATCCAAACTCAAGACAAGGCCATAAATGGATTCTCATAGCAACATACTATTTCACCAAGTAGACTGAGGTAGTAGCACTTAAAGAAGCAAACAAGTCTAGCATACTAAACTTCTATGAAGGAATAGTGACTAGGCTTGGTGTGCCGACCAATATCATATTAGACAATGCATTGGTGTTCATAAGTTCCTATATCACAGAATGGGATGTCAAGAATGGAACCTATTTGAGCACCTCTTCAAACTATAACCCACAAGATAATGGCTAGGTAGAGTCCACAAATAATAATTTACTTGGAATCATTAGAAGAACTCATGATGAAAACCAGAGGACATGGCGTACCAAGCTTAAATGAACATTATGGGTTGATATGATCAAACCAAAGAGATCTATAGGTAATTCCCCTTATAACCTGGTCTATAGGAAAGAGGCAGTGTTGCCTATATCATTAGAGCTCGTAAAATAGTTGGAGTTGTATGAGTTTGAACCAATAGAGGTTAGGTATACGAGCTGATGGAATTAGAAGAAATTAGGGAACATGGAGTTCAGACAATGGAAAAGGGGCAAGCCTTAGTTAAGAGATGGTTTGATAAGAAAACAAGAATAAGGACCTTTCAGGAAGGGGGCATAGTTTTGAAGTGGGATGCATATCGGGAAAAGCTAGGGTGGCATTCTAAATTTGATGTTATTTGGAGTGGCCCCTACGTGGTTACAAGATTTAAAAGTATCAATGCCTTCCAACCGTCTACATTGGATAGAGAGGAGTTTTTCGATTATGATTAATAGAAGCTACCTCAAAAATTGCTACGAAGGAAGTTTCACCCTTGTAAATATTAGGCTAGGATTTTTATTCCTCTAAGTGCATATGCATATTATCTTGTTTTAGTATAGGTTTCAATTTCCCTAAGTGCTTTGGCACAATTTTTCTTTCTCCAAGGGTTGTATCATTGTATAGTTTAGTGTTCCTACAGTCCATTTTAGGAACAAGTGAAAACCCCAAGTCAAGAATTTTTTCTACTCTAAGAAATCACATCTTCAAGATTTTCTTATGCAAATTGAGAGTGCGAGACATCGAGGTAGGTTCGGGGTCACCAAGTGTAAGCATCGGGTTCAATTTTCAAAAAACAAAATCAGTATCAAGATATCATTTGTGACTCCATGCCCAATGGATGCTTCTAAGGCTACTAGTTTCTTCATCTAGTAGGCGGATGTCCCCGTGAGTTGCCAAATTTTTATCCAATTTTACCGCCGAGAAAATTGATCAAATGCCACCTTGCACATGAAATGGAGGGGCCGGTCTAGTCATGTGGGCTCGCATTCAATCCCAAAATCGATCCCAGAATGATTTAAATTGAAGTAAGGAAAAGGACCCGTGGAAGGTTCCATGTGCCTAATCGGTGTAACTCAAAAGGAAAAATCAAAAGGGTAGACCCCAAACAAGCATAGGCTCACCACGTAATTAGATTCCAAGAAAGGAAGAGATGACCGTAAAAAATTCTAAGGGTCAGAGGAAGCCTCCACATGTCTCTTTGGTGCACTTTTGATATGGTGCACAAAAACAGAGACCCCAAACAAGCGCAGCTCGCCACGTAGCTACGGTTTGAAAATTTGCATCGGATGTTGAAAAGTCTTGAAAGGGGAAGAGCTGGCATAATCCTCCACACATTTCAATGAAACACTTCCAAAGGTCAAGTTCAAAGAGGAGACCCAAAACAAGTGCCATCCCTTCTTGGGGTCGGGGTCCAGAAAGGTTTCACCGGCCATTGAAAAGTCTAAGGCCGGAAGGTGCCACATGTCTCATCAGTAGCGCAACTCAAAAGAAAAATATAGAGGTAGGTCCCAAATGTGTGCATGCTCTCCACATGTCAGGGTCAAATATAGTTTCTTTACCAAGCGAAGGGACTTAGATAGAACACAAAGGAAACAGAGCAGAGGCCGCGGATGACGCCAAGTGTCCAATCGGTGTAGCTTCAAAAGTGAAGGGAGGGGGTGCAATATTAAGGTGCAAAGGGCTTCCACATGGATATAACATGATAGAATCTTTTAAATATTGTCATCCCACATCGAACATCTGATCTAGTCCTTCGAGATAGCCATAACTTTCAACCTGGAAGCTTGGATTTGAGTGGGAGGATACTTTTGGGAAAACTCTCGATGTTTGGTACTCAACTAAAGGCATTAGGATTCTCACTTACCACCAAGATGGAGTATGAGATTCCTTCCTTGCCCAAAAAGGAATAGTAATGAACGCATGGGTTTTGTAGGGAAACCCATCATTGTTGGCACAGGGGAATTCATTACTCCTTTGGGGTGGTTAAACAAGAATTCTGATTTCTTCTATCTTCTTCTCTAATTATTCTTATAAATTTCAAGGAGGGAAAATTTTTCAAGAGGTGGAATGTTTTTCTTTGTGCCCTCCCTTATTCTCTTTTCCACATGTGAACTTGTGGAGTTTCAAACCTCTCATTCAAATTGTAATGCAATTTCTACCTCTTGGCTACTATAATGCACTATATCAATTTTGGAGCAATAAGATATGCATGTGGATGATTTTAACCCTCTCTTCTATTCACTACATCTTCCTGGTGCCTCATTATAGTTTGGTTATCTGTGTATGGTGGTTGTGTTAAAGTTTCAATGGCTTGTGTTTAATTACAAAGTAGGTGTCCAACATTCCTTTGGTGTATCACCCTTGTTAGTTTAGGTTTTATTTCTTACATCTCCTTCACCCCGTCTCCTTGGAAAGTTAGAGTAGGTTTTAGAATATATCCTCTATGATATGAATGTATGCACCTAAATAGAGGAATAGGAACCTGGACTTCATCTAGAGAGCTCTCACGATTTGTAAAGTCCCACACTTTGGGAGAAGCTCCATGTTATGCAATCAAACCGAGACTCCAAACCCTTCGAGTTATATACATTCGGGGGTGCTCGATTCCACATTAATAGTTTTTTCAACGGAGGATAGATGAATTTCATGACCTCCATTAGGAAACTATGACCGTAGGCTGAGTATGAGAGTGGATTTATGGACCTAATCCAAAAGGTCGACTATATGCGGGATGAGAAGGTACGGTTTCACGGAGTTCATTAGGTGCCTAAATTTTGATTTGGGTGGTGTGGTGCACATTAACTACCTATAGATATTAGCGAGAGGCCATGGAGAAGGCCTATATTATAAAGGAGACACAGGGAAAGACGCAATAGGCTAGGCACAAAGTGTAGACCTACATCCAGCCCAGATTCGGGATAGCAGTCAAGGGTATCAAATCTTCCTCCTCGTGGAAAACATGGTTCTTCATAGTCATCATTCGAGCCACCATAGAACCCACCTCAAAGAAAGACATCGGTAGAAAACTTGTCCACTATTCAGACCTTCTTAGAGATTTAAAACTCAAAGGGGAGGGAGTAAGGGGCCTTGTACTAGGGGTCCCACTAGGACATAGGGTACACCGAGAGCCGAGTCAGCAGTAGTTCGTTAGCAAAATACCTCAATAGTTGATAGCCGGATCGTCGGGATCCATAGCAAAGACCTCTAAAAAATCGGCTGGAGCTGCATCTTATTGGAGAGGACCAGGAAACTATTATGGTTGTGGCATTGTTGGAAATCTTAGAGAGAGTTCCCAAATAACCCTAGTAACAAGGGTAAGATGCCAATTTCAGAGTCTACTATTAGCAACATGGGATGTAGCCATCGGATCTATACAAGGATTGAGAACTGCAAAGATGAGCACCAGAGTACCATGAGAGATTTTCAAATAGATCTATTTTCAGGTGCGAGCCTATCTCATGAGAATTTTATCGATGAATTTTATCGATGAGTACCAATGTATGGAAGGATAGATCTCTACGTTTTTGTATTGACTATCATTAGGTTTGAATAAAGTAATGATACGAGAAAATTTACCTCCTTCCATACATTGATGATTTATTTGATCGGATGAATGGTTCCACAATATTCTCCATGATAGATCTTAAGTCAAGATATCATTAGGCGAGGATCACAAAGGTATATATTCATAAGACTACTTTCCATATGAGATATGGCCACTACGAGTTCATAGTGGTGCCTTTTGGTCCGAAGAATAGCCCTGCAATTCTCATGAGCTTGATGAATGGGGTATTTAGGACATTTTTTGATTGCTTCGTGCTCATTTTCCTTGACAAAATTCAAATATCTCACGTACGTGTGAGGAGCACGAGGGCATCTTTGTCGGGTTCTTCAATGTCTTTGTGAGCAAAAATTTTATGGGAACTTGGAGAAGTGTGCATTCTTTCGAGATAGAGGTGCGTATTTGGGCCACATCATATCTAGGGAAGGTATCGTAGTCAAACCTTCCAAGATTCAAGCTATTATGCATTGTCTAGCACTCACTAGTGTGGTAGGTATGTAGCTTCATGGGTTTGGAGATACTACAAGAGATTTATACAGAATTCTCTCGGGTTGTACACCCCATGACTTCCCTTCAGTGGAAAGGGAAGAAGTTCCTATATGGTCGAAATATGTGAGAAGACAATTAAGATATTGAAGGAATGCCTCATGATAGCACCACATCTTATAGTACCGAGATCCTTAGGGTGAGTTCTTCATTTGCATAGATGCTTATTTAGTAGGACTTGAAGGTGTGTTGATGTAGGAGGAAATAGTAGTTGCATTTGAGTCTCACAAACTCAAAGATTAAGAGCTCAATTATCGAGTCATGATCTTTAGCTTGCAGTAGTTGTCCGCACGTTGGTACGGTGGAGACACTTCCTTCTTGGCATGATATTTACACTTAGGATTGATCACTTGAATCTTAGAGACCCCTTGAAGGAAATTTTGATGGATTATTATTAGAGGCATATGGTCTTCTCAAACACAGAGGTTGGATTTATGTTGCTAGAGATGAAGAATTGAGACATGACATTTTTACAGAGGCTCATCGTGCACCTTATTCATCCCATCCCGAGGTGAATAAGATGCACGCCAATTTAAGACAACTATACCATTGGAGGGGACTTCGGAGAGACATAACTCAATTTTTATCACACTATTTAGAGTGTCGAAGGTGAAGGCCGAGCATCTGCATTCGATGGCCTTCTCTTTCCTCAAGCTATACCAGAGTAGAAATGGGATACCATTTCCATGGAATTCATTGTTGGGTTACCGATGTGAAAATACCACCACGACGACATCATGGTCATGGTGGATAAATTGAAAAAAGTGGCTCATTTTTCTCTGGTGAAGACCACCTACACAAATAGTGCGGTGGCACATATCTATCTTGATGAGATTGTCGATTACATGGTATTTCATAGAAGATCATTTGCGACCATGATCCTTTATACAATTCCCACTTCTCGACTACCATGCAAGTATGCTCTCGGATGAAGATCACCTTCAAAACAACCTATCACCCTGGAGATAGATGGAAAGACTAAGCAGTGAATCAAATTTTGGAGGACATGCTTAGGATTTACACCATGTATCATCACTTAATATGGGAGGAGTTTTTGTACTTCATGGATTTTTCCTACAATAATAGTTTCCATAGTTTGCTAGGCATGGCTCCTTTTCGAGCCTTTGTATGGTAGAGAGTACAGGACACCTCTGAGTTAGGAGGTTAGAGGAAAGGGTTTCTCTCGGCCCAACCTTATTGTACGATATGAAGCAACAGGTTGCTACAATCAGAAAGAGATTGTAGGAGGTGCAGGATGGGAAGGAGAAGTATGCGGATCAACATAGGACAGATCATAGTTATGAGGTGGGAATGAAGGTTTTTCTTTGCGTCAGGCCCCGTAATAGCCCTATCCATTACGAAAAATGATCTAAGCTTGCTACTCTATTTGTGTGTCCCTTTGAGATCTTGGAGCGTATCGGTCCCTCGGCCTACCATCTATCATTGCAATTTAGATTATCTCACATCCACGATGTGTTTCATGTTTCCATTCTTAGGAGGTATATTGATGATCCTTCTCACCTATTAGATTGGACCACATTACAGGTGCAAGACCAAATATAGGTGATGGTGGAGCCTGTCTGTAATTTAGAGCACAAGATTTTGGGCCTTCTAGGCAGAGAGATTGACCACATTTGAGTTTAGTGGGACAGGTATGATGAGATTGCTGCTACATGGGAGGATGCTACATTGCTACGAGTCCAGTTTCCACACCTATTCCAGTGACTTCCAGGAGGAAGTCGAGTCTAAGGGGAGGGGGATGTAGTGCCCACTTCCCTTCGACACTTATTATTATTGATTTTAATACTGTTGACTATACTTATGGATATTATTTTTATCATTTTGACTTAGCATGATGTTAGATGATAGAGATACTTGAGACTATTGTTGGATTTCGATTCATAGTATGATGTGTGTGGTTTACTAGAGACATTTTATATTGATGATGATATGTTGTTGACATAGTTATATATTTCTGACATGCGATATTTTTGTCATATTGAGTAGACCTTAACAATTGAACTAATCTTGTGATCCTATTGATATTGATGAAATGTAGAATTGAGATGTTGTTAGAAATTGAAAATAATAATGTTACTTGCCTAGATGATGATTTAATTCACATGTAGATGATTGTGGATTTATATTGTATATTTTATCTTATATGTTTTGATGTGGCCACGAGGCTAAAGGAGGTATTATATGTTTTGCAGGTAAACATATCACAACAAACAATGGGGGATTGGAGACCAACCACATTGGAATGCTAGATGAATTCAACAATGGTCACCATGGCAACATGTATTTTGTTGTGTGTGTGTTGAATTTTTGTTAGGGGTCCCCATGGGGGGGATTACCTCCAATTGTGACCAAGGGGTTTGTGTGTTGTTATTTTATTTAGTTTCCTTTATTTAATTTTAGTATGTGATTTTATAGTGATGTATTTTCCTTGTATTAATTATTTAAATTGTGTCTAGATTAGTAAATTAATCATGTTACTAAACTAATTATAGATGGGACAAAAAGAGGTCATTTATTAGATTAGATGGCTCTTTGGGTTGTGTGTTGTAAGTTGAGTTCTTGTGATCTTGAGTGTTATACACTCTACCTCTTCATGGAAATTCAGATTTGGCCTTAAGGGAAAATTTTGGAGGCTTGTGGGACAAGTTAAACTTGTCCCACACCTCTTAAATTACTATACCAACCCTACCTATGGATTTGGGGTCAAAAATAGACCCCATTATGTGTTTTGTAAGAAAAAAAGTGAGCTATAGGTAGGGTTCCAAGTTTATTTATAGTTTGTATTATGAAAAAGAAGTTCTTTGCATTAAAAGAAATGAGCTATGCTAAAGGAAAATAAAGTTCTTTATCATTTTTGAAGTTATAGTATTGTGAAAAGAAAAGAAAGAATATAGAAATTGTAGACTACTAATAGTGTATGTTTGGAAACCTTGAATGTGCAACAAAGTTGTTAGTAGTTATTTGAACAAATAAGTTGTAGTGGAAATGGAAAGATGTAAAAAATGTAAAGTAAATTATCATGTTGAAATAATGCATTTTGTAGTAGGGAAAAACACCAACTTTAGAAGTAGGTTTAGTTTCATTTCTACTTTTGGATTTGAAAGAAAATTTGATGCACAAAATGAAAATGATCTTGTAGTTATTGTTACTATTGAAATAGGAAATGCTTAAATTGAATAATTTTACTACCGAATTAATACATGAATTAAATCTTGCAATTGGAAACTTAAGGCACATAAATTTAATTTTAGAATGACTATTAAAACACCCTAGTGAGTTTTTTTATTTGAAAAATCTCAGATTTGAAGGTTTTGTTTCTAAGAGCAGGATCGCCACCACTATAGAGCGGCGGTCTCGTAACCGCCACTCAGGCAAGGTGGAAGTCTCAAAATAAACGCTTAGACAAGGCGGCAGTTCATGAATTGTCACCTAGGTAGGGCGGTGGTCCCAGAACCATCGGCCTACTTTGGGCAGCCATTATGTGACTAACGATGGAAAAATGCAGATCCACGCATGTGCAAATTTTAACTTAGTCGAACAAAAATTTTAAACTTGTAAAAATTAAAAAGGAAAACCCTAGCAAGAAAATGAAGGTAAAATTTCATTGTGCAAGGCAAATAAATATTAAAATGGTTAATTTAAAGTACCTAATCTCATACATATTAATGGAGGTAGGGTTTTCCCCAAATAGAGAACTCAAAATACAAATAATTTTGTAATAACTCCAAATTTGGAGTGGAAACCCCTTCAATCCTTGAATGAAAGAAATTACAATGATAAATCTACAACCTAGACTAAACTAAACTTAATTTTGTAAATTCCTCCATAGTTTCTTCCTTCTTTGCTCCCATGGCTTCCATTTCTCCAACCTGCAAATTAAACAAAAACAAAATGACCAAATGAGGAGACTAGGGTAAAGGAAAGGATTTAATAAGAATACATAAGGATATTTAGGGTTAGTTTTGAACCCTAGGATTTAGTGGCCACAATTGAAATGATCCAACAGGTTGAGGATTGTAGTGCCACCTATGAGAACTAATAAAATGGAATAAAAAAAGGATTAATAAAAGGTAGATACATATATGAGGGAAAATTTGGTGAGTAGAGTAATATGGCCATGTGAAGGCACATGGTTTTCTTGACAAGGAGTAAGGACCTCCCTGCCAAGGAATGTGGGTAGCCTAGAGGGCATCAGACTGTCATCTCTCCTTGTAAATTCAAAGACTTTAACCACATAGAAACCCAATTCAACATTGTAAATTTAGTAGTAGTATGGATGGTCGCAACATGTGGGGATTGAATCGATTCTGCATGTTGAAGAATAGTCTCATGAAATGTTTGATTTCAGGATTGCACAAAATAAGGTTGTTGCAAAATGCCTTGGACTCCCACGTGTTCGTAAAGGAATCTTATGTGTTGTGTTTGGGTGCCTCAGTTGGAAGAGTTCACATGCCTTACAAATGCTTCCACATTTTGTAGGCATATTTGTCAGGGCTCTTGCAACTCAAATAACTAACAAAAGAAAGGGGCCCTTCTCCATACTGCGTTGATAAATGTTCATACTATGTTTTAAAGCTATTATTTTGGCATTGGTTGTGACTATGCTAGAAATGGTGAACTAATCAGGTTAGACACCTATTGGTTGGACACCGTTGGTTGCACATTGTGAGAAGTGGTACTTTTATAACAAATTCCGAACAATTTTTTTTTTTATCTATGGAACAGGTATCCACTCCCATCAAAACAGAATTGGAAAAGGAGTAGCAATATGAGCTTCAATTTAGTCAAGAGCTTAGAGGGATTGAAGATGAAATGGATAGGTTGGAGTTGGAGCATTGGATATACTAGACGCATCAAATGGGTTGCAGCAAAGGCATGAGCTTTCATTTGAGTTTCGTGTCTGGAAATTGCTCGGAGGTGGTTTGTACATATATTAATTCAAATGTTGCAGATCTCAAGTGAAAGGCTTACACTTGTATTGGATGATCTTGCCGAAATGTTAGTAATGAGAACCTTAAACATGTGCACAACCTAAAAATCAATTTGTCTCATCTCCTTTCACAGTGCGAAGGTGTACAATGGGTTTGTTGAAAAGGCTTTATAAAATTTTCAACTGAATGTAGTTGATAGGTGTAGATCCGCCCCCTACATCCTGTGATAACCTTTCTCCTTTGGGTGCATTGCTTCACATTGTGAGATTGAGATTGAAAAGGAATGACTTTGACATTTCATCTTTTGGTCGTTAAAGGTTTCAGGCTAAATGCGAGAGAAGGGAAAAGTATGTGAACAAGTTTTCTAGAACTCCGTTTGTGGCGTGAATTTTAAATAATAATTAAAAAAGTTCTCTTTGAGTGTGTTCAGTCTTTCTTTTTCCCAAAAGTGGATTTTGATGGAGCTTTGGGATGAGGTATGGGTGCAAAATGAATGGATTGCACTTGCACGTGACTATTTGGCATCATACGACAACAATGGTGGTCTCTGTGGATCGTGAGTGTCCACTACATGGAGCCCCACATACCTACTTCACTCATCATTCTCAAGAATGGTCTCCCTGACCTTTTATTTCATAACATTCGTAATTTAGGTTCTTCATTTGCAATTTTATAAAAATGTTGAACTAATCAATAATCTTACAAATGGATATGTAACCAAATTTAAATAGTGTAAAGAAATAAAACTACACTTTGTGTAGTGTTTGAAAGCATTTTACAATTTAAACATTAATTGTGGTTGCTAACATAGCCCTATACGATGACACTAGAATAGCCAAATCAGATGCTCACATATAGTGGTACTGGCGAGAGTTAGATGATTTCGTCAAATCAAACAATCCTTTTTGCCTACCATTTAAAGTTAGGAAGAGAAAAACACAATTTTCCAAGACTCGTAAAACAACACTTTGAGCCCCGTAAAAGAAAAGTCAAACATCGTATGTGCTCCTTGTTATGTAGAGAGTTATGTCAAGCATTAACCCAACCCTATGTGACTGTTTTTGCGCTCTCTTTCTCGCTCTCTAGGAGCCATGTTAGTCCATTTTATTCTTTGAAGGAAGCATTAAAAGTGAAAAGGTAGCTTTCATTTCAAACTGTTGTTTTCTCCCTGAGCAACGAAATGCTTGACCACCTTCGCAAACCTCTAGTATTTTTACTAGAAAATTACCTGGAACCTTGGTTTAGGAAAAACACATCCCTAATGAGTTTAGCAAAGGGGTATTGTAGGCCTCTGATCGCTATTTGACTAGGTCAAACTGACTCAACTATGAATGGTGGTTCCGAAAAACCCACCATCGTTTGAAACTCGTATGCCGCTTCTCGCCCCATCAACTCTAACAAATTCTCCATATATAGGGGAGCTTGTAGGAAGTTTATCATTACACGTTCATCCATCGAATGTTAGTTTTGGACGTGGTTTTTGATCCCTCGAGCTCTTTTTCATCATTAACAACTAGATCATTTATGAATGATGGCCCCGGAAAATTAGCTACCAAACGCAAAACCAATTGCCGATTATATATTATGTCAATTGCTATGAACTCTTGGAATATAAGTGGACACGTATAAATTTAACTATGGTGTGTTTTCTTATTGGAAGACAACATTTGAGAGTGGTTCCTTAGCCTCTGAGTCCGATTTGAATGTTTTTGTAGCTAGCAAGAAAATGTAAAAATAGAAAGTTGTGGGACCCTTGTCGGGTTGCCAAACCACCATGGAAAATTTTGACACATGTAAATAACTGTTTGAAACTCTAGTGTAACTTGTTGTGTGAAATAGAACTTTTGACAAATGGTGTTTCTCTCTCTTCCTTTCTCTTTCTCTCTCCTTGGTTACAAAATGAAGTGAAATGAAATGAATACATGTTTCTAAACCTTTTCTCTCGAATGCAAATTATAATTATCATTATTTGTAAATGGGAAACTAAAGACATTAATTATGTTAGATTAGGGTGGATTCCATGCCAATGATTTATCGTTGATTTCATCCTCACATGGTTTTTTAGGATTCAAGAATGTTGGCGAAAATGTGATGTGTAATTCATTATTTATCATTGTAATTTTTATAGTTCATTGTAAAATGAATATATGTATAATGTAGACTCGTGTTACAAAAAAATTATATTTGAAATTTGCAAATATGAATGAGATGTTAGTTTTTAAGGGACATTTAGGAAATGTGTATTTAATCATAGTTTCAATTTGATTCATAGGATGTATGGTAAATAGGTTTGGTATATATATGGTAAATGAATTTTTCAGTGTTCTGTAAACAATTGATTAATTATTGTGTTGTATTCTTACCTTGTAAATGTAATAAAGAGATATAAGCAAAACACTCAACCCTAGTATAAGATATGTGCATAACATGTCTTCATGTGTGATCCTTTTACCATAGAAGATATTGAAACCGTAGAATGATCTTAAACTTTACACTCGATGCAACCTCCTATTTTAGGTTAATAAGAGACCAAGAATGGGTTTATTGTCTTAGGCGGTATGTTTAGTGACATCATCATAGACCTAATGAGATAGGAGTGACATAGTCAAAATTTATTTGGAGTAAGTAGAGCTAGCTCTTCCTTCGTATCCTAGTTGAATACCTTGTATTCCGAAGATGGATTTAGAATTAAATTTTTTCATCAGTGAATGGAATCCCTGTTGGATCCGGACGACATAAATGGAGATCGTGAAATAGTTGTTCTAGGTCTTAAACTCTTGTAAATAACTTTCTTAGTTCCTCTCAGCTAAATGTGTTACCTTGGTTTCTCGCCAACATATGACATTGGTCTTTCATGAAGGTTATCTATCATAAGCATGTCCTTTCACCTTAAACTCTTTATAGTTGAGGCATAGATTCTTAGGTGCAATTGGAATTAAACTAAACCTCAATTGATTGGGAGGTTAACTGGAGGTTCGTGTGTAGTTGTAGTTCTTCCAATTATATACTTCTTCAAGATGTTATTCAAATACTTTCGTAACTGCTTCTGTTATAAAACTATGCTAATAATGAGACCATAGTGCAATGTAAGAGTAAATCATATAAGAGTAAAACAAGATTTGAGGTTAGGAATAATGTCACTCTTGGTGTCCTTATAAATTAATTAAACATTTTCATGTGTTACAAATAATATGAATTGCCTTGCTGTAATCAAACTTCGAGAAAACAAAAGATGTATATAAATCTAAATGGAATTCAACAAGTTATTGAACTATAATAACTATGGTGGGGAAATAACTATACCATGATCGAAGAACGTTTTTGGGAAAAAGCTATCTTGATTCCAAGTCTCCCTTAATCCTAAGATTTCATCTTGACATCATGTCGATTTTCTTGTGTAGAAAGGGTAAATTTTAAACATTGAATATGTGTTTGGGAAGCATAATCTTAACATAAGAATGAGAGAATTAGGATCTTTGTATGCAATTTGAAATATGGAAAATACTTATGTAAGTTATGGAGATTGTCATAAGGGATAAAGAGCAAAATTAGATGGTCGAACAATAAGTGGAATGTGAAACGAATTTAAGAATATGTAGGTGGAAAAGGGAGAAAATTATACTTACATAATAATGTTATTGGAATGTTAATCGTAACCTAGATGTAACCATGGTAATGATGTGTTGTGGGTTTGTCAATCCTTAAGTCCCTTTTCTTGTGGCTGAGTTATTTCTAGCATTTGATTCATTGGAGAAAGTGTGTCATCGACATGTATATGATGTTGTCGTGTGTCTATGTGAGTCGATGACTTATGTAAGTGTCTTGTGCTTTGTTGAGTTTTCTTTACTTGGAGCCCTTGTGGCATTGTGTAGTGAGAAATGTAAGTCAAAAAAAAATTATCATGGTATTTTTACTGTTGTTTTTTCGTGTGTGTAAAATGTAGGCGTCACAAGGATCAAATTTACAATTGCTTGGTAGGAATGAATTTTATAGATGTTTTAAATAAATTTAAAGGTATGTGTAGATGGGTGAATGGGGCCATTCAAATACCTTGGTGTGAAAAGTCATTAATTTAGTTCCTAGTATGTTTTAGAAAATTAATGAAATGGACATTTAAGTTATTTAGATTTTGGAACTAAAGTAACTAAGTATAAGGTAAATCATTTTAGGGTGTGAATGTTAGTTAAGGAGGAGAAAACATTTAACCAAGTAAATTAAATTATGGCACCTCCCTAGTTGAATGTTAATTATTTGACCTTAGAGATAAATTAAGAATATTTAATCATTTAACTTAGACCTAGTCCATCCTTTGTAAAGTAGAGATTATTGGTGAAAATTAATTTAATGCACACTAGGGGTTGACACCCTTGTAACCTTTTAACTTAAAACAAAACAAAAAAAAATTGCCAAATTTTCAAGACAAGTGTTTAAGATTTTAATGTGTTCTAGAACGTCCTTTTTTTTTTTTTTTTTTGTGAGCGTTACATATGATCTCGAAAGAGTGTCGAAATCGCTGCAATGCATTCCTTTATTCATTAGGAGATATTTGGCTTCTTTGTAAGATCCATCACTACTACACGGGGGCATATTTTGAGACGGTAATTAGAGACAAAAATTTAAATTCGTCTCTAATTTATTTTATCGTCTCTAATAGTAAAAATGTTGGGGGGAATAGAGAAAAAGGTCAAAAAAAATCATTTTAGGTCTTGGATTGGGAGAGGGGATTAAAGGTGTAAACATGGTGTCTACAGCTCCGTGAATATGGTCTTCACCACCAACCTGTTTGATCCATACAATCCAGCTTCGTGGGGTTCGAAGACACCATCAGATGTCTGTGTAGTGCTGGTTTTTGAGTCTTTGTTTAGTCTTTTGCTTTTGTGGTGGGCAGATTATGTGTCTGCGTTTTTTATAATGTTTTGTGATGTCTGATTTTTGTTGGTATTTTCTCTGTTGTTATTTTCGTATGATGTCTGTGTTGTTGTGTATAAGTCTTTGTTTTTCGTTGATGTGTTCTAAAGAAGAATAACATTGGAGCGCCAAACATGACCAGTCCCGATCAGAATACCTCGGAAAGTCCTCCATTTCGCAGGGTAAGACTTATTTTAATCGATTCAAAGTAATTTTTACAGTGCGTCTTAATGCGCCAGGGCTAAATTTTTTCAGTGTAGGGTTTGATTATTTAACTTATTCGCTTTGGGCTTCAATACTTACATATGGTTTATTTGTTAAACGACCCTCTGTTATATTTCAGGGTTTTCATTGTTCATTTGCTGCACATGATTTTAATCGATTTAAAGTTGTTTTTAGAATGCGTTTAAATGCAAAAGGGCTAATTCTGCGCTACTGTATCGTTTGTCTATTTAGTATTTTCACCTTGGGCCTAAATTTCCATATATTTGCTTAGTCTGATGTTGATAGGAATTTGTTATATTATACGGTTCGGGGTTCATTTGTTACGCAGTCTTTTGTTATATTTCAGGATTTATAGGGAGAAATTTGACGGTGAAGTGGTAAACAGCAGTAGCTAGCCGCAAAATATTAGCAGGGTAGCAGAACAACAAAGCAATGTTTGAGGTTTGTAAAATCTTTTCCAACTTTTGGTGCTAAAATTATTTTAATTGAAATCGTAGATGTTTTAATTTTGAATGTTATCAGCCAGATTTTTTTAATTATTCACCTGTAAATGTAGAAGGTTCTGGGTGCCTGTGTTAAATTAGACCATCTGGTCAATGAATTTTATTGGGAAAATACACGGGCAATTTTGGAGATGTAATATTGCATTTTGTTTGGAATTTTGCAAGTGCAAATTCACAGAAAATTGTGGAAATTTACATCTGGTTTAGTGTTGGCGATTAGGGCTTATATCTTACTTGCATTACGCCTAGGATTTACTAAACTTTCCTGGATTCTATTTCTGCTCAGGATATAGGTGTTTATTTCGCTTAGGGTTTTCCAGATCTGGATGTTTTGGCTAATGGGATCATTATATATATGAATAAATTGTGCATTATTTCTGTATGTTCCCCTGTTTTTGGTGTAGAGGTGTTTATTTAGCTTAGGGTTTTCCAGATCTAGATGTTTTGGCTAATGGGATCATTATTTATATGAATAAATTGTGCATTATTTCTATATGTTCCACTGTTTTCGGTGTTGTTTTTTGTGGTTAGATTGTAATTTGTTTGTGTTTTTCTGTGTGCTCCTCCTTAGAAAAACAACAGTCGCATGCCGCAGAACTTGTAAAATATTTTAACTTTTGGTGTCAAAATAAGCTTTCTCAAAATTGTAAATTATTCCAAAGTGTTTTAGGTGCCTTTTTGAAAAATTTCAGCTAGACTTTTTGAATTTTCAGATGGTTCTGGGTTGTCTGTGTTTAATTAGACCATCAGATCTGGTTTTAAAAAATAAACATGTTAATCATGTAAATTTGGGAATTGAGGAAGTTAAAATACTCCAAGATTGTCTGTGTACTCGAACTTGCCCATGGTTTCCAATGTAGTTGGATTAATCTGGATAGATCCTTTCATGGTTTCGGTCAGGCACACAACTCTCCCATCACCTAATCTGTTAAACCCACAAGATTGATTAAACACTGGAGGAAAATGGGTTAATTGGTGCTCATTTCTGTTTTAAGATCATAAGTGAAATGAATCAAGAAGAGGGAAAGGACCTAATCACTCCTGTGTTGGCATTGTCTGTTAATGAAGCTCCAGAGAAGAGTCCTGCCAGGTCCCCAACATAATCGAAAAATTTTGCTGGCTTTGGAACTTCTGAAAATTCACGATAACAGATTTTGTTAGTCTTTGTGGCAGCCTTGTAAGCCTCAGATTGTAACTGTGCATGCCCTGCAATCAATCGCCCCTCCTCAAAGTGAAGGTGAACCACTGTAGAATATTTGGCAAAAAAATATGCACCCATTAGATTAGACCAAGGAGCAAAATAGTAGCCATGAATAATAAGGAATGGGATGAATAAGTACCCGTCGAAAAGGTGCCTGACATTATAATCCCCTACATGAAACTTTCCTGGTCCGTTTCTTAGGTATGTGCCATTCTGCATATAGAAATTTAAGAGAGACTTACATTACCGAGCAAGTGAAATGGGTTATTCAACGATGCCACATGAAATAACAGTTCTTAAGAAAAACCCCAGAAGTACTAAACATTCAACAGACTGATCATTCTAAATAAATTGTAGATTAAAAGAAATTCAGGTCACAAGCATAGGTTTGCAAAGCACACTAACAAATGTGAATAAAAAGAACCCACAGACTTGCAATCTCAAATTTTATAAAAGCAAATGTGTTAATGTGACCCACTGATAAGTAAGAGTAGGTCAATGTAGTGGATGTAATCTTCTCCAAAGGGTTAAAATAAAAGTTGATAAAGTAAAGCTTCGCTTATAGCATGGAAGAGTAGAGGAGAACACTTAGTTGAAAATATAATAGTGGTGTAAGATCCCAAACATATTAACCAAAATTTATTATAATAATTATTTTTTGTTGGGGTAATCCACACGCATTGGTAGAAGAGTGAAGTTCTAATATTTGGAGCTTCATTGTGTACCCCCACGTCTCCATTGTCGGTATCCATATTTGGGGATTTGGAACCACCTTCTGCATACCCCTGCACCTCCACACCCATGTAATCTTGGCATTCTTTCACTCCTCCTTGAGCTGTTAGCTTGTACAGACCTGGGTGCAGGTTCAGCTTCCTCCATCATCAAGTCCTTTAGAATCCTTGCAGGCCTGAAAACTCCTCTTTCTCCTGCACTTCAAATTTTTCTTTGGCACATATAACATCAATTTTTTTCTTGAATGAGTATTTCAGTACACCTGAGTGAGCCTGCAGTGATGAACTTGTGCTCCTAGGAGAGGTGTCTCATGTTCAAATCTTGAGCGGGGTAGGTTATTTACACCCCGTATGATGGTAGCACATATGTTGCGTTCCTACTGGGAATACGGGGTGGTCTCATATGGCATAAGCTACCTTGCAGTTTATAGTCGGTGTGCCATGCATAGTGGACCTTCAAAAGGGCTTTCCTTTCATTTTCGTTTTTCCTTAAATTTGCTCCACATCCTTGTGAATGACCAGCATGTTGCTGGAATTGATTATTACAGTTTGCACCCTAATAACATGATTTTCCTCATGGACTTTTAGGTTGGATTATGATTGCCATGGCCTGAAGAATTTTCCCAAAAGAGCAGATAGGTCCTAACCTGAGTGACATCTGGACTCCAAACTTATTGGTGTTCACGCACTTAAGCAGACCTGGATCTTTAATGCTTTTTTGCAAAGCATTTTTCCTAGCATTAAGGGATACATCTGCTGTGATTGGGGGCCCTTGTCAATACCCTCGTCAATACATAATTTTTCTTCAATTGGTTTCTGCAGCTTAACATCCTCAACAAAACTCAACGGTTGACATTTGACTCCTCTTCCCCTAATGGGTTTCTCCTATTTTGTGAAGTAAGCAAGTTGATTGTGGCATACGGGACAAGAGTCTTATCCCTTCCAATGCCTAGTGATATATATGCTTTCAAGTACAAGGGTATTGCAATTTCCTTGACAATCTTAACAAGGGGTGAGAACAGCACCGTGGTTGACGTCTTTTAATTGTTCTGATTGAATTGAGTGTGCCATATCAAAGAAGAATCAAGGTTATGCATTACTACCCATATGGGTGTAAGTACTGGTCATTTAGGTCTCTTTGATGAGAGTGATTATATTGTTCTAATCTTTGCATGTTTTTTAACAAACATAGGAAAGAAAATTGTATTTTGGTAAGATACTATTATTTGTATGGTCTGTTATTTAAACTAAATTAAAATAACAGAACAATAGAATGTGTATGAAATGAATTCTACTTTTTTGTTTCTTCTGATTTATGATTTTCTTGTTTGATCAAAGTATTAAGGCACCATCTGTCACCTGAGTTAGTGGGTATTCGATCTGCTTTACTTCAGAAATCATAGACATGCCATTAGAAGTAATTATATTGCACTTAAGGTTCTAATTTAGTATCTTCTCATCTGATACAACATTGGCTGGAAACTATGTAAACTTTGGTGTATTTGAATTGTATGGAGATAGAGCACTGGCAGATGCTTTGGATATTGCTCTGAAGCTGACATTATCGATTCCATTTCCTGATATAATGGAATTTTGGAAGGTTAACTAAGCTTCCACCTAAATCCTTGTTATTGTTTAATGAAACTGAAAGCTGAAACAAAACAGGACAGTGGACTTTGTTTAAGGACTTCTCTAAGATCACATTCTCAGTTCATAAAAGAAGCTAGGGGGAGGGGGCGTTTTATAACTATTTGTTTGTTTCTCATTCAGTCAATGAATATAAAACATGTAATTTTATTGTATGCTCTCAACATTTTCCCCATCTCTGATCGTTGTTTAAAGCTCTGGAGTTTCTTGTGTCATTTTCAGCTTACACACTCATATTTTGCTCTACTGGAAGTATTGTGCAATAGCCACACAAACGTCATTGTAAATCTGGATACAAGTACCTTTGCTCACATTGTTGGCTCATTAGAATCCGGTCTCAAAAGCCTGGATGTTAACATCTCTACTCAGGTATAACAAAACAGCCTATACAGTTAACTAATTCCTTTATGGTTTTCTGTTCTTCTGCTATTTGACGGGGAAATAGAAACTAAACACAAATTTGCTTGCTCACTTTTCATCTTTTGCAAGCACATCAGGAATGTTGTAGCCATTTTTACAGCATGTTGTTCATTTCATATGTTATATTTGACTTGCAATATTGCCTGTTCCTCATAAATTGAATGAATTTCTTTGGAACTAATATCTAGCTTGTATTTTTGTTTCACGTCAGTGTGCTTCGGCTGTAGACAATTTAACAGCTTTCTATTTCAACAATATCACAGTGGGAGAGACACCGGCATTACCTTCTGCTTTTTAATTTAGCTCGACATATTGCAGAATGTCCCAATTTGTTTCCAGAGGTATGTATTGAAAATTGAAATACCCTTTACCCTTGCAAAGCAACAATTGTAAGATGATATGTAAGACCTTGGGAGACACAATGACTTATGACTCATTCTAAATGTGTTCGGCTCAAACTTCTGTGGGAAATTTGTACTAAATATTTTCGGTAAATTAAGAAATTTATTTGTTGTCTTCAATTTTATACCTTGAATCTGCAACTTCCGATAGAAGTTGGATACTTTAATTTCTTTCAAATCTTTGATAATTAATTGACCATAGTCAAATTATAGCCCAAAGTGGACTCAAACAGTCAAATCCGTATGACATTAATTCATACGGAATTGATTCATAACGTAAGGATTCATATGGAATTAATGTCACTGTTTTGACTCTGAGTCCACTTTTGACTATAGTTTGACTATAGTCAATTAATTACAGGCCCATGAATGAGTATATTTCTTTTCTTTATTGAAGTTCCAAGAATGTTCATATGTCTTTCCTTCAGGACGCTTTTCATTGAAGAGATTTTAAAGATAATGTGGAACAGTTTGATGGACCTTCTATATGCACTTTTTAAATATTATATATGGGAATTATTCGGGCATACAGAAGATAGGAAGTGGTCTTTGCAGACATATTGTTTTGCAGTGTAATTTCAAATTCCACTGTAGTCAGCACTTACAAAAGCTCATATATGTGTGAATTTATTAATCAATGTATTCGTGTTCATCAAGGTCACTTATGTGCAAGGGTGCACTGGTTACAGGTCCATAGCATCTGATATAGGCCCCCATAAACTTGGGTGTCCAGGGATTTCGTGTTGATCCTAGGAGATATCTGCTAGCCAACACTCTAAATCACTGGAATTCACACTATTATGTGCGGAAGCAAATTATAAACAAGAATTTAGAATATCAAAATAACATTAATCCATTAGACAATAACAAGATATAGACCCATAACATAATTTTATTAGTCTGGTTGTTCTGTACATGGCATCATATTGAAAGAGTTGTGTGGTGGTCTATCTTATCTATCTAAATCTATGTAGGTACATATGCATAATGATACTACCAAAGGCCAAGGAACCTTTATGGAAGATGAAATGACTGCTCTTACATTCCTAAGCCTTTGTCTTAAGTTGATTTTGGTTGAGCTGCATCTAGGAGCAATGATTGGTCCCAACAACACTTCCCTTGAGTCGTATGTGGGCTTCTTCCCCACAAAAGAAGCGGATACAGTTGATACCGAGGAGATCTAGCACCTACACCATCATGCACATTGTTGATGTGACAGCTGATGCAAGGATAGATAGGCTCTGTTTGAGTGGGAAGTTTTGCTTCCGTTGTTGATGTTGACCGTATGTTTGATTATTTTTTGTTAGTGTTGGTCATAGAATTTGAGCTTACACCTAGATCAGGTATTGTGTACATGTGTATTATGAATGAAAATTATAGTTCTATATCTATAGGCTTATGGCCATTCATAGGTAAACTAAAAACCATTATAAAAATAAAAATAATGTAGTAAAATCTGACAAATACAACCATATTTCACATTCACAATGCACATGCTACATCTTCTTGGTTGATTTTTGTTAAATTAAACATTTATGGGAGAGGTACATCCAAAATCAAAAGTTTGATAATCAAACCATACCAACAATGCAAAGTTGAAAGTTCATGTAAAGTAGAAGATGGAAGGAAGGGAAAAAAAGAACCACATTTGAGATCAAATTTTGGCATTAAGAGCAGTTTCAATAATGCTATGAAGAGTCTTGTTGTATTTTTCTGATGGCCAAGGAATTCAAGAACTACGACGAAGGAGAGCTATATCCATACACTACCAAAAAATTGTAATATAGCAGTTTTTTTGTCCACATTTGTATGATGACAAAGGAAATAAGAACCATACTGAAAGAGAGTTGTTTTCGTATGACATAGAAGTGGAAAGAAAGTGTGAATGATTTCCCCCAACTTCATTTGCACAAGTCACTATAAAAATGGATTTCAAAACCCAAATTACTAGGATACAAGAATATGTTTATACCTTAAATGGAATGGTCATGAATTTCATGGAAGATTGAGAAAAAGTCAAGATTAAGAGCTACGTCTAGCCTACAAAAAGTCACTTTTCGATGGTCAATCAAGTGAATCTTCATCAAGCTGATCTGCGAAATGTTGCGTTGATGGTAAATAGATAGTTCAAATCTTTTGTGCTGATGCATATTGACAGCCCAAACATCTATTTCTACAGCCAACAGGCTTCACAGAAGGGAAGTTGAGATGATATTTTCTAGGAGCAGCAAGCTTTATTTTTGAGAAGCCTTGATCGAGTCTGGTGCCTTCCAACCTGGATGCTGCAATGACATTATGAAACTGGATATAGCATTTGAAGTTGGAAAATTATTTGATGTGTTAAGAATTAAGGTTTCATTAAAGAATTGAATTCTTGACTTTTGTGGGTTTAAAAGAGTGAGTATATGGTGGTAACATAACAGCTAAATGAAATCAGAAAGGTTGGTTGTATTATTTTTGAATTATCATGAAGCATGTGTCATAGTTCTTGATACTGTGTAACCTTCTTTAACTATTTTGTACCTATAAACTTGTTAAAACCTTCATGCAATAATGATTCCAAACTTATTCCAATCTAATGTACATACAAAATTAGGGGTCACTTTGGTTGCAAACTCTTTGACAAGTTCTGTGCAAGTTCTTCACTCAAAAAACTGCTCAGGAAGACAGATTTGCCCCATCTTCTTATTTATATTTGAGGGACTTGCACTAGGATTATTTTCACCAAACTTTGAAATATTGATCTAAATCTATTTTAAATCATTCTACAACAAGTGGCATCTCATTTGAAGGTCTACAACTCATGTTATTTATGATAGTCCGCAAGGGGGTTAAAAACAGGACAGCTGACTGAGAATTTCACAGTTTACCCCTCTAAACACCTTACCAAGCCTCAAAATATTGCACACATCTAAATTTTTTATCCCTATAAAGCTTTCCTCAAAGTTTCATCTTATCTGGATCATCCATTCCCAAGTAATGCACTTTTTAGAGCTGCTAAAAGTGGGGGTTTGCATTACTTACAGACCTGATGACTGAGTTTTGAACATAACTCTCTCTCCAGGTGTCTAAAAACTCTAAAATAACTTGTAACATGTTATAAAAATCACATTTAGCATGTCTATAAATTTTCATAAGATTTAGATCATTTGTTTGAAAGATATTCTACTTTTAGTGAGTTTAAACCCTTCTTGAACCATCACCTACGAGGCTACTGTCTGTATTTTTGCAATATCTCCATATATAGACCTGATATAGGCCTAAAACTTTTTCCAAAGTCCTATTTCAACCATCGAAATATGCTCCTAAAATTTCATTAGGTTTGGATGAGGGAAACTCCAGATATCAACGTTTTAGTATTTCAACTCTAGACTAGGATTTGACAGGACAGCAAGCACCCAGTTTGCAATTATCTTTGTTTAAATGTTTCAAATTCCTTTTCAACACTTCACACTGCTCCTGTAGGTTGTCCTACAACTTCTCTACACTTTTCCTTCTTTGACTTACCTCAAAAACCATCTACAACATCATCTACAATGCATGTTTCTTCTTGACAAGCAAATTGTATATACCTGATTTCATAGAAAATTGCAATCAAGATTATATGTGATGTTCATAGGCACTTTAAAGTATTGAAAACCACATTATATCTTATATTTTTACCCTTAAACGATCCTTTCACAAGAGAATGATTTCCTTATTCAATGAAAACACCAAAATCTCATAGAAACATGCTCAAACAATAGTTCATACAAGCCACTTTACATCCACTGGTTGTAGCTTTGCAAACACTTGGGGCTTGCAAGAACACTTTTCAAGCCTGGTTGTAGCTTTGCAAACACGATTGTGCTCTGTTTGTGGTGAAGAAAGCTTTGGCACTGGTGAGTTCTATTTTTTTTAATCCTTGTGTAAAACCATTCTTTGCGTAGCTTTCTTGGTGAGTATTTAGTTTCTACTCTTAATAGTAGCTCGGTTTGTTAAAAATAAAAAATGATATGCATAGCTCCTTATGTCAGGATCAAAGTCCCCTTGCTCATTTTCATATATCTCATTGTTGTGCTTGAATTCGGGGTGCAATCCAAAAGTGAATATTTTTCCTCTTCGTACTTTCATTTCAGCCTGAAATCATTTGTTTCTATGGACTAATGGTATTATTGGCTTCTTAGGTTTGCTGGCATATGTGTTTTCATAGTCTATTTTTCCATGTTAAAAATACATAGTCTCTTTCAAACATATTTTCTCTATTGTAAATATGACTTCACATTAAGCTTAACAATGTTCTTGTGTTGTTAAACAGATAATATACTTGTGTCTTATTCCTTTGATTTCCTATATGCATTACTATTGTATCATTAATTAGGTTCATGAAGAATATCTTGAAGCTGGTGCCGAAGTCTTAATAACAACATCGTACCAGGTCTGTGCTTATGATATGCATTATTCATACATTCTTATATGTTTGTTCACTTTTTTTGCCTTCATCTTGGCACCTCTTCATTCATGTGATATTTATGGGGATTTGATTGTTTACAGGAAACAATTCATGGTAGCTAACAGTCGCTTCGGACAAAGCATAGGCTGGAAACATCAGTTGGAATAGCTATACTGCAGGTGCCAAATATGTCTAATTCCTTATATAATAACACCCCATTTGGCTTGTCTCCATGATGAAGCACATTTTCTGTGTTTATCAATATGTATATATTGCTTGGCAGGTGCCAATGACAACAGTAGGTGCATTGCTGATGGACAAATCTGGTAGACGACCACTTCTTATGGTATGAACTTAGGCTCTGATAAAAGGCTATTATAAGGATTTTCATTGCTTATTTACATGAATATTAAGAGAAAATTTTCTTTAGATTGCTACTGGAGGAATGAGCGTCAGTTGCTTTGTGGTTGGATTGTCCTTTTACATACTGGTAATTACACTTATCACATCTTTATATCCACCCATCTTTATTGTTGGGATTTATTTTCATTTAATTAAATTGTTCACTACAATTAGGATACTGGTATGCAGATGCAAATGAAGTAGTAATTCTCTTTTTAATCATTCGTAATACTGGTATGGAGATGCCATTATCATCCGAAGATGGATCCAGAAGTGGGATCCAAAATGTCAGGCTTCATGCAGCTGACTTTAGGAAAATCCAACAAAAAACTAACATGCAAAGAAACTGATCTAAAGACAAAACAAAAATGTAGTTGAATATAATATAATTTTATTGACAATGGAGCTTTGATGTTCCATACGTCCACAAGGAGAGAATCAATCACTTAAGAAAATTACCAAGTACATAAAAGTATAAATTGCAAAACGGAAATTAGAGCAAAGATCACAATTATTCATGTTTATTGTGGATTATCTTGACTCATTTTCATTATACAGGGGCATTCTCATCAATCTGCTTTGAAATTGCTTTGAAGCAAGGTAGCTTTAATTGGTCTATTGGTGAGTGTTGTGCCTCAATGGTTTCACTGGGCATTGTTTGTATATAATGCTTGTACGTTTTTACTCAATTTTCATGCATGTAGTGTAGAATATCCACTAAAGAAAAAATAGATGAATAATGGCTTCTTTTTTGTTTTTCTGTACAGGCTTATATCGGAACATTTTCACTAGGCATGTGTGGAATTCCAGGGATTATAATGTCTGAGGTTAGTCCTTGATATAAGTTATGAAAATGGATTGATAGTAATGAGTTAGTGATAACTAATTTTTTAGAACAAAATGTAAAGATCGGGTCGATTTAGTAAAAACTAATTATTGTCCTAATTTAAATGTAATTTGTGAATACTTTTGGCAGAATTGGAGTAAAATATGTGATCATAATTTCTTAGAATCCAATGCACCTTCGTTGCTAACGATAGTAGAGAATTCTATCAAAGTTGAGACAATCAAAGCAAAGAACATGAAGATGACTGCTGCCGATGGAGAGACAATTGCTCAAAAAGGAAGTTGCTCAAAATTGAAGTTAAGAAAAATAACCTCAAAGTAGCACTAGGGAATCATATGGATCACTTGAAGTTGGTGGTGGAGAGGTGTTAATATTGTATATCAAGGGTTAACGGAATTCAGACACCCTTTTGTATCTTATCTTATTTGATATTAATAAAATATTTGTGGACCCATTTATTGGGCACAATATTTAAATCAAATTGTTGTTAATTTATAATATTAATTACCAGAGCACTCCGACATCATAGATGATATGTAACTTCGTTGATTGCACTATATGATATTTGGTTATTATGTAGTTTTAAAATTCATATTTATCATTCTTTAAATTTGTATCGTCTCTAGAGAGACAATAAAAATTGAAATTAGTATTGTCTCCAGAGAGACAAAATGTTAGTATTCGTATTGTCTCTAAGGAGACAATAATGATATTGTCTCTAGAGAGACAAAATATGTATCAATCATTATTGTCTCTTGAGAGACAATAATTAGAGACAATATTAGAGACACCCGCTTTGAGACAATAATAGAGACGATATACAACTTTTTTATTGTCTCTATTTGAGACAATTTAGTCAAATTTTGTCTCTATTAATGTCTCAAATGACCCCCCCTTGTAGTAGTGCGTTTTTTCGCTTACTTTTGTTTAGATTTAATTCCATATATTCAAGTAAAGAGACCCTGTCATTACTAAAACACCTCTTAAGGATGGATTACCGCTTGCATTAACTGTTTCAAATGACAACGCCAACTACAGGAAATATCCCCAAACAAGGGGAAAAATCTCTATATAGAGATACATTATGCATGTTAAAATATATGTCTAATATATATAATTTTTCTGTACACAAGATCGTCATAATAGATGCTTTTAATTTCTTAGATTTTAATATAGTATTCTTTAAACAACCACGACGGATGACGTGGCCTGTTTATTGCATTTTTGTCTAGCATAAAAGGACAACTCATTCAACTTGGTTTTAGTAGATTTATGGTTCCCACAGTGGGTGCCATAACTGCAATGGATCCGCCTCTTCATACATATTATCTTCAATTGGCTGTGACGTGGTATCATAGGGATATGCAGCATAATGAGCATTGTCAGTGCCAAGCAGGAACATGTTTCGCATCCTCATGAGCTCCTCTTGCGTGGCTGCCAATTGAGCTTCCAGCTCAGCAATGCGCTTTTTCATTTGATGGATACTACTTACACACCCATGAACAGGGTCGTCCACCCTGGCAGTTGCTTCGTATACCATACTGCCTACTGCGTCCGCTCTTTGCTCAGCCTTAAGACCCTAAGGAAACAACACATACAAACGATTAAGATACTGTTTTTTTAAGCATAATAATCGTGCTTAGTTAAAATAACAGATCAAACGATGTAAATTGAATAAAGAACAGCAGAGATGACGATATTAAACAAGCTATGTATCATTGAGAAACTGATATTTTTATGTTATCATTAGATGAGTTCATATATAGTACAAGAAAATAACAGAAAGAAACTGTAGTAGTGATTATTAACTCCGCTTTGGCACTTTTAAGCATTGAATTTGTAACTAGGCTTATGGAAGACACTTGCAACACATCTAAATGATAAGAATAATCGCATTCTTCTATAATTTTTATAATAGTTTGTGGATTTAATTAGGACTCTACTGTTCATATGTTTAAACTGTAGTAATGCTGTCTTGTTACGGTAGCTATAATCTATGCACTATTCCAATAATTGATCAGCCACCGACAAATCCACGTCAACAGACATTATGTATTGTTAACAGTAGAGTAATATCCACACCCAAAATTCACAAATTAACAAAGAAAATCACTCACATCAACAATGGAATAAAAGCATAGATGAATTCATATTCACTAACCCCAATACTATCTTGATAGAGAGCTCAGATGTTTATAGAAATGAAATTATATTTTTAACAGAAAAAGAATAGATAAAACAGGACAGATTTTAAGCAAGCTACTTACAACCCTTTGTTATATGGCAGACATTTAATGAATCGATTCGCATGAGAACATATTTATTAATCGAGTTGGGTCAAAAATTAATATGGCAGAGTGAACAACTTTCAATAAAGTTTCGATTATTTTGTTATTTATAATAAAAATAATAAAACAATAAAAATGGAACTATGAAAAATTAGTAAGGGATGAGGTCAGTGACCAAATGAATTTGACAAAATGAAAACCTCAGAGTTCTTATTAGTGAAATCTCAGAAATCTGTGCACACAATCTGTTCAATTTCAAATTCAATTAACTTTTTCTAATTATAAATGTTAGACAATAAAGAGAAAATATTATTAGAATCGAAGATAGAATTTTGTACAATATGTCAAGCGAGGCGCTAATCTATACCAAATGTTGAACAACACTAAATCAAATACATAGTTCCAATAAGGCGTGGCCATAGTTTCATTCTCTGACTGGATCTACGATGATTAAAAACACTACAAGAAATCCCATAAATTTTATAGGGGAATAATTTTAAACATCGAAGCAAAAGTTTATGACGTAACTAAATCTGATTTAGTTATGAAACCAGAAATTTTTTTAAAGCATGCTTACCTGAAGCAGTTTGACAATGTGGCTGGTTCCAAACACACTCTGCACGACTGCAAACTTGTGTGGGTCGTTTGATGAAAAATGAGGAGCCAACACACATTCTTCTGAACATTTCTTGCGTTGCATTCTACAAGCGGCACAAGCATGATATGCCGTCTTTCTTTTTCCATGTGTGAACAGAATGGTCTATACACTCCGTAGGAAGGCCTAGCTATTATAATATTATCGTTGTTACCCACGTCGGATGTTTCATCACCATGATTTCATTTTTCTAATTAGAAAATGCTAAATATTGACGTAAGCCTTCGTGATGTGGAGTTTAACTGAGCACGGATTATTTGGCTAAGTCGTAAAACTGACTCAAACCTCGCGATAATTTCGTTCCATGGTGTCGGAGCATCTTTTTCTTAATTGCATTGCAGCTTCCTCTGTTACATTCTTTGATGAGCTCGGGTGTTTACGTATTGATTTGTCGATTACGATTTTACCAAAATTTCATTATGGCTAAGGTGTGACCTCGGAACGTCCAAATTCAATAGCCGCAAAATAATGGACGGAATACAATGCAACAAAATAAACCATCGCAATTACGCGTTGTTTGTACTAAATGGTCGGCTCCATCTTTGGTCGCTTAGCATCTTCAAAAGCTAGACTAACAAATCTAATTAGGGACGGTCATACGAATTTTAAAGAGTTATATCCTTCTAACGTTATAGCATTTTTCTGAATTGTTTTAGCATGGTCCAATATTCTTATTTATTTGAGAAATATGGTATCATGTAAAAATAAATAAATTTTTTTATTACTGTTGCTAAAATGTAACAAAGTTTTTGAAATTTCTGACTAGCTATATTTTAAGGAGAGAATTCTCAGTCCCATTAAATAACTGGCAGTACAGAAATAAATCAGTTGCTTAAAAATTTTGGGAAACCTTTTTGACACTTATTATTTGTTTAAGCTTCTCTCTAAATTTTCCACCCAAAAATTTATTTCAAATTCATGAACTAAAATTTCCTATTTTATCTCTACACAGAAAAATATGAAAGCATAAGACCCTATTAATGCTAAAATACTTTATATTTTCACTCCTTAAATTCAAAAATTTTAACTTTCCCCTCGCATGGGACCATGCGAGTCTAGGGTTGAAAGACCAAAGAACCGCCAAAAAAAAGGTGGGCGGGACATAGCGAATGGTCGGTTTCATCTTTGAAAATACAAGGCACGATTCGAGACCACCAAACAGATTGTTTTCACAAATACATATTTCTCCCTGAAATTATGTCATGCTTTTGTTTAGCTCTCGGATACAAAATTAAAAATATTCATTGTGCGCATTAACCATACGTTGAATGTCGCTTGCTAATTTTAAAGCTTGGGAAACTACAAATGAAGACAAAAGAGCCAACAACATCAACATTAATTTTTTCTAAATTCCATTCTTTGATAAAAGTTAAAGAAATTGCAGAAGTTTGTATTATCATATGTGCGCTCATGGTATCTATCTTAAATGAGGTTAACATATGTGCGCTACTTTGTCATATTTGGGGTTTCAATAAAATTAAGACCTAAATATCTATTACGTATATTTAAATTCAATGTTTAAATAGATGGCACCGAATATACGCTAATAGTTATGTTAAAAATTGAGGATTCAAATTAGGATTGTAATAATTACAAATATTAAATAAAACTTTTAATTTCATTTTTAATAAATATATAATTAGTACATTTTTAAAATATATATTTGGTGAATTTTTTATAGAAAAATTGAATACTATTTACTAATAATCTAATTTAACATTTATATATAATATTTAAATTTAACATTTATGAATGATAAAAATTAAATTTAAATTAATAATATATTTTTAATAGCACCTTCAATGTCATTAAGAGGTTGATAGGCTTGTGTCACACCAAGGTTTCAAAATTATGTTTAGAAAGGAGATCTCAAGTTATTTGGGGGTTGGAGAGGCCCTCAAGGATGGGGAGTAAGCTTATTTTGAAGGGTGCGGGTTTAATATGTGGAAGGTCTTATGGTGGTTTTTAAAAGGTATGTTATCTTAGCCACACTATATTATATATACACTTTAATATGTAAAAATTTGAAATATTAGATTTGTTGTTGTAGGATTTTTGTTAATAGTAAATTTAATTTAGCCATGACATTTAAATAAGGATCCTCCTTCTTGTAGTATGTTTTAATGAATATATTAAATTTATTTTGATCATTAATATAATTAAAATTAGTTATTTAAAGATTTAAGGTTTATATCACAGGTTAAATTGTAAGGATGGAAATTCTAGATCCACTACGTAGAGAGGATTAGTACCGACATTTCGATTCCAATATTGGAACCATCATAAGGTTGAAGCATTTGCTTGAGATCAGAAAGAGAAAGTGAACTAGAATAAATACCATATTTCTCTAAAAGACATGTCATTCCACAAGAAATTTGAAAAATGGACAATTTAAAATAATAATAATGATGATAAAAATAAATAGATTAATAATAAATGTAAAAGAGGATTAAAAAAAGGAAAGAAAAAACCAAAGGAACAAGGAAACTACGGGTGAAAAAGTGAGATCGAAGACCAAATAATCCAAAAAACAAATAAATTCAAATGGTCAAAAAGAGGGAACTGTGGTGGCAAGAGTTTGGGTCATTAGTTTAAGAAAAAGTGGTTTCAACGACTGACTAATTTTCCAACAATTTTCATGATTTAAGTTGTTTGGGTGCTTCTAGATTTCAACAGCTTCCTACAATTTCCTGTTTGCATAGTGTCATTCCATAGCTACTAACTTTGCATCGTTGATACAAATGGCATGTTATATGGTGTCTTCATGTTCCACTAAAATTGATTTACTAACCCACGTGTGCTCCAAGTCTTTGCAGTGTTCATGTAGTCTTGCTTTTCGAGAATGCCTTGTTTACTCGCTATATATGTTTTCCAGCAGATACAAGTATTGGTGTAAACACATTTTCTTAAGTTAGAGATCACTTGGTCTTTTGGGTTTTTAATCTTGTTTCTTATAGTTTTCATAAGAATGTAAAAAAATTATCCCCATTTTCCTCATATCCTCACAATTCTATTGGTGGTCCCATAGATGTATGGTAGGAATGATGTAACGTTCCCATTTTAAGACTTTAGAAATAGGGGAAAATATTTTTACACAATGTTCATTGTTCTAAATAAAACATCATTTAGAACACACATTCAAGGCCAATCAATCTCATATTAGATAACCATATGCAACTATAATGACTCGGTAAATTTTTGATCTCTCATTTCATGACTCAGTTACTAACCGATCTCTCATGTTTGTCTTAAAGTATAGAATACTTTATGTATACTATGTATACTTTGTTTTCCTACCCTATTCCGGGTACTGAGGGATCTGTTTAAAGAAATTATCTGAATATTTAATACCAATATTGATCTGATATCACGTTTCTTCAAACTAGGTGACATAGGACAACGCAACCAGTAGCTTACGATACTTTGGCCAAATATTTTCAACATACTGTTCATGTTACTATTCCTAGATGACATACTCATCAATTCAGAATACCTCCTTAACCTCACTCTACTGTTATATAGAATGGTCTTTACTGACTTTTGTCAGTCCACTTACCCAAGGTTTAACCCTAGCCCAAGTTAGTGACATAATTTGTTATAGGAAGACACTCACGATGACTTAGGGTATATGGGCATACTCGATCGACCTAAGTCGAAAAAATGTGCATAGGTATCCTGAGTCATAGAAAGCTACTTCCTATTCTAAACATGCTACTAACTTGACGTAGAGAGAAACTGAGTTCAAGTCCAGATGTGTGTAGATCTAGATGAACAAATACAAAAGGGTGTTACCACATGTAAACTGCAACATGGTATCCTCAAGAATCCTTGGTCTTCTCGAATGTATAGTCATGTAGTTGGCGTGTGCCAACATCTCATTAGAGATGATTCATCACTATGTACATACCCCTTGTGGTCATTAATTCATAATTAAATTTGGATAAAGATTCGATTGTAGCAACCATGCCTAACCATAATTCCAACATTGTTCAGCTTCTTTATCCATAATAATTCGGATTTGGTATTAAGAACTTCATTAACTCATGTTTGCATTTATGTTCAATATCTCAGTATAAAAAGCAATTATCCCATAAATAGGGAAACAAACATCAAATGGTTAATTTTATTGCCACCTAGCTGACCAAAGAAGGTGTGTCATCCACCTAGGTTTAGCTAGTGTTTACTTTATAGAAAACATAATACCAAGCTTAAAAATCATAACCACGATTCCTTTTATTTTTCATTCTTTTGAGAGAGGAAGAGTCTTCCTCTACATGATTAGATGTTAGGGTTAACATAACCTTTTTATCATTCATCACTCATATAGTTTAATTGTATGTCCAATACCTATTTCATTATTAAACTATAGTTGTTTAGATAGAGAATGACATCTTTTACAACTTAACAAGTTTCACTATAGTAAGGGAGATTGTACTATCCCCTTAATCCAACTTATTAATTGATAACAATAATAGTATACAAACAGATATAAAGAATATTGACAGGATAACATTACTATTTCCATCATATAAAGTACAAGAGAATTTACTCCACAATTTTGAGTCAGTCTCCAAACCTTTCAATTCATCATTATAAAATATACACTTTACAAGACTATACATTTCGGCATACCGCATGTCGATCGACATTAAGATCATAAAAGAACATAAATTTTATTTTCCAATATAAATCAAGAATGAATCGAAATTCTTTACAAAAGATCCAGACTTAAATAAGTCATTACATCATAAAAATTTTGCCTTCTTTTATCACTTACGAAGTCCATCTCGCCAAAATTGCTAGCGGATCGGTTCGAAAGAATCGAGCATGATAAGCACTATGCATTAAAATGAAGTGCATTCCACTAATTGTTATATTATAACAACTTTTCTTTAATGAAACAATTAATATATCATACAAATAAGAATAAGAAATAACAACCAAAAAGAAGTACAAATAACGAGTCTAAATTCACTTTTAAGAAAAGAACATAATATAATCAGCAACCACTGCATTATATCATATAAGAATTAACCCAATCAATTACTTATTTAAAAAAACAACAGATCTTGTCATCTAGACTCTAATTATTTCATAACTCTTTCTCAATTGAAATACATGTAATCAATACAGACTATAGATTATTCTCCATTCATCTCGAAAGATAGAAAAATGGTTCGAAAGTACATAACGATTACCTACATAATCGCATCAATCAAGGAAACTAATAAAAGAATTTGAATGTGCCTAGGAGAGTAATCACTCTAAAGCATAGAAGAGAGTCGAGATATAGAGAAGTTCAAACAACTGAACTTAAATTTACAAAAGTTAAAGCAAACTCAAATAGAAAATATCCGATCAAGAATTCATTTCTTTTGTATTATCAATTGAATTCCAATTTCTATTTCAAACTCAAAAGTTCTTTGGCTAGTTCCGAACAGAAAATACAAAACCAAACATATAGGTTTATAGGAAACAACACTTGTTTTTCCTTATTAATTCAAACTTTATCAAAAAAACAATATCAACACTAACTCGGTTCATCTATTCCACATTGTTTAAACACAAGTTCGAGTTCATTCTATAGAGAAAAGTAAACAGTACAATCCCGAAGTAGAAGTACAAATCTTGGCAAAACAAGATACATTCCACTTGAGTATTCAATTCCTATCTCCTTTAAAAACCAGAAATCCATTCAAATGGATCTGAAAGAGAATACAAAAACCCAACACAAGTTTAAGTCAAACAAAGTTTCCACAATCCGCATGCCTTCGAACTGTAACGAAAAATCCCAATTACAAGAACTTACACAACTCGATACAAAAGAAAAATATAGTTTGCTTTTATAAAGAAGAACAAAGTATAGACTACAATCTCGAACAAGAGGTATGAATCCTCCCAAACAAGATTCATTTTATGAGAGTATTCAACTCTAACCCAAAAATAAATTAAAAAGGATCTGAAAGAGAATACCAAAAATTCAACAATAAGTAATAAGTCAAATAAAGTTATCCATTACTCACGAACTCAAGTAGTAACAGAAAACACAGAAAAATAACTTTCACACCACATCTATCACATAAAGATTGAGACAGAGAAGGTAATTGTTCTAGTCAAATTAACACAAGTTGAAGTATGAACACAACACTTCCATATACTACAAGAACCCATTATTGATTACTTTCAAACGAGCTCGAATTCATACCTAAGGGTAAGTAACAATACAGTATCAAACCAGAGGTTATATATCCCCACAAAAAGGTACCATTCCATAAAAGCTCCAACATCCTTCTAACAAAATAGTCAAAGACTTTCAAACAAGACACAGTTACCTAGAGTAGAAGAGATAAAAATATCCTCAACGTTTACATGCCATTATATGCTCAAAGTAATGGTACAATCTGGGATAGAAGTACTACAACCTTTCCAAACTCAAGAAGCATCAACGAGAAGATCTAAGAAGAGTCTACAAGATGAACTCTAATAAAAACCATTTTCTCAAGCTCTTTTCGAGAAAACACTCCTGAAGACCACTTCCAAATAAACACAAAGCCTCTAAAATTCAATAAGCATATCAACATTGAACTTGCGAAGCGAAAAACATCCAAAGGCTAAAATTATCATGTAATGGATTCATGTCCAAAAATCATAGAGATTCATTCAATCATGAAAGTAAATAGCCAGAGAAAACATGAAACCATTTATCTCATGAGATCATATTTATTTTAATGAATCATTTATAGGAAAGCAAGAAATTTTAATGGGTAGAGCCTATCATACCTGATAGTTCTTCTTCCAATTCGAAGGAGACTTCTAGCCAAGCTTCCAACTCTTCTTCTCCTCCAAGAAAGATCAATAACTAAACATATTTTTCTCCAATGCCTCATTTACTTTCCTTGGATCGAAAATGGAGCAGAGAAACCAAAAATAGCCACAAAGTGAAAGTCAAACTGCTGGTTTGAAGAACCAGATAGCTCAATGCAGAGAAAAAATCAGAAGGCATGCAAGACCAAACAACCTCCAACAAATCCTCCCTCATTTTTTCCAAGACGGTTTGCTTCAAAAATTAAAGGTTCATTAATGTCATTACTCCACAATCTCCCTCCTATCTCTCCTTTCCACCACCTCCTAAAATTGCGAAACCTATTTCAACATCAACATGCATTTTCAACTTTAGTGAAGACTCCACATAATTGCCACTAAATTTTCATGCTTACACCTTATTTGGCAATTGATTGGCATTTAATACAAAAATCAAATCTCATAGATATCTTAAGAACCGCCGCCTAGCCTCCCTTTTTCCGTATGACCCTTAGGTCCCCTTTCCACATTTCATTAGTTATGATAGGTACCATTAGCTTTAGATAAGGCCTTAGTCTAGTTTATAAATAATAACTTTAGGTTTAATCAAAATCATTTCAATAATTAATTGCCACCTTAGGTTAGATAAATATTTACAACCAAATAGTATTAGGTATTAGGTTAAAAATAGCCTAGCAAAGACCTTAGGTTTTTTCTCCCTTATTCCATTTAATAAAAATATTTAGGTTAGGATGCCATCCCAACGAAATAGTTATAGGTAATAGGTAGGTATAATGCCTTTGTTTAGGATACCGTTAGGATAATCCCATAGGTTTAGGATTTATATTCCCTTCATAGTTGTGAAGTAGGCTTCATTCCGCATACCCCGTTAAATGTCTTGAGAGGTCAATCCAAAATATCCGAGCACAAAACATACAAAGAATGAAGGCACGATCTTACAAGACAAAAATAATTTGTAAACATACAAAAGTTCAGTCCGCTACGTCTCTCAACCCATGAATGTCAGTTTACCATTCAAACTAGTAAGGAGATTTAAAACATTCCTTGGATCACTAGAATTGATCCAAGGATGAGTCAGTTAATAGAGATAAGTTTACAACCATCTTAACCAGATTACAACTCACCTATCCGAAGTGAAAATGGATTATTGCAAGCCATATCATTTTAGTCTAATGAATCCAAGAGAAGAAATGATTTATCCATAACAAGCATGATCTTCAACATTCAAGGGAAGACACCTCATTCAAGAAAATCACATAGCAAATCTTGCAATGCAAAAGAGAAATATAACAGTTTGTCAAAGGTGTTACATACTTGCCTCCTAAAATAATCATCGTCTCGATGATTATCTTATTTTGAATATTGCATTAAGGATAATAAATTTATTCACTTTCTTATTATATGTTTGCAAATAATATCGAATTTTAAAATTTCAGAAATCAACATTCACATAGCTTCTTATTTTAAAATAAATAGTTATCTACCCCAAACTGGCAGACTTATTGTCATATAAAGATAAAATAACAATTTTTTATCAGTCATTAGAGTCAATTCTGTTCAAATAAATATGGAAAAGTAGTTTTCAAATCTTCCATATTTTCCCAGGTTTTACTTTCTTCATTAAACGGGTCCCATTGGACCTTGCATTAACTTATTTCATGATTTCTTAAATGCAACTAGCGAGTTTCCAGCACTCGTATGAGTTTAACCAAGATTATTCTTAGGTCTTGGACCTACAAGGAATTCTAATTTAACACATGTGATACATCTGAAATGTATTTCTTAAGTGAAGAAATATGGAAAACATCATGCATTCGTGAAAATTAGGAGGTAATGCTAAATGGTAAGCTACAGGGTTGATTACTTCAACTATTTTAAAAGGTCTCACATAACGAGGTGATAACTTGGCAGCCTTGCCAAAATTTATAGAACTCTTTTTCAGTTTCACCTGAAGAAAAACCTTCTCACCAAGTTCAAATTTCCTATCAACCCGCTTTAAATAAGCATAACTCTTTTTCCTATCTTTTTCTTCTTTCAACCGTTCACGAATAATTTTAACTTGTTATTCCATTTTCGTAAGGATTTCAGTTCAATTACCTCTCTATCCTCAATGTTGTCCCAACTAATGGGGGTTCTACATTTTCTTCCGTATAGTGCTTCGAAAGGTGCCATCTTAAGAGAGGCATGATATGTGTTATTATAAGCAAACTCAACTAGTGGAAGGTACTCTTCCCACTTATACTGTTGATCCATTAAATACATTCATAACATATCCTTTAAAACTTGATTAATTCTTTCATCCTATCCATCTGCTTTCGAGTGATACACGAATCGAAATTCATCATAGTTCCTAGAGTTGCATTAATTATTTGCCAAAACCTTTAAGTCATTCTAGGATCTCTATCGATATGATTAATTGAGGTACTCCATGTAATTTGAAAATTTCATGTACAAATCTCTTTGCTAAAAAAGGAGAATCATCCTTCGATTACCAAAGATAAAATGTGCTACTTTTGTTAGTTTATCAAAAATACCAAAATAACATCATGTTTATTTCTTGACATAGGCAACCCTTATACAAAATCCATGCTTATTACTTGCCATTTGTACTGCGGTATGCTATGAGCGTAAAATAAACCAGTTGGGTGCATATGTTCATCTTTAACACATTGATAGTCTAAGCAATGTGTCACAAAATCAATAACATCCTTTTTCATCCCCTTCAAGAAATATTGATGTCTTAAATTAGCAAGCATCTTTGTAATGCCAGGGTGTCAGAGTAAGGTGAATTGTGAAATTCTACTAATAATTTATTTCTTAAATTAATTAGCGAAGGTATGTATACTCTGTTTTCAAATTTTAAGATTCCTTCGTTGTCAAAGTGAAAACCTTTATACCTCACATAATTTGGATCTACCACAAGTGTTGTTTTTACTTGTTGAAAGTAAGAATTAGATTCCATGACACTTTTTACTTCATCCTTAAACTGAGTTCTCAATGTTATGAGAGAAAAAATGTGCTTCCTATGACTTGGAACGTCAGCCACCCTGTTTTCCTTAACTTTAATGTAATTAATGTCAAAATCATATTGAGACAAAAACTCTAACCATCTTCGTTGTCTTGCATTTAGATTTTTCTCGAGTGAAAATATACTTTAGCCCAAGATGATCGTTTTTAATTGAAAAGGTTTACCAAGTAGATAATGCCTCCAACCTTTAGTGTATGAACAATGGAAATAAGCTCTAAATCATGTGGAGCATAATTCAACTCATGTAAATTTAGTTTTCTACTTTCATAAGCTATGACATGATCATTTTGTAACAAAATACCTTCTAGACCTTCCCCAGATGCATCTCACATTATAGTAAAGTCTTCATTAGTGTCCGTACCATTCTAGAATAGGTGCTGAAGTTAACTATTCCTTCAAGGTTCTAAATGCAGATTCACATTTCTCATTCAAGACAAACTTCTTATGCTTTTTCTGTAATGAAGTTATTGGTGCTGCCACTTTAGAAAAATCTTTTACAAATTTTCTATAGTAATCATGCAAGTCCCATAAAGCTTCTAACTTCATGTAGATTCTTTCATGCAAGCCACTCAGTTATAGCTATAATTTTAGAAGGATTTACAACAATTCCATTCTTACTTATTACATGTCCCAATAGTGCACTTCGTGTCATAGAAATAACATTTAGATAGCTTACCGTATAACCGTCACTTTCTCAAAATTTCAAAACTATATTCAAATTCTCATGATGTTCCTCAATACTTTTAGAATTTATGAGAATTTCCACCAAGAATCCAAGCACAAATTTGTCCAAGTATTCTTGAAATATTTTATTCATTAAATTCATAAAATTTGTAGGTGCATTTGTTAATCCAAAAGGTAAAATTGTGAACTCATAATGTCCATACCTTGTTAAAGTCATTTATGAATGTCCTCATCCTTAATCCATAATTGATGATATCCGATAGAAGGTCTATCTTAGAATATACTTGATGCTCCACACATCTTATCAAATAGATCATCAATTCTAGGGAGTGGATATCTATTCTTGATCATTTCTTTGTTTAACATTCTATAATCAATGCACAATCTAAGTTTTCCATCCTTCTTTTTCACAAAAATTACTGGTGCTCCCCAAGGTGAAACACTCGATCTAATCAAACCTTTAGACAAAATTTCTTGCAATTGAGCCTTAAGATCTACTAATTCTATAGTAGTAATTTGATATGGTGCCTTAGAAATAGGCTCGATTCCAGGCTTGATTTGAATAGTGAAGTCAAATTCCCTTTTGGGTGGAAGACCTAGTAACTCTTTTGGAAACACATCATTGTAGTTTCGTAACAACGTATATCATTCCATGACATCGTTGTTCTCTTCAGTAGTTTCTGAAATATTTATTACATATAAGGTACAACCTTTATTTTTGGCCTTTTTAAGTTACATACCGATTTAGAACATAAATCTCATGTTTCACACCCTGAATCTCTGTTGTTTTCTATAGGTCATCTAAACAACTAATATGTTTTTCAAGATAGTCCACTTCTACCTTATGTTCAGCTAACCAATTAACACCTATGATTACATCATAAGAACCCAAATGTAAAACATAAAGATCAACTTGAGTGGAAAAACTAGGTAAGTCTAGGATTTCTCCAAAAGACACATACTAACAGAATGAACAAAAAGTTTCCATAATGTACAATCCATGTTTTATCCATGATTCCAGCTTTCCTTTTTATTTTTGATGCTAATCTACTAGAAATAAAATATTCAGTAGCTCCGGTATCAAAAATAATAGTTATAGGTATGCCAAATAACTTACCCAAAAACTCTATGGGCGTGGCCTATTTTTCTACTGCCTTACTTATCGGCTAGTGCAATGTGTATCTTGTACTGCTGATTATGATAATAGTTTTTCAAAGGACCTTGATTTGCGTAATGATCTTTTCCACAGTTATAATAGCCTCCTACAGGTCCCTTTCTAGGCTCATATTTATTTCCATCCTTAGAGTTATCATTCTGACCTCCACAGGACTTCTATCCGTTATTATTATTCTTGAAAAATTTGTTTCCTACATTACCAACTAACTTATTTGTTGCTTCTTTCTTACTATTATCGTAGAAAACTTACTTTTAATTTTGAATTTCTTCCATGGTTCTTTCTTAGATGCAAAAGATGATGAAGAGGAGTTGGGGACTTTGTTCATTACTTCCTCTTTATGAGTAGAAATTGACTTCAATTTCTGTTCCTACCTTATGGATTTTTCAAAACCCCTTCCATCATGGTTAGGCTGTGAACATCCACCTCTCCTCCTATATCAATATTCAATCCCATGATGCATTTCCATATCCCGAACTTCTCATCGCTTGGATATTGAGGTACATACTTGAGGAGTTTAGTAAACCGCTCCCGCATTACTCATTCTGAGCTTAGCTTTTATTGAGGTAGGTTCTTAAATTTAGTATTTTTATGATCATAATAAAGTTATGGTAGCCAACGTTGCCTAAAGTAACCTTTAAATTTATCCCAAGTGATATTATTTTCATTAATATTCAACTCATCCTTACAGCTATCGCACCATGAAGATGCCTCATGGGAAATTTGATATGCTCCCCATATCGCCTTTGTTTCTTCTGAGAAATTCCTTATTGCAAAGTACTTCTCCATTTCACTGAGCCAATTCTCAACTCCATCACCTAATGTGGTGCCATCAAACTTAGGTGGACTTATCATTTTTATATCATTAGTGAGTTCAGCTTTCAACATAGCCTTTTTGTTCTCGGTGATCAAGTATCTTCACATTGTTATTATCAAAACCTAAATTGGTGTTGTCCCTAGGAGGTGGATGATTATTCTTACCAAAGTGTCTTCTACCTCCTCATTTCCCATTACTTGTTTTTCAAGTATATCCAAATGATCCCTTGTGTCCAACAAGGCAGCAAGGATATCATCGAGTTTTTGGGTAGTTAATACTCCTTCCTCAGGTGGAGGATTATTTGCAACATTTCCTCTTGTTCTAACCACTTTCTGTTAACAAGAAAATTTATGTTTCATCATATTATGGACACAATAGGTTCAAGAGCTACAACCTTCATCTCTTATACCAAGATGTAACGTTCCCATTTTAAGACTTTAGAAAGAATGGGATTTTTTTTACACAATGTTCTCTATTCTAAATAAAACATCATTTACAACACACATTCCATGCCAATAAATCATATACATGATAATCATATACAATCAGTAATGACTTGGTAAATTACCGATATCTCATGTTTGTCTTAAAGTATAGAATACTTTATGTATACTACGTATACTTGGTTTTCCTACCCTATTCTGGGTACTAAGTGATCTATTTAAAGAACCTATCTGAATATTTGTTACCAATATTCATTTGACATCATGTTTCTTTAAAATAAGTGACATAGGACAATGCAACCAAAAACATGTGATACTTTGGTCAAAGATTTTCAACATACTGTTCATGTTACTATTCCTAGACATCATACTCATCAATTCAAAATACATCCTTCACCTCACTCTATTGTTATCTAGAATGGTCTTTACTAACTTCTATCAGTCCACTTGCCCAAGGTTTGACCTTAGCCCAGGTTAGCGACATAATTTGTTATAGGAAGATGCTCACGATGACTTAGGGTATATGGGCATACTCGACCGACCTAAGTCGACCGAATGTGCCTAGGTACCCTGAGTCATAGAAAGCTACTTCCTATTCTAAACATGCTACTAACTTGACCTAGAGAGAAACTAAGTTCAAGTCTAGATGTGTGTAGATCTAGATGAACAAATACAAAAGTGTGTTGCCACATGTCAACTGCAATAATGTATCCTTGATAATCCCTTGGTCTTCTTGAAGGTACAGTCCTGTAAATGGCATGTGCCAACATCTCTTAGAAATAATTCATCACGATGTACATACCCTTGGTGGTCATTAATTCATAATTAAATTTGGATTAAGATGTAGATTGTAGTAACCATTCCTAACCCTAATTACAACATTGTTAATTTCTTTATCCATAATTAATCGATTTGCTTTTAAGAACTTCATTAACTCATGTTTGTATGTAAGTTCATTAACTCGGCATAACAAGCAAGCTTATCCCATAAACATGACAATAAACGTCAAATAGTTAGTTTTAATGCTACCTAGCTGACCAAAGAAGGTGTGCCATCCACCTAGGTTCAACTAGTGTTTACTTTATATAAAATGTAGTACCAAGGTTAAAGATCATAACCACCATTCCTATTTTTTCATTCTTTTGAGAGAGAAAGAGTCTTCCTCTACATGATTTGATGTTAGGGTTAAGATAAATTTTTTATCATTCACCACTCATTTAGTTTAATTATATGTCCAATACCTATTTCATTATTAAACTATAATTTTTTGATAAAGAACGACATCTTTTGCAACTTAACAAGTTTCACTATAATAAGGGAGATTGTACTATCCCCTTAATCTAACTTATTAATTGATAACATTAATAGTATATAAATAGATATAAATAATATCGATAGGATATCATTACCATTTACTTCATATAAAGTACAAGAGAATTTACACCACAATTTGGAGTTAGTCTCCAAACCTTTCAATTCACCATGATAAAATATAAACTTTACAAGAGTATGCATTTCGGTATACTACATGTTCGATCAACATTAAGATCATAAAAGAACATAAATTTTCTTTTCCAATACAACTCAAGAATGAATTAAAATTATTTACAAAAGATCCAGACTTAAATAAGCCAATACATCATAAACTTTTTGCCTTCTTTTATCACTTACGAAGTCCATCTACAAAAATTTCTAGCACGTCAGTTCATTGAACTGAGCATGATAAGCACTACGCATTAAAACGAAGTGCATTCCACTAATTGTTCCATTAAAAAAATCGATTAATGAAACAATTAATATATCATACAAATAAGCATAAGTAATAACAACTAGAAAAGAAGTACAAATAATGAGTCTGAATTCACTTTTAAGAAAAGAGCATAATATAATCAGCAACCACTACATTATATCATATAAGAATTGACCCAATCAATTACTTATTTAAAACAAACAACAGATCTTTTTGTCTAATTATTTCATAATTCTTTCTGAATTGAAATACAAAATTTAACTTTACTATGTAACAAAAAGAGTTACTTTCAACATAGTACATATTTAGGATGATTCATCCTACAACTTAAATAAATAAGAAGAAAAATAAATACATAATATCCACGATTCACCATTCATCTGAAAGATAGAAAACCGGTTCAGAAAGTACATAACTGATTACCTACATAACTACATCAATCAAGGAAACCAATAAAAGGATTCACCATTTAAGAGACAACATCTAATACAAGAATCCCAAATCAATCCAAGAAGGGAGAGAATCAAAACAGTCTACTTGCAAGCCTTAAATAAATTCTACATTATAGAAGATATCATTCAAAGATCTGAAACCATACGTTCCAAAAATCAAAGCAAGACTTACACAAGGATAATATCTTCTTATGTCCATCCAAGGAAGATTCATAATATGAAAGAGTGCAAAAAGAGGAGTCCTTCCAATAACAAAATCCAAATGGAGCATGACTCAATCAAATAAAGCAGTCGGTTTAAACATGATTACATTTTCCCTTCTATAGGACAGACTCAGCTATTCACTTTCCACATCAACACAATTGACTCAATACAAATTAGTTGAGATCAAGAAAGATCAAATGGGGATGTTTGGGTTTTACAAGTACTAAAAATGAGAGTCCCGAGTTTCCTAAACATTCAACTTTTTCCATGAAATTTTCACAATCGACTAAAGAACAAAATAAACTAAACAATCCATAAGGAATTTTCCGTTTCAGAAGAGTGAGTTCACACTATTTCATAAAAGATAGACAAGATAGAAAATCCATATTCTATAAGTCGAATAGGCCTAAGAGAGTAATCACTCTACATCATAGAAGAGAGTCGAGCTATAGAGAAGTTCAAACAACTCAACTTAACTTTACAAAAGTTAAAGGAAACTCAAATAGAAAATATCCAATCAAGAATTCATTTCATTTGTATTATCAATTGAATTCCAATTTCTATTTCAAACTCAGAAGTTCTTTCACTAGTTCCCAAAAGAGAATACAAAACCAAACACACAGGTTTATAGGAAACAACACTTATTTTTCCTTATGAATTCAAACTTTATCAAAACAACAATAAAAACAATAACCTAGGTTCATCTATTCCATGTTGTTTAAACACAAGTTCGAGTTCATTCTATAGAGAAAACTAAACAATAAAATACCGAAGTAGAAGTACAAATCTTGGCAAAACAAGATACATTCGACATGAGTATTCAACTCCTATCTCCTTTAAAAACTAGAAATCCATTCAAATGTATCTGAAAGAGAATATGAAAACCCAACACAAGTTTAATTCAAACAAAGTTTCCACAATCTCCATGCCTTTGAACTATAAGGTAAATCCAAATTAAAAAACTTACACAACTCGATACAAAAGAAACATATAGTTCACATTCATAAAGAATAGCAAAGTATACACTACAATCTTAAACAAGAGGTACTAGATCCTCCCAAACAAGATTTAGTTCACGAGAGCATTCAAATCTACCCTAGAAATCCATTAAAAAGGATCTGAAAGAGAATACCAAAATTTAACAAGAAGTAATAAGTCAAATAAAGTTCTCCATTACTCACAAACTCGAATAGTAATAGAAAACACAACAAAATAACTTTCACAACTCCATCTAGCACATAAATATCGAGATAGAGAAGGTAATTGTTCCAATCAAATTAACACAAGTTGAAGTACGAACACAACACTTCCATATACTACAAGAACCCATTATCGATTACTTTCAAAGGAACTCAAATTCATACCAAAGGGTAAGCAACAATACAAGATGTCGAACTAGAGGTTATATCCCCATAACAAGGTACCGTTCCATAAAAGGTCCAACATCCTTCTAACAAAATAGTCAAAGACTTTCAAACAAGATGTGGGTTACCTAGAGTAGAAGAGAGTAGAATATCCTCAACGTTTACACGCCATTATATGCTCAAAGTAATGGTACAATCTGGGATGGAAGTACTACAACCTTTCCAAACTCAAGAAGCATCAAGGAGAAGATCTCTGAAAGAGACTACCAGATCAACTCAAATCAAAAACCATTTTCTCAAGCTCTTTTTGAGTATACAGCCCCGAATACCAGTTCCAAATAAACACAAAGCCTCTAAAATTCCATACGCATATCAACATTGAACTTGCTTGCGAGAAAAAAATACAAAGACTAAAATGATCATACAATGGATTCATGTCAAAAATCAAAGAGATTCATTCAATCATGAAGTATATAAGCGAAAATACATGAAACCATTTATCTCATAAGATCGAGTTATTTTAATGAATCATTTAGAGGAAAGTAAGAAATCTTAATGGTTAAAGCCTATCATGATTGATAGTGCTTTGGCCAATTCGAAGGAGACTTCCAATCGAGATTCCAACTCTTCTCCTCCTCCAAGAAAGATCAACAACCAAACATATTTTTATCCAATGCCTCATATACTTTCCTTGGATCAAAATAGACTAGAGAAACAAAAATAGTGACAAAATTAAAGTCAAACTACTAGTTCAAAGTACCGAGATAGCTCCATGCAGAGAAAAAATCGCAAGGCATGCAAGACCAAACAACCTCCAAAAATCCACCCTCATTGTTTCCAAGACAGTTTTCTCACAAAATTTGAGTTTCATTAATGCCATTACTCCACAATCTTCTACCTATCTCTCCTTTCCACCACCTCCTAAAATTGGCAAAACCTATTTCAACTTCAACATGCATTTCCAACTTTAGTGAAGAATCCACGTAAGTCCTGTTGGTACCCAAACTTAATCTCCTTCAAATACCGAGCAAGTATCATGGATTTTAAAAGAACACTTAAAGGAAGATATATGATTATGTATGTCATTTTGTAGCCGGGAAACAATCTATCTAACTTTTTAGGACTCGGGTTTTGAAAAGGACTGGGTAGCACCTTAAAAGGATGTGATTTGATCCTAACTATTTTAGGTTGTGCCTTTCAACCAAGGTAAGAAAACCTATTTTGTAACCTCTATTATTGAGGAATGATGGTAAATCCTTCTTTTGGACAATATTTTATAGAGAAGACCTTAGGAAAATATGATCAACACACCAAATATGACTCTCACGAGTTGTCACTTCCAGATTATGGAGATATTTGTACAACAAGCCAAAGGTTACTAAAGAAATTTGGAATCTTGATTGTTTCTACATGCTTTGGTAATGGAAATTATGTTTGTACACACACAAGATAAACAGGGGTAGTATAGGTAGGATTGGTTATTTAAATGAATTTTGGTGGGAGGTGAGGCAGGATGAACTTGATTCACTAGATCCTTGAGAGCTTTTAAAAAATGGAGGACTAAACCAACAGAATGCCATAGAACAGCTAAAATGTTTCTTTAACTAGAATATGTGCTTCAATGGAGGCCCAAATTAGCACTTTTTCACACAATCTATGAGATTCTAACACAAAGGCTTGAGTTAGAAAACCTAACAAAGTATTGAGATCTAAACCCAATCATGCCTAAGGTACACCCAAAGGATTACAGATAATCTTTGTCAACAAATGAAAGAAAAGTGATTTTAAATCATTTATTTCACTCCCAGATGAAAGATCTTCTAAGAAATGAAATTACGTAGATGCCACTAAACTATCACAAGGATTGAGACCTATGTGATTGAGATAGATTTTGATACAATATTGCAACAGGAACAAGAAAAACTATTTGCAGACATTCAAAAATGAAACAAACACATTTTTCTCAAGATCAACACAGAATAACTCAAGTTTGATTAAATTTATCAGTAGGGGAAAGTTTCTAGAACAATCTCAGAGCTTGTCAATGGTTGTACACTTACAACCACCTTGACATGATCAGATTTGATACAAAAGAGATATACAGGCTTCTCAAACAACTTCTCAAAAGGATGGGCTCTATCAAGCTTTCTATTAGAAAAATTAGTCCCGACCCCTAACACTCCAACCATTTGCATGAAAAATTTGTGCCATTTATAACATTTATAATAGAGCCCCTTTTCCCCCAAAAATCCAGACATTGAGTGCCACTAGTGCTTTCCATGATCACGATCATGATTTCCAAGATCAAATCTGTGGAAGTTGTCAGGTGCTCAAGGGGTAGATCTCTTCGAATATCTCCCACATTCAACTCCTTCCTCTGATAAATCACTCTTTCTTTAACTCTCCAACCACTTCCACCCCTAATCTGTCAAATTTGGCTCCTTGCATGCTCGGGAGAAGAAAAATAGAAAATCAGATCGAGCTCGATATTCAGACCATTTTAATGGTGAAAGACATCTCTAGATCTTCCCCACAAAACTTAGATATCAAATTAACTCCCTCTTTGTTTGGTGTGTAGAAAATACCAAGAAATCATGAAGACTCACACTTCTAGGAGTTTTAGTAAAAATGGGGGAAAATCAGATTCAGACTCACAACTTGCTATTGATATTTACTTTGAATTTGGGCCATCCACATGGAAGATTCAATTTAAAAATGGGCCCGGAGGTTTCTTGTGACCTTTTACAACTAATTTGAAAAATGGAAAAAAATCCCATTTTTCTCCACACCTCTGCCTTTGAGAAATGAGCCTAACACGTGTCCTAAGGTGGGTCCCAAAGGAACCACGTGGATAAATTTTGCCATTTGACCTCTTTTTTGGAAAAGGAAAATTTTCCAAGTTTTCCCACAGCTCCACCCTTGAGAAATGCCTCTGATGTGGCTCTCAACGGAACCACACTTCCTTTTATGCTTTTAGCTCCTTTTTCCCAAAAAGGAAAATTTTCCAAATTTCCCCCAAGAGTCTGCACCTCCGCCATTGATTAGAGCAAGCTTTGACCTTTCCTTATCGGGACTTGTGGGCCATTTTGATGTTTTAATACTTTTGATGAAAAGAGGAAAAAATTCTAAGTTTCCCCGATGGTCCACTTCTCCTGCCCTTTTGACTTGTCAAAACTTCCATGCGTCACAATGGCACATCTGAGATGGTCCCCAAAATTTGAGACCTTGAGTGAGCGTGGACTCACCATGTGTCCTAGCCTGAAAAAAATTGTTTGAAGGCTCAAAGCTCAGTGGAAGGCACCATGTGTCAGGACGAGGTATCTCCTTTGGTTATTGAAAATTCCAAGAAAAATGCAAAGTGAGTGGAGGCCTCCAAGTGTCCTCCTAACACTTCTTCAAAATGGTGCCCAAGTTTAAGACTTTGAACAAGCACGGGCTCGCCACGTGTCCCTATCCTGCCAAACTCTATCTAGCTACATAAAAATTTGTCTAAGTTCGGGAAAATAGCAAAACCTCCACGTGTCCTCCCGAGTGCTACTCCAAGGCCAAACCAAAAATAGATCTTCAAATGAGCGTCATTCCTCCACATGGACAAATTTTGAGTTGAGGTTTTTCATAAAATTTTGAAGTACCCACTGAGCCACATCCAACAAAAGAGGCCACATTTCTGTAGATGTGAATATGATGAAATTTAACAAGGAGAAACACCATCAAACCGTAAAATACATAAAAATGACCATTTGAGCCCGAGATGAAATTTTCTCCAAGGACAGAGAATTTAGAAATGTTACAAGGCTCAAATACATTCCTCAGAGATACATCCATTCATTTTTCTTCAAGTATTTAGGGAAAAAATGACAAGGACAAAAAATATCTACTGTGGAGAATGAAAACAATGGGAGAACCCAAGTTTTTAGATGAATAGAGAATGGGAGACCCAAATTATAGACCTTTTCCAGAGGAACAAAGAAACGAGAAGACAAATATGGACCCATACATGATCTATGACCCAAGAATAGATTAAAAATGGTGACAGAGATTAACCAGGCACAACACGGGAAATAAAAGTGACAGAGGCCATAAATCGATAGATTTTCAAAGGAAAAATGGGGTGAGACTATTTTGAGCACCAACATTGGCTCTGACTCAGGGATGGGCACTCCCTGTGAGTGCCACAAGAACAAAGGTAGACCAAGTGCCAAAATATCCATTGGGCAATAAAGTCACTTACAGAGTAGAGAAATAGAGCCATCTCCCAAAAAAGAAATAGAGAAACCAACAAAAATAGGTCACCAAGGACCAAAATGAGCAAAACACAAAAGACAGAAACAAACAACAAACTATACACTGTACACAAGATTTTTACTTTGATTTAGGGAATCAATCCATAAATGCTTCAAATTCCTACCATTAATAGGAAACTTGAGAATTCACCATCCAAGTCCTTGAGAAGAAGGTATGTTCACCAATTCTAATATCAATGGAGTAAGGGCCCATCCATAATGAGTCAAACTTGCCATGCTTTCCCTTATCTTCATGCCTGCTAATATCCATAGCACAAGATCTCCAATATTGAAAGCTCTTGGGAGTGACCTTCTTATCAAATAACTTCTTTAGCCTTGCTCTGAACCTTACATGCCTCTGGTGGGATGCCATCCTCTCTTCATCAAGCTCAACAATCTGGTTAATGTGAGCATCATAAGGACTTACTTCTTGATCTTCCAGTTGTTGAATAAACTGATATGAGGATAATTTCATATGAAGGGGCAGTAGGGCCTGAGTCCCATATACCAACTCAAATGGACTCTTTCTAGTAACTCTCTTAACAATGATCCTATCTTACCCAAATAACAAACTTCAACTGTTCACCCCACTTTCTCTTGTTCAGCTCCAAGGTTCTTATGATAATCTTTAGTAAATTTTATTACTGGACTCAGCTTGTCCATTTCCTTGGGGATTGTAATTAGAGGCATATGTCAAGTTGATCCCATACTCCTTGCACATTTCCACCAGAGGTTTAGCTCTAAAACTCATGGCATTATCAGCTACAATTTTGAATGGCACTCCAAACTTGCAAATGATGTGGTTCAACACAAAATCCATGACAATTTGGTGTGTTTCCTTCTTGGTGGGGATTTCCTCCACCCATTTAGTAAAGTAATCAATGGCTACAAGAATCCACTTATGGCCAACACTTGAAGGGTCTGAAATCTCACCAATGAAATCCATTCCCCATTGCTTGAATGGAGCTTCAATTGATACAGGATGCAAAGGCAGGGATCTAAAGCTTTCAGTCTTCCAAAGAAATGCTTGAAAACTCTCACATCTTCTAACCAACAAGGTTTCATCCTTGAAGAGAGTTGGCCACTAATAACTATCCCTCAGGATCTTGTGTGTTGTGACTCTTGTAGTAAAAGTTCCCCCCACAAACTCCTCCATGGAGATCAAAATTATCTTGGGGGCTTCATCTTTAGTGATGCACCTTAAGAGAACTCCCTCAAGATTCTTCCAAGCTAACCCAAAATCAGTAATGACATATTTATGGGAAGCCAACTTAAGGGCTCTTTTCTGGTTCTTACTTAAATACTCAGGGTAGTATAAGTTTCTAAGATAAAAATTACATCCTTGTACCACTCAGAACTCATCAAATTTTCAAAAACACCTTCCCCTTTCTTCTTCTACCTCATTTACCTCAATAGTTTGTAAGTTTCTCTTAGCCATAAGCTTAGCCAAGCCCAAACCTCTCACCAACTTTGTGGTTTGGATATCCATGTCATATTCTTGCAACTTGTTCACCCATCTGCATCTTTTTTGAGACTTCCATCTCTGATAAGATGTCCTTCACCATGGTGTGGGGAACATAAGCAACCACTTTAGAACTTAGAATGTAAGGCCTAAAAACCTTTGTTTCTTTTACCAAGGAAAATGCCTTCTCCATAATAGTGTATTTCAGCTCAGCCCCTGCAAGGCCTTACTAAAAAGGCAATTGGCCTCTCAGCCCCTTCATCATCTTTTACAGTAGGAAAAAAGCAATAGTGTTCTCTGAAGCAAAGGAAAATAGTTGGAAAGGATTCTTATAGTCTGGAGCTACTAAAATAGGGGCATGCTTTAATGCCTCCTTTGATCCCATTGAAATCTTGGATGGCAGCCTCCTCCCATTTGATGACCTGGTCCTTCTTTAGCATGGAAGTGATTGGAATGGTCAACTCAACAAAGTTTGATATGAATCTTCTGATGAAGTTTATCTACCCAAAGAAGGACTAAATTCCTTTCTTGGTTCTTGGAATTGGGACCTTGTTGATGGCCTCTACCCTTTCTGGATCAATCATCACCCCTTCTTGTGACACAATGTGACCAAGAAACTTTTCCTTCTGCACTCCAAAATGGCATTTCTTTGGATTGAGTGAGATGCCATATTCTCTACATCTTATCAACATCTTCTCCAAGTGCAACAAGTGATCACTTCTCTTTCTAGAAAACACAATCACATCATCTTGGTAGACAACAATAAACTCATTGATGTAACCAAAAAAAAAACATCCATTGCTCTTTGAAAAGTGGCTTAAGCATTCATCAGACCAAAGGGAATCCTGACATACACATATGTTCCCCAAGGAGTAGTAAAGGTTGTCTTGATCCTTTCTAATTCCTTCACCACAACTTGGTTATAACCAAGAAAACCATCCAAGGTAGAGAGAAATTCAGAACTAGTCACTAACTATAGCATGTTTTCCATATTTGGTAAAGGATAATTATCCTTCATTAATTCTCTATTCAGATTCTTAAAAGTCCACACATAACTGATATCACCATTCTTCTTTCTTACTTGGTACTAGGTTTGCAACCCAAGAAGAATACCTTATGGGCTGAATAATCCCTCCATCTCTTAGCTTCTTTAGTTCTTCTTGCATTTTGAGAGATAAGAGTGGATTGATTGGCCTCTGTTTCTGCCTGAATGGATTTGCATTAGACTCCAAGGGAATCTCATGTTGAAACAGGTCCTCTCTATATGCTTTTAGTTCAAAATAGGTCCAAGCCATGCAATCTTGGTATTTCTTCAACAATTGGATGTATGACTACTTCTCCTCCTTGCTGAGATTGCTTCCTAACCAAATTTTCCTTGGTTCTCCTTAGTACCAAGATCATGCTCCTCAACATCCCTTGAGGCTTCCATATGCCTATTAATAATGCAATCAACATTATCAAAATTTGATTCAAGAGCAACCAACCCTCTAGGAATGGTATTGGTCTTTAGTTGGATGATGCCTTTGCCAAACAAGTTTCCTTTCCTCTGTTGCACACACCATTGGCTCCCAATCAATGTATTGATCAGCAAAATCTCCCTTGTTCTAGAAAATCTTCTTATCTAAGCATCATCATCAAAAACCTGCCAGTGTTTAATGTTGTCAGGGACAGAGGGTCTTGTCAATACCTCAACATCATATTCACAATATGGGGACATTGTACAATTTTCAAACCGAGACCCCAACACTGCAAGTTTTCTACCAAATCATTGAACTTTCTATCATGATGCACTATGTTGAATGAATCAAACATCTCAATAAATCCCAAACTGCATGCTTGTATTGTTTCATTTGTTGATTCTTTGTGGCATACAATTTTTTATGACTTGTTTTACAATTAATTTTGAGTCTCCTTTGACAATGATGTCCTTGAAACCATATTTCCAAGAAATTATTAAACCTAAATAAAATGTCTCATACTCAACAATGTTGTTAGTGCACTCAAAGTTGAGTTTGAAGGAAAAAACAAACTTTTCCTGACTTTGGAGAAAGCAGAACAACACCAACACCATTTCCAAACTTGGAGCAAGCTCCATCAAACAATAAGTCCAAGGAAAGCCCACTTGTTCAAGACACCTACATTCTTCAATCTTGTGCTCCTTTCCATCAACAAATCCTACAAAGTTATCAGCATCAACATTTGTGTACAATACTTCATAGGATGCATTATTGGGATCCTCAATAAGGTGCAACATCTTCTTTTCCCATATAACCTAACAAGGCTGCCCTCAATTGGAATGGTGGCATAGGAAATATCCATTTGGACACTCCCACCAACACTTGCAGCCCATTTTCTAGATAGCAACATACCCCACTTGGTTGGATAGTCAACAATGACAACATCAAGTTTTAAATTTTTACCTGGGTAAGCTACAAGCTGCACCACCAAACCCTTCACACATCCCACTACTGCACTCTTTGGAGTCCATGGCAGTGCACTTCCCATATGTTGTTGTTACTTTGATATTTAGCTCATTCATGACTTCCAAAGGCATGACATTGCATGATGCCCCTGAGTCAAACATATAGTTGTGGAGCAATCTATCCTTTATGATCAAAGTGGTGAAGAATGGATCCACATTTAACTGAGAGTCCACCAAGGATGTCCCCAAATAAACCTCAGGTGGTTCACCTAGTTCCTCCAACACTGGTGGTGTCTCTAACTCTTCAATGACTAGAGGAGTCTCCACAATGTTTACATTTCTACCTAGGACAGTCTTCTCTTCATTCAATCCCAAGTATTCAAATGCCCTTTTCTTGTGCTCAGGGATCCTAAGAAACTCAAAAATTGGAATAGAGACTTTGATTTGGCTCAAAACTTGGGCAATATCATATGGGATAGACTTTGGCAAGGCAACATTGGAAGGAAGGCTGACACACTCATTAGGTGGTACAGGATTTTTGACAGCTTGGGCATGAGGGGGGGTATGATTTTTGTTTGGAACAACAGGATTTTGGCCAGATGCATCTTTCTTAGGAGCCTCTTTAGGAATGTTTGAAAGTAAGGGAGCTTTTGGCTTGGCTTGAGGCCCTGTCCCTTTGGCAACCCTACTTCTTGTGTTGTACTCCTTTTCTTGAGCCACAACAACATTCATCAATAGCTTCCTATCCTCCTCAGATGGGATTCCTCCATCATACTTCTTTATCATTAAAGCCCTTAAATATTCAAAGTCATTATTGGGAAATTCAAAATATTGTACAGTATCTACTTCTAAAGTATGAAAAGGAGGAAGAAGTGGTACCCTCTGAATGCAGTCCCAAAAAGTGGCGCAGATCAGGCACTTATCACCTCAGTTGAAGTTGCCCCTGATTGTGAGCTCATGGAGCAACCCATCATGTAGACATCATCATCATTATCATCATTAGATTCTTCTTCTTCTTGTTGATCTTCTTCACAAGGATCATGGGGCATGAAACATTTGTCACACCAATCAATGACCTCTGTTTCTTCCACAACAACAACTCTAGTAGCCAAAGGATCAGGAACCATTCTATTTTCCTACCTTGGGGTGGATTATTTCCAAATCCAATAGGTCCCTTTCCTCTTGTCATCATATCTTTGGTGATTTGTAAACCTGTCTTTGGCTTTGTTGCTTGTGTTGACCTTGTGAGCTACCCAATTCCTTTCTCAGCCCGGGCTAGTTTGTAGGAAATTTCTTTGATAGCCCCTACCAAAGTCTTCACAACTTCTTCCAAATCAGCAGCCTTGCTTGTTTGAGGTTTTTCTGGGTTAATTAGTTTTACACCCTCCCTTTTTGGAGGATTTCCAATTGCCTTGATATTATTTTCAATTTGCAAAGCCATAGTGAAGGCCTGCCTCAAATTGGTAGGGTTCTTGTCCCTCAAGTAGTATGCAGCCTTTTTATCAAATGCATCATAATATTTGATCAAACATGACTCATCACATGGTCTCAAGTTAACAAGAAATATTCTCAAAGTCTTGTTGAACCTTGTGTTGAAATCATGTACTGAATCATTAGGATTCTTCTTGATATTTTCAAATTTTGATAGAAGAAACCTAGGTCAATTCTATCACCATACTTTACAATCTAAAGGCATTGTTCATCTCATTCCAAGAATCAATAGAGTTATTTGGAAAATATTTATACTAGTCCCTTGCATCCTCTTCCAAAGTGTGAAAAAACAATTTGATGTATACATCTTCATGTTCAATCTCAAAGTCTTCCATCATATTGATAAAAAGCTTTAAATGTTGATCACCAGTTATAGCATTGTTTCCCTAGAACTTTGGTAGTCTGTTCCTTACATCTTGAGGTACTGCATTTGGATAACCAACCATTCCCACAAAATTTATAGGTCCAAAGGTGTTTACAACAAATGGAGGTCTGGGTGGGGGATGAGCCATATTGATTCGAGGAGGTGATCTTGGGGAGAAACAAATTGATAAGGGGCAGGGGGTCTTTGAAACACATGAGTATAACTTTCAAAATGGATATCCCTAAAGGCCTTGTTTCTTGGAAATCCCTATCAACTTCTGAAAAGACAGGGGCAAGAATGAGAAGAAAATTTTCAAAATCAAATGAAGGCCCTTCTCTAGTTGGAGAATTCAATTCCACAAAGAGGCTACCTGATTCAGAATCACTTGAATGGTAGTCTTCAATGATAGGCTGATCACTTTAGTCAATGGGATCTCTCTTCTTGACTACTAATCTCCCACAACTCTCCAGGCTCTTCTTCCTTCTAATTTTGTTTTTCCTAACTCTGGAAATAATGTCCTAGTAGGATCCTTAGAGAAGAAAGATCTTCTTCCTTCCAGTTTTGTAAATATTAGTAACAAATCTTACTTTGATAGAGTTTTAAGACACTTGGTCCTTATCAAAACCAAATCAACAGGATTCGCCACTAAGGATTTCCACCTTAGTTGTGCAAATGCACTAAATATGATCTGTCAAATGTTTATCAACACTAGAAACTGGAAATGAAAGATTTTGACTTTTCTTTACCAAATTTATCAAATGAATACTAGTGCGCTAGGTTGTAGAAAATTGGAAAATTACATACACACTTTGGATCATTGAAAGTGTTTCTTACAGGGTCTAAAGGATGAACTATAATTATGAACAATAGTGCCACTCTAGAGCATATAAGAAAAATAGATTATGAACTAGGCGGTGAAACAACAAATTAGTCTCGATAATGCAAATTAGTTCAAATTCAAAACAATCCCAGCAGCGGACTGCCACTTTAGCGTGTTGGTACCCAAATTAATTCTCTCCTTCAAAGACCGAGAAGCATCATGGATTGACAGAAACTCGAGAGAAGATAGATGATTATGTATGTCATTTTATAGCCGAGAAAACAATCTATCTGAATTTTTAGCACTCGGAGCTTTGGAAGGAGTGGGTAGCACCTTAAAAGGATGTGATCTATCCTAACTATTTTAGGTTGTGCCTTTTAACCAAAGGTAAGAGAACCTATTTTTAACCTCTATTATTGAGGAGATGGGTAAATCCTTATTTTGTACAATATTTTATAGAAGACCTTGGAAAAATATGATCAATGCACACAAATCTAACTCTCACGAGTTGTCACTTCCAGATTATGGAGATATTTTCTAAGAAGGAAAAGGTTACTAAAGACATTTGGAATCTGATTGTTTCTACATGCTTTGGTAATGGAAATTATGTGATTTGTACACACACAGGAAAAAATAGGGGTAGTATAGGTAGGATTGGTTGTTTTAAATGAATTTTGGTGGGAGGTGAGGCATAATGAACTTGATTTTCACCAGATCTTTGAGAACTCTTATAAAATGGAAGACTAAACAAAAAAATGCCATGAAATAGCTAAAATGTTTCTTTAACTAGAATATGTGCTTCAATGGAGGCCCAGATTAGCACTTTTTCACATAATCTATGAGATTCTAACATGAAGGCTCAAGTTAGAAAACCCAAAAAAGCATCAAGATCTAAGCCAGATCATCACGTTGAGGTACACCCAGAGGCTTACAAACAATCTCTATCAAACAGATGAAAGAAAAGTGATTTTAAATCATTTATTTCACTCCCAGATGAAAGCTCTTTGAAAATGAAATTGTAGATGCCACTAAACTGTCACAAGGATTGAGACCTGTGTGATTGAGATATTTTGATACAAGATTACAACGGGAACAAGAAAACTATTTGCATACATTCAGAAATAAAACAAACACATTTTGCTTAAGATCAACATAGAATAACTTAAGTTTGATTAAATTTATCAGCAGGGGAAAGTTTCTAGAACAATCTCAGAGCTTTTCAATGGCTGTACACTCACAACCACCTTGACATGATCAAATTTAATAAAAAAGAGATATACATGATTCTCAAATAGCTTCTCAAAAAGGATGGGCTCTATCAAGTTTCTATTAGAAAAATTGTCTTCGACCCCTAAAACTCCAACCATTTACATAATAAATTTGTGCAATTTATAAAATTTACAACAGATCGCTTTTCCCCCAAAAATCTAGACATTGAGTGCACCAGTGCTTTCCATGATCACGATCAGTGATTTCTAGATCATATCTATAAAAATTGTTAGGTGCTCGGGAGGAAATCTCTTCAATATCTCCCACATTCAACTCCTTCCTCTGGTAAATCACTCTTTCTTCAACTCGCCAACCACTTCCACCCCTAATCTATCAAATATGGCTCCTTGCATGCTCGGAGAATAAAAATGGAAAATCGATCGAGCACGATAGTCAGACCATTTTAATGGTGAAATACGTCTCCATATCTCCCCCACCAAACTTAGATATCAAAATTAACTCTCTTCTCTATTTGGTGTGTAGGAAATACCAATAAATCATGAAGACTCGCACTTCCAGGAGCATTTTAGTAAAAATGGGGAAAATCAGATTCAGACACACAAGTGCCGTTGATCTTTACTTTGAATTTGGGCCATCCATGTGGAAGATTCAATTTTAAAATGGGCCCGGGGTTTCCTTTTGACCTTTTACAACTTATTTGGAAAAATGGAAAAAAATTCCATTTTGCTCCGCACCTCTGCCTTTGAGAAATGAGCCTGACACGTGTCCTAAGGTGGGTCCCAAAGGAACCATGGATAAATTCTACCATTTGACCTCCTTTTTGGAAAAGGAAAATTTTCCAAGTTTTCCCCATGCTCCGCCCTTGAGAAATGCCCCTGATGTGGGTCCCAATGGAACCACGCTTCCTTTTATGCTTTTAGCTCCTTTTTCCCAAAAAAAATTTTCCAAATTTCCCCCAAGAGTCCGCACCTCCGCCATTGACTGGAGAAAGATTTGACCTTTCCTCTATTGGGCTTGCGGGCCATTTTGATGTTTTAATCCTTTTGATGAAAGAGGCAAAAATTCTAAATTTCCCCCGATGGTCCGCTTCTCCCCCCTTTTGACTTGTCAAACTAGCATGTCACACTTGCACATCTTGATGGTCCCCAAAAGTTGAGACCTTGAATGAGCGCGGGCTCACCACATGTCTGGCCCGAAAAATTTTTTTTAAGGCTTGAAGCTTAGTGGAAGGTGCCACATGTGTCGAGTCCGAGGCCATATCCCTTTGGCCATTGAAAATTCCAAGAAAAATGCAAAGTGAGCGGAGGCCTCCAAGTGTCCTCCTGGCACTTCTTCAAAATGGTGCCCAAGTTTAAGACCCTAATGAGTGCGGGCTCACCACGTGTCCCTGTCCTGCCAAACTGTATCCAGCTACATAAAAATTTGTCTAAGTCTGGAAAAGTAGCATAAACCTCCACGTGTCCTCCCAGGCGCTTACTCCAAGGCAAACCAAAAAGTAGATCTTCAAATGAGCGTCATTCCTCCATGTGGACAAATTTTGAGTTGATTCTTTTCACAGAAATTTTGAAGTACCCAGCTGAGCCATGTCCAACCAAAGGAGGCCACATTTTCTATAGATGCGAAGATGCAAATTTGACCAGGAGAAACACCCGTCAAATCGTAAAATAGTAAAAAATGACCATTTGAGCCTAGAAATGAAATTTTCTCCAAGGACAGAGAATTTAGAAATGTTACAAGGCTCAAATACATTCCTGCGAGATACATCCATTCACTCTTCTTCAAGTATTTAGGGAAGAAACGAAAAGGATGACAAATCTCTACTTTGGAGAATGGAAATAATGGGAGAACCCGAGTTTTTAGATGAGCAGAGAACAATGAGACCCCAATTTACAAAATTTTCCAGAGGAACAAAGAAACGAGAAGAAAATATGGACCCATACGTGATCTATGACCCGGAGCAGTTAAAAATGGTGACAAGATTAACAAGCAAAACATGAGGAAATAGAAAATGACAGAGGCCGTAAAAATATATAGATCTTCAAAGGAAAAATGGGGTGAGACTATTTTGAGCAAACCGCCTCCTAGCCTCCCTTTTCCATACGACCCTTAGGTCCCCTTTCCACATTTCATTAGTTAGGATAGGTACCATTAGATTAGGATAAGGCCTTAGGCTAGTTTAGAAATAATAACCTTAGGTTTAATCAAAATCATTTCAATAAGTAATTGCCACGTTAGGTTAGATCAAAATTTACAACCAAATAGTATTGGATATTAGGTTAAAAATAGCCTAACATTACCTTATGTTATTTCTCCCTTATTCCATTTAGTACAATAACTTAGGTTAGGACACCATCCCAAGAAAAAATAGATATAAGGTGCAATCGTGGTTCTTAAATCATATTTACATGCATCCCAATGTTTGAATTACCATGTGATTTTTACTATTTCACCTTAATGTATGAATTCTTTGTAAAAATTCTGTCACTTTTTGCACATTTTTCTCATCACCGGAATAAAAATATCATGAGAGACAAGAAATAAAGTCAAAAAGGAAGTTCTTAAGTAAGAAAACACCGGATGAATTAGAGGCAAACAATTTTCAAAATGCTAAGAGAATGCACGAATCTTCGTGAATCTAGAAGAGGTCATCTTCACCCCTACTATTGTAAACAATGAGGAACTATGTAACTTTTCTACCGTAAATGTTTAAGATTAATTAAATACTCGTGATGAAGATGTTTTCCTATTAATGTTTAAGAAGAATTAAATACTCGTGATGTGGATGATGTTGAAATTGAAGGAGACAATGAAAATGGGAATTAGGAAATTTAGGTTGAAAGGTAGACAAATTTTTTTATAACAAAAACACCTCCGAACTTAATTTATGTAAGAAACCTAATCATTTTATTGAAATTTATGAAAATTTTTGAAACCAATGTCCGATAGACTTTTTGAATAAAAATCGGAAGAAAAGCTAGTAAAATTTGGGATAATCATTTTAAAATTTTAAATGATTATGAAAGATGACATTTTTGGTTAGTTTGATGACATTGATTAAAATGAGACCTAAATTAAACACCTTAGGATTAATGACAACATCTAATATAATGTGGTAAAACCTCTACAATTGTTGAAAACCTTCATGATTCATATCACACTATTGCAATAAGAGACACACTAGGGATAGTAATATTGTGTGTCGTGTGCTTCTTGCTACTAGTGTTGTAAGTGAATCAATAAAAAATAACATTTGATTATGCAAACAATTAAAATGTTGAAAGTTAATTGAAAAACTCTAATGAAATCAATTCAAATATGTAATATCATTCAATCACTCAATAAAACTAATTTTTGGCATTTTTTCTAGAGCACTGCGTAAGAAAAATACAAATTTTATGTTATAAGAGAAGTTCTTATTCAATTTTCGCATGATAACACTAGAGTTTAACCTAATACAATATATGTCATAAAATGGAGAATTAGTTCTACTAATCATGAATCACATCCAAATCATTTGTTAGATATTATCCAAACTTAAATTTTTTTATTTTGAACATGAGCATATAGAATTAAAATTAATCAACATTTTTTGAAATGTTGAAACCATTCTATGTGAAAATTACCATGCTCAACATGTTGAATTTGTGATGTAATTATGCTAATTTTTATGCTAAGTTTTTACATTCTTATTTTCATTCTCGAAACTATGTTATCGAATGTGGTGTTTAAGTTCCACCAATATCTTCCAAGTATTTCATCCTACGATATTTTGTGAAAGAGAAGTTGGACAATTTTTTTATAGTTAAGATTGGTTAGATGGAAGTTTTCGTATATGCAGTGGATTACCTAAATTTGAAAGTTACATCCATGAGAAAATTGAAGGTTCAAAAGGGCATAATTTAGTTGAGTTTGATAAATATAAATCAGTCTCCTACTAGTTGAAAGATGGAAAAGATTTTAAACAATGCGAGCTAGTTATAGAAAATATACTAGTTTTTCAATTTATGAGAAAATTTAAGGATGAAATTATTTATGAGTATGGTAGGAATACACAAAAATCTCGATGGTTGGATGAATAGTTATAGATATGTAAGGACACATTTACTATTGGTGTTATTGTTTCAAAGATGGTCGATTTTGTAGAGAATTACACATTGTAACCAAAAATCGAGGTTCAATCGCAATATAATCACTCGGTACAAGTTGCCATGTTTATGCAGATAACATTTAGACATTCTCCTGTCGATAGAGAATGATCAATTTTTTTAGAGAGTACCAATTTTATATCGGTGATGATCGTACTCATTCTACTTGAATTTGTGCAAGGGTGTTTCAATTTATTTTATGGAAACTTGTCTCTGATACAAACATCCACTTCAAACAACATTATATATGGTCGATAATTATAGGTCTTACTTTAAAAATGTAAAAAAATTAATTGGATGAGAAGGATGCATGTTAATATGGGTGTCCAATGATTTGGAGTTTCATGAGGTTGTACATGGAAAAGGAGAGCATGATGGTGTAAGGGCATGTGTTGATCCATAGGGATCCAAATAAATCTACCTCATCGGAAAATTAGCACAGAGAAGAAAAACAACAAAACAGAGGTTCTATCTTTTAAGTAACATGACCACCACCCTATGCAGGGCGGTGGTTATAGAACCGCCGCCCACCAGGGCAGCGGTCCCAGGACCGCCGGTCTGCATAGGGCGGTGGTCCTGGCCATTACGGATAGAAAACTAAATTCGAAATGAACAACCTTTGAATTTGAAAGGATGTTCATTTCTCTTCTCCTTCATGACCTTTCCCATTCTCTAGTGCATGGGAGGACATGAGAAAGGCTATAAATACATGATTGTAGAAGTGTAAAATATCATCAAGCATGGGAGCAAGTGAGCAAGAAATCGTAGTCTTTGGAAATTGTATTTTGTAGAAGAAAGGAGTGTTGAGATAGAACAAGAAAGTAATTGAAAGGAAGTGTTGAGATATTATCTACTTCCCTTTCATACTTATTGTAAATTATGTACTTGTTGATTTGAATTGGCCAATAGAAGTGGGAAGAAAGAGAAATTTCCTTTCCCGACCAATTTTTCCTCCATTGAAGGTTTTCCAGGATAAAATTGTTGGTGTTATGAACTTATATTCTTTCCTTTACTACAATTGTTGATTCTAAGCATAATAGTAATTAATTCACTAGCTATCTTTGTTATTTTCTAATAGAAAGTATACAACATGGATTAGTTTGTGATTTGTGAATAATTCCAAAGTTGAAGAGTTTACAGATCATTTTGGTATCAAAGCTAACAAGTATCTAGGACTATGGTATTTCATTCTGGAATTATATGACAGTGACAAGATCAAAAGGTGAAGAATATTTACCTTGCGATCCAGAGATTTCTACAAAGAAGTGGAAATAGAGAATTCAGGGAGAAATGGAGTAAGAGAACTTGGTCCGTAGAATCGAGATGTTGGAGACCATGATGGATAGGATGTTTAGAAGGCAAGAGGAACTTGCATATTTGTAGAAGACACCTCCATCAAGCAAGACTCCTCGGACTTAGTTGTTTGAGAGGCTTAGCCAAAAAAATTGTGTAGGTAAGAGCCACCATGAGGAAGATTATGGGGAAGAGCATGAAGAAGAGAACTCTAACACAAGGCAAAATGTAAAATCTTAACATGCTCCTTTTAAAGTTGAGACTAAACTCAAATCAAAAGCTTTGAAGGAAAAGTAGATAAAGAGTTACTTGATAAATTGTTGAAATAGTTAGAAGTCTATTTTAGCATCCATAATGTCACTGAGGCACAAAGGATCACCTTTGCACATCTCAAAATGGAGGGACATGCTCTAGTTTAGTGGTAAACTCATCTAACTACTTGTGAAAAGAATAAGCTTCCTATTGTAAAGTCTTGGCAAGAATTTAAGGAATTACTTAGAGATAACTTCTATCCTATTGGCCATAAAACTGACCAAATGATTAGATGGCAATAGTTTAGACAAGGCGGTGGTCAAAGTGTGTAGGACTATACTATGGAATTTTGGAGGAAATCCATGTTGCTAAACATGGATTTAGAGGATGAGGATATTCGACCAAGTAATTGGGAGGAATTCACACTCACCTTCGAAGAAAAGTCATCTCCATAAAGCCCAAGGATTTCAATGAAGCATGTGCATAGGTATACTACATAGATGATGAGAAAAAGTAAGGAGAAGCGGAGCGAGGGTAAAGTAGTAAAAATCAGCGAGAAAAGGATTATGGGAAAACAAGTAACAAGAGTAAGTTGAAAGGGAAAGGTAAACAAGCTGCCACTACTTTAAATACTTTTAAAGACCCCAAGAATTTTGGAAGAATTATGATATTAATGGTCATACTGATGCTACATGTTGGAAGTTACATCCAGAGTTACATCTGAAGAACCAAACCAAGGACTCCAAGAAGTCCATGACAACTGTAAAGATAGAAGGGGAGGTGGAAATTGAATATGACTTTGATGTAGACGAAAGGATTGGATGCATGGCCACCAACATGGACAACAAAGAGGAGATGAGTAGACTATTCCATATCATAATCCAGATCAAGAGGACTAAGGTAAGTGCTTTGGTTGATATCGGTTCTCAATCTAATTTGATTTCGAGGTAGTTGTAAAGAAGCTTGGTTTTGAGACTTACGAGCATCCACACCCTTATCCTTTGGGTGGGGTGAAAAGGGTGTTGAAATTCGTAACAAGAAGATGTAAGGTCAAGTTTGGGATAAATTCCCAATATATAGATGTGTTTGAAGCTGACGTTATTCCACTTGGTGCTTTTGATGTTGTATTCGGGAGTCCTTACTTGTATGTTAGGAATGCTATCTTTATGAGATGGGAAAACTAGTACAGATGGGTCAAGGATGGGATTAGCTACAACATCCGGGCACACCAGTGTAAGACACGAGTTACTATGGTAAGTGCTAACCAAGTAAAACGGCTTATTCAGTCAAATCATAATCAGTTTTGTTTTATTTTATTAAAGGATAAAGAAGATGGGGTAGAAGTTTCAGAGATTTATAACCAAGGAAAACAAGATTTGGATAGTATTATTCAATCTTTTCAAAAAGTATTTTAGGCTCCTAGTTGATTACCACCAAAATAGGAAGTAGAGAATGAGATTCAGCTATTTCCAGAGTCACGTCTACCAAACATCGGGTTGTATAGGCAATCCTTGCTTGAGAGCACTCGAAGTGAAGAAACAACTCCAGGGAACTAATAAACCAAGGGGTGATACATCCGAGCACCTCACCATTCAGTTCACCTATTATGATGGTGCTAAATAAGGATGGTTATTGGATAATGTGCATCGACTACCGTGATTTAAACAATATCACCATAAAGAAAATATAGCCACTTCCCCAAATAGATGATCTCTTATACCAGCTTCAACATGCCAAATTTTTCATGAAGTCGTCGGATGAAGGAGGAGGATATATGGAATACCGCCTTCAAAACAAAATAGGGTTTGTATGAATGGTTAGTACTTCCTTTTGGATTATGCAATGCACCCGCTACATTTATGAGTTTGATGATTGATGTATTGCAAGATTTCATAGATTCATGTGTTATTGTATATCTAAATGATATCCTGATTTTTAGTGCCACATGGGAAGAACATCTAACGCATTTGTTGCAAGTCTTGCAAGTTCTCGGGAGAAACAACTACTTTGCAATATAAAGAAATGTGAATTTTTGAAATAGTCACTTGTCTATCTTGGGCATGTGGTTGGAGGAGAAGAGCTACAAGTGGATCCAAAGAAGGTGGAAGCCATCAAAAATAGACCAACACCAACAAGATCTACAAAGACTAGAATTTTTGTGGGAGCGATATAGTACATGTGGAAATTCATTCTAGGTTTCTCGGTGATTGCAAAACCTCTACAAATAGTGGTATTAAAGAGTAAGGGTTTCAACTGGGGTAAGTAACAAGATGAAACCTTTGAGTTATTGAAATACAAGATTAATCACACTCCAAGTACTTGCTCTTCCTAGTTTGCATTAGCCTTTTGAAGTAGAGACAGAAGGCAATGATTATGCTTATGGGTTGAGTATTGCTTGAAGGAGGTAAACTCGTATATTATCATTGTGAAACCTTCACTTGAGAAGTTAAATGATATTTAGTATATGATAAATAAATGTATGCACTAGTTCAAGAAATTAAAAAATGGAAACATTATTTGTTTGGTAAAGAAACTATTGTGCACATTGACCACAAACCTCTCCAGTATTTGCAAGCACAGTCTAAATTGTAGTAGGCAAGGCACTACAAATGGATGGGATTTCTTCATCAGTTCCATATAGTGATTAAATACAAGAACGGTAGTACAAATTTGGTGCTAGACATGTTTTCTAGGCCACCCACATAGGAAATATTTTCCTGTTTGGCCACTATCTCTCAGATCGAGCCCTTCACGAAGGAAGCTTATAGAGAGGCATATTCCCAAGACAAATACTTTGGGGTAACATTTCAGAAGTTACAGTCCCAAGGGGCTAAAAATACGGGGATTGAAGATTGTTATCTCAAGGATAGGCTGCTCTACCAATGGGGGGATACTTTGTGTGCCTAAAGAAAAATACTTGTATTGATTAGGGAAGCAAATACCTCAAAATTAGCGGGGCATTTTGGTTTTGGTAAGACCCTAGCCCACTTGCAAAGGTATGTGTTGAAAATTTATTCACTTGTGCAAAAATGGGCAACTCAAAAATTTGTTACGATGGATAGCATTGGTGAAGTATACCTAAGCTAGGGGAGATTATATTAGATTATGTTGTTACTATTGATTTATTTAAAAGATTACATGAAATCTACAACTATGTGTGCTATTACAAAACGTAACAGATCACATAGTCTACAATTTCATGACCATCCTCAGCAAAATAACACAAGCCCCAAAGGATAGTTGTATTGTCTTGATGAGGACATCCAATTGTAGAATATGTGAAGTGTAAAGTTTTGGAACAACAAACATAAGTGTAGATCACAGAGAATAAGAGTTCATTACTGAATGTTACAAATTCCTGAGTTGTGTAGTTCATTATACAATGCATAAAGAAAACAAAAATGCAAAAAGAGATATACAAATTATTTACAAAGTTCAATGTTTTATTCATAAGGAGAGTCAAATGTTTCCCACACAAGCCATGGGATGTAACTTAAAATTAAAGTACACCTACTTGAAAAGAAAGATACATATGCGGGAAAGAGAAAGAAAAGGAGTATGAGTGAACCCATCATTGCCTTGGGGTTTCATTCTTCGTTTAAAGCATCTTCATCTCCATCATTTTTTCTATTTCATCTTAATTGTAGAATCCATTGTACCTAAAAATAAGAAAAGTCAACCGTCGATTGTGAGCTCGGGGATCAAACCATATTCCTACACTATCCTACTTCGTGCATATGAATCTTCCCCTAAGAAGGAGATGTATTCTACTTGAAGGACAAACTACATGCATGATTTATTCACTCGTAAAAGAAGAAAGAGAGAATAAAGAATAAAACATGGACATAAAAGAGGCCAAAATCCTAAACTATTTTCTAACTATTTTCCTAAGTGTGCAGTATAGGTTGCAGCCAAAAGGATAATAGACAAGTCATAAGTGCATTCAATAAAAGAAAGAATGTAACTAAAAGTTCAAACAACTATTCTGAAATTTCGAGAGGTTACAATACAAAAGAGAGAGTGAGAGATAGAAACACTTGTTTTAGTTGCAGCAAGAGTGAGAATAATATTTCAAGAAGATGAAGCTAAATGGGAAAAAGGGATTACGAGATGAAACAAGATGAGAGAGAATGATTATTGAAAATTTTGACAAGGCTTTTCATGTATAATGAACATTTAAAACTTTCATCATGTTGTTTTCAATTACTACATGCTTAAAAGGAACTATGCAAATCAAATAAGTGATACAGGGAGTAGAAAAGCATCACATGATCAAGATAAATAGCTAACATGTTTTCAGTTCTCAATTGCTATATCAGTTCAGCAAGAAAAATATTACTTTCTGTATTCTGAATCAGAAAATACAACTACTATTTCTGGAAATGCATTAAAGAAAATATTCTAGGAAAATTTTGCCAGGGATTCGCCATGAAAAATCAACATTTCAAATTTTCCAGCAAGCATCTAAGTAAGAAACAATTGCAAAAAGGAAATAAAGCATCTGAATCAAGGTATATGCCTTGGAAATAATATCTTAAACAATTAAAATATTCCTTCTCTTTTTCAGAAAAGTACTTACAGATTACAGGTTCATAGATAGAAACAATGCAACTACTATTATATATTCACAAATCAAGTATTTTAGATTTGAGTAAACAGAAGAGAACATCAAAGGGAAGTACATTATTTAAACAAAAGAATAAGAGTACAATATTTCAACAGAGTGTCTAAATGAAGGGTTATGCCTTCTAAATGATGTTGCACAAATCAAGAAGTGATTTACAACTCCCAAAAAGACACCAAAGGCTCAAAAAGAGAGAAAACCCCAAGGCACCTATGTAATAAGCAAAAAGAAACATCATGTAAGACCTTTAGAAAGCTTCAGAGCATGTAATTATATGCAGAGACAAGCTATAGTCAGCTTCAAAGCTAAGTATGGAATAGTTCAAGAAGAGAAATGCTTTCCAAACAAAGGAGTAAGATATTGTTGTATAGACCACAGGCTCCTAAAATATCTTCAATATCAATCGGTATAGATTTGATATGTGAATTTCTAGGGGTCATGTTATAACCATTAAATGGAACCTACATAAAGGTATTTCAAACATGAAATAACATATTCAACAAGCACTACTCCGTCTCATTGTTTATCATAAGAATCAGACAACTCGGTCCATCAAAAGCATGAACAAGGAAAAATTGAATTTCATCATGGCAGTCATGACATATTTTAAGCCTAACAAACAAATGCAGAAACCTATAAATCTACATAAACATGCCATCCCATATTTGGGTACACAGATTTAGAGCAGAAATAAGTCAATTCAAGAAGACACCCAGAATATGGCTTCAACATTTGGATTCTATAAAGAGATCGAAAATAAAGTGAGAATCCATTCAGAGAGTGCATTGAGATTCGAATAGATACAAGAGTTTGAGCTCACACAAAGAATGATAAAACCCTCAAGAAGTCATCAAGTCAGGAGAAGAAGACCAAGCTCAGAAATGACATCAACTCAAAGACAACCAAGGCCGAGCCTCGAAATCACACAGGAATGCAAAGAAAGAATAGACTACCAGTATTCCTCAAACATCAAGTGTTTACAAATGAAGTAACAATCATACTCGAGGAGGTCTAGAGTTACCTTTTCTCATTGAACAAATTGATAGCTACATCATCACGAAAATCGAAAAGCACGATTATGGTAAAAGACCGAATGGAACTCGAAAGAATGATCATATCGAGCTTGAAAGTTTCAACCTTGAGGAAACACCCCAAATCATATTGTTCAGGAGATCGAAAACAGAGCAAAAGAACCCAATACAGAGGTATGGGATGTTCCTTATTCACCCTCTGCAACCATGGAACTAATATTCAAAAGGATAGCCAAATCTCAAAAATAATAAAAATGGTTTCCACTAAACATCTGCAATTAGTTCAAAAGCTAAGATTGGTAAATAACCAAATAAAATAGATGTAGTACCTGTTACATGAGAAAAAACCAGTCAATAGATGACACAGAGATCCAGAATAGAAAGAATGACAGAGCCGATTACAGAATCAAATTGATGGCATCCAAGAAAATTTTATAGGGCTTCACCCGCATAACAAAAAATCAAATGAAAATGTGTTTGAGGGTCGAAGTCACTCTTTACCATGCAAATTCAAGAGGTGAGTTTCAATCTAACTCAACCATGGTTCAGGATCGATGACAACAGATCAAAAGTACAAAGATCAAAGGGTGAGGATAAAGCTCAGAGATCAAAACAATTAATCACAATTATTTCTCACCTACCACATTAATTACAAATTACAAACCCTAACCACAAAGGTTAGAGATTGAAAACATCGGCCAATCAGTACAAAGATCAACGGTGCATATTCCATTTCAAATATCAAAGAAAACTTGGCCTAGGTCAAAATTGCCATCGACAAAGTGTATGAGGGGGGAGTCAGCATGGGGAAGGGGCCAGCCACATCATCAATTAAAAAATATAATCATTGCAATTCAAATGTCAAAAGATCATCTATAGTACGTGTGTCCAATGTGACAAATTCCAACCAAATCATTATATAATGATAAAATAAAAGGTATTTCTAACCTTTTCCCTTCAAAATAATGCCAAGTCACATATAACATGTGGGCGGCAAGTATATACCATAGCATGCGTTACCAAGGTGGCCAAGTAAATCATGGTGGCCCTTTTACCAAGTGACCCCATGCACATTTAGACATAATAATATGCTAATCACACCAAGGTGGCCAAACCAAGTATAAGATAAAGGTGGTCCCTTACACCAAGGAGTTGAAGTGGAGTTGAAAGTGTTACCCATGTGATCACTAGAAAATAGAATGACTTAGCATCGAGAGACAAAAGTGGTCCAAGTCGATTGATATTTAGATAAATTATTTTGCAAGGTATTGCAATTAAAGTAATTATTTTGCTCACGGGCGAGAGAGTTGATTTGTTGCATGCTTCACAAGAAGACAGAACAGAGAAGAGACAAGTTGCATGCCATGGAGAAAGACTTGCCTAGCAATCAATTTTATTTTTGGCAAAATTATTCACCCAGCTTTATTAAAAATAGAACAGTCAACTTCAGTTGATTGAGATGTAATCAAAGGCTATTAATGCCTCTTGTACTAGTTTGTATTATTTTATCCATGTATTTATTATTAAATAAATGATAAAATTAGGATGTATGGGTGAGTATAGCCTTAGGCTATAACTAGGAAGGGTGGAAAAATTTATTTTGCTATATATTGTGTGCCTTTGCAAAGCACGGAGATTATTTTGGAGGAATTTTAGATATATGAGTCTTGAAGAAAATTATGCAAGTTTTCCCCTACGAGTGTGAAGTAATTTCTACCTTTCCAAGTTACTTTTACAGTCTTGTGTATGTTATATTAATCTTGTGAATGTATATTCCCTGATCAACCACCTTACCCTGCTACAAATTTAGTTTTTCTGATTAATTTTAATGTGCATGTTAAAATTATTAGTATTGTTGTGATTCTCCTCATTACTGATCAAGTGTGTTGCCCTTAGATATTCTATAGAAAAATTATTTGTTCATGCATTAAAATCCTTCCCAAATCAGTTGTGCATATACTCATTCAAATCCGTCATACAAATTCGGTGTATCACCTTAGTTTTAATCATTTTTTACAGTCATCTTTTACTCTCAAAATCCTAGAAATCAGTTTAGGATTCATCGACAAGGAACCAGCCTTTTAATCCCGGAGACTCACCTCAAAATAGGTATACCCATAGACATGAGGTGTTTAATTGTATCTACGAAAGAGAGATCAATTGTGCAAGCCCTAAAAACCTACAGCCATCTCTTTACAGGGTGTACTTTTGAGATATGATTGTTTTTGGCACACTTGGTGGGACAAGGAATTAGATCTGCATGCGTACAATAGATTTATAGCAGATTAAAGTTTACTTTCGGGAGCAAGCTGCAGTAATTTATTCTAAATATTTTATGATCTTTTGGCGACTCCATGAGCTGATTTCAAACTAGTATTGTAGCATGTTCCATGCCTAAAGTGACTACAATATCATCGGTAAGAGGAATTCCTTGAGTTTGTTTCTTTACCTTTGAATTCTACTAGAAGGAGAAGAGTTGGTAATACTTTACCTTATAATAGACCTGATTTTGTAACCCTCCTCCTAATATTCCTTCACCACATATAAATTTCTCAATTCATATCCCATATTTTCAAATGGCTATCCAACCACCAAGGAATATTGTGACCTTTACTAATGGCAGTCCATTAGTAATCCCAATTTACCACGACATTCCTAATGTTGCCATGAAAAGTGTGCCATCATTCACGGGTGAAAATCAGGTTACACCAGCTAAACATATCAAAGATGTTGTAGCCCTATGTGTAGTCCATAATATCACTCATGAAGACATGGCTCTAAGACTTTTAGCTGCATCTTTTAAGGGGAAGGCCTTGTAATGGTATAGAAACCTAGAAATTGGAAGCATAAGAACTTGGGATAACTTAGGTGAAAAATTGTTGAAACAATTCTAGGACAATTCAGATCATTTGTCTCTCATTGAACAATTGTCTACTATTAAAAGAGCTCCAAATGAATTTATGTCCAGTTTTAATAACCTTTTTCCGAACTTGGGAAGAATTCTAGCAAGTGTTAAGCCTCAAGCTGATCATGCTTTCCTTTATTATCTTAGAGCATTAAACAATGATATCTCAACTATGATTCAGTCAATTAGTGGAGAGACACTCCCATAGCTTATGATATTGCTATCGAGTTGAAAATAGCCTAATTCAAGTGGAAAATTGGCACCAGGTGATCAATTCCTTTTTCGTAGATTCAACACCTATTCCTCATCTATTACAATCATAGAGCCCACTATTGTATCTCCATCGATGATGTATTCAAATATTTTCAGAATATGGGAAATAAATTGACTTCGATTGAGAACAAAATTACTTTACCTTACAGACCCTACCGGGCTCCTTATCATCCCTACCAATAGAATCAACAAAATAGGTAACCTTATCAATAGAATCAAAATTATAGGTAGCCTTACTAGTAAAGGAGTTTGAAACAAAGGCTCCTAGTTCATCTAACACTTTAGTTCCGTTAATATGGCTACGAGAAGAGTGGTGTAAACCTTGCAATCAACCTCATTCAGCTTCTGACTTGCCCAAATGCTTTTACGAATCTGAATCTTGTTGCACAACCTCAATCTAAAACATTTTTATGCCTCAAATGGAGGGTGGGCAGCAAGAACTCATGTTGAGAAAGCACTGAATATAATTTAGTCGGTTTTAATGAAGAGGATTTCATTACGATCATCTTAGGGCTCAAGGAGGCTGCTAAAAATCAAAAGCAACAAAATAGGTATATTCTACCTACACGGTCACTAACAAAACAACATCTAGAGCTCAAAGTCAACTAACAACCCTATTGTTCCTAAAAATCAACAAGTTTCCCGATTGATAAATATCATCAAAGACAACTACTAGTCTAATCCAAGAAGATTGTTTATACCTCGAATATCCAAAGTAGCTAAAGCGAGAATCATTTTTCTAAGCTAAAAATAGTCTAAGACAATTGCTTCATTTGACATTGTTGATGTAATTAAAAAGCATAATGTTAACATCTCAATGTGGGATGCTCTAAGTATTCTGGACAACAAGATTTACTTTCTCATGAACTAGCTAAGCTGTGAGATTTCTTCAAATACAACGAAAAAGGAAGTTTAAAAGACAAACATGGTTCTTGGAGCGTTTGAGAAATACCGTATTAAGGAATTTAAGTGGATGGTTCATAAGGTTATGAATGCTCAAGACATCAAGAAACCACCACCATTTTATTTATCACTGATTATTGGTGAGAACCTAGTTCATAATTACATGGTTGATAGTGGTGCAAGTAGCATAGTTATGCCAAAAGTGATTGTAAAAAAATTAGGGTTGTAGTATGAGCCCACGAGAAAGGAGTGTCTTACATCTTGATCGAACTACAAAAATACGGTTGGTATAATAAAAATTTAGAAGTGAAATTACATGCTTTCTCAAATGTTTCTATTTTGTAAGATGTTACTATTGTGGACCTACCTAAATATTTTGCTTTGTGCTTATCTAGAAATTTCACAGCGAAAATAGGAGGTTATCTCTCTTTAGATTGGTCCTTATTTTTACTACACGTTATGGAATTAAGGTTACTATCAATTTAGAACCATTGGCGAGATTCCATATTGAGTCTCATTCTCTAAATGTAGTAGCTAGTTACTCAGCTTTAGAGAAATCTAATTTTGAGGATGTAGCTCTGGTTTAAGTATTAGATGGTGTTTCTAATATGTTTATGGATGAAAAATAGTTGAAGAACATGTCCATGATCCTTTTAAATAATTTTAAGAACGTATTTTTGTTTTGTATTGTATGCATGAAGAAAATACACCACTTCTCTTACTTGTCCAAAATAGATGATTCAAAGCATAAGGGATTTGGAAGCTTCATTTTGATGGAGCTAAGAACAAAAAGGATAAGAAGGGTTTGATGCTCACTTTCCCATCAAACAAAAGGTATTTCTCAGCTTTGAGTCTCTAATTTCCATGTACTTGTAATGTAGCTGAATACTGAAGCATTAATTCATGGCTTGCTTTGGGCCAGAAAGAGAGGTATCAACACATTACAAATCTTTGGTGATTCTGAGTTAGTTATCAATCAAGTAAAAAACTTCAATGTTTGTAAGAATCCACTAATGAAGTCTTACAGACATAGATTTTCAGACTTAATGGAAGATTTTGATGCTATTAATATTCAGTCTATTCCTAGAGCTGAAAACAAGCATGCAAATAGACTTGCAGCAGTTGGTGCTAGTTTTGAAGTGCTGGAATAGATGGAAAATAGAAAAAATCAGCCTCATATTAAGATAATCATCAAGTCTTCTATACCTGATAACGAATCAAATTGGCAGGTGTTTGAAAGTGATGATCAAATTTGTAGGTTTTTTCAGGAAGCTGAATTTTCTGTAATTAATCAGGATAAATTACAACATTTATATGGTGATCAGATTGTTCAATTAAAGAAAAATAAATTGCCTTGAGGTCTGGTCACATTAGAAGACATCTTTAGCATCGACGATCGTTAAGAAAGGTGAAGATTAAAATGTCAACACCCTCTCGATAATTACGAAGAGATCTTGGTTGATGAAGGGATAAAACTATTTCTTGGAAAGGTATGTTCCTTAATCGAAAAGCAGTCTTTTATTAATCTTTGAAAAGAGTTTAAGGATATTTTTTCTTGGAAATACCAAGATCTGAAAGGATTTGATCCCAGTCTAGCAAAACATACAATCGAGTTACATCCAAATGCTAAGCCTGTTAGATAGAAACAAAGGCCTGTAAATCCAAAAATAGAACCTCTGATGAGGAAAGAATTATCTAAATTGATTGAATCAGGTATTATCTTTCAAGTTAAGCATTGAAGTTGGGTAGCCTATCTTGTTCTGTTAGGAAGAAGAATGGTGAAATCGGACTATGTGTAGATTTCGAGAGATCTTAATAAATCTTCATTAAAAGATCATTACCCACTCCCGAATATGAATTAGATTTTGAAAACAGTCTCGGGTTCGAGATAGACTATCTCTTCTCAGATGGTTATAGTGGCTATAATCAGATTTTATTTTGAGAAGAAGATAGATACAAAACAACTTTTACCACCAAGTGGGGTACCTATGCTTACAAAAGAATGCCTTTTAGTCTTTCAAATGTTGGTGCAATGTTTCAACGTGCAATAGATATGGATTTTAGATCTTGTTAAATAAATGTATTCTTGTTTATTTGGATGATATTGTTGTGTTCTCAAAAAATCCAGAAGAACACTTGATACATTTAAGGAATAACTTTTAGTTGTGCGAAATTTGGAATATCCTTGAACCCACTAAAGTCTATCTTTTAGTACATCAAGGTAAATTACTTGGTCATATTATTTTGAAGCAGGGTTTAGCAATTGATCCTTTCAGAATTGAAACCATATCATAGATATCATTGCCTCATCATAAGAAGGCATCACAAAGTTTTCTTGGAAAAATCAACTTTGTTAGAAGATTTGTCCCAAATTTTTACAACATTGGTTAAACCACTCACAGCTATGCTAAAGAAAGAGAAAACTTTCTCTTGGACCAGCGAAGGAAGAGAAGGTTTTGAAGTAATAAAAGCAGCTATATTTTAGGCTCCTACTCTTGCAAATCCAAATTTTGATAAAAATGTTACAATGTATGCACTTGCAGGAGGTGAAACAATCTCAACTATTTTGACTCAGGTTAATGATGAGAATATTTAGCAGCTAATTGCTTTCTTTAGACAGAGTTTGCATGATTATGAAACAAGGTACACATTTTTTGAAAAACAAGTACTTTCAGTAGTCAAAGGACTAAAGAATTTCAAGTATATGCTTTTGAACAATAAAATCCATGTTCTTGTTTCTCATCCAAGTGTGAAAGCATTCTTACTAAATAAGGAGTTAAATGAGAAAAGAGCAAACTAGATAACAAAGGTCATGGAGTATGATGTTGATATTCGGGTTGCTAAAACAGTTCGAGGAAAAGGTTTATGTGAACATCTAATTGCTGATATGGAAAAACAGCAAGTTGTGAAACCCAAAGATTCAAAACAACATGCTGAAATTGCATATAAACAATCAAATATCATGGTCCAACTAGAAAATCAGCAACCTGAACTTTCTCGAGAGATCCAAGAATCAAGGTGGATGACTAATTTGGTTAACTACTTACAGCATGGAACCTATCTAGAAGGTATGGAAAAAAATAAATGAAGGTATTTAAAATTACAAGATGTACCTTATATCTTCATTGATAATGTGTTATTCAAAAGGTATATAAATGGAATCTTGGTGCGGTGTGTTGATTATGATAAAGTTCAAAAAAGATTGTCAAATTTCCATGAAGGACCTGTAGGAGGTCACTTTTTAGCACGTACTACATCTTTTAAAATCATAAAAGTAGGTTACTATTGGCCTAGCATATACAAAGACTATTTTTAATGGATTAGAAAGTGTAAAAAGTGTGCTTTCTTTGTTGGAAAAGAACGTTTAGCTTCGCTGCCTTTACAGCGTATTTCGGTTGATCAACCTTTTATGCGGTGGGGTCTAGACTTTATTGGTATGATAAATCCACCATCATCACAAGAAAATAAGTGGATCTTAACTCACTACTAAATTATTTGACATGATGGACTAAAGAAATAGCCTTGAAAGATGCTAATGAAGCTTTGATACTATCCTTTTATAAAGGAATAGTTTACGGATTTGATGTTCCAGCAACTATCATATCAGATAATGCTTCATCATTCCTTGGTGCAAAAATAACAGATTACATTTTCAACTATGGAATATATCTAAGTTCTTCATCTAATTATTACCCACAAGGTAATGGCTTAGCTGAGAGTACTTACAAGAATTTGTTAAGAATCATCATAACAACACTCAAAGATAATCAAAGATCTTGGCATCTGATGTTGAATTCAGCACTTTGGGCTGATAGAGTGACTCCTAAAAGATTAGTTATAAATTCACCATACAAACTTGTGTATGGAAAAGAAGTGAGAATGCCTATTTCAGTTGAGTAACTACCTACATTAGATTTCTTTTGCATTAAATGGAGCTACTTGAGATTGAACCATTGCAAGTTCGATATGCGAGTTAATGGAATTACAAGAGCTAAGAAATAAAGCCTATTTGAATATGGAAAAGAATCATAAACAAATCAAGAAGACTTTTGACAAAAAAGCCAAATTTAGAGTCTTCAACGAAGGAGATATTGTGTTAAAGTGGGATGTTGATCGTGCAAAGCCAGGAAGTTACTCAAAGTTTGATACACTTTGAAGTGGTCCTTACATGATTTCAGCTAGCAAGGAGCACAATGCTTTTCATCTTTCAAATCTGAATGGAGAGGAACTTCCCATTCCATGAATGGTATGTTTCTCAAACACTGTTATTGAATATCTTACAGTGATTATTAGACTAGGATTTTCCTTGAATAAGTGCGGTTCTGCACATTGCATGGTCTTTCAATTCAATAAGTGCATTCGTGCACGTGATCTATTTTACTAGATCCATTCCCAGTTTAGTTTCATTTTGGAAGGGTTGACCTTTTTGAAAAAGGAAAATTGTTGTTACATGTTTAGACTCCATGCCTAATGGACAAGGGCAAGGCACTAGTATATAAGATAGCGGTAGCTTTCCCCTCGTACTATCACTGAAATGTTGACAATTTTTACACTTGTGTAAAAATGGGCAACTCAAAACTTTGTTATGATGGATAGCTTTGGTGAAGTATACCTAAGCTAGGGGAGTTTATATTAGATTATGTTGTTACTACTGATTTATTTAAAAGATTACATGAAATCTGAAACTATGTGTGTTGTTACAAAATGTAACAGATCACATAGTCTGCAATTTCATGACCATCCTAACCAAAAGAATACGAGCCCCGAAGGACATTTGTGTTGTCTTGATGAGAACATCTAATTGCAGAATAGGTGAAGTGTAAAGTTTTGGAACAGAAAACATAAGTGCAGATCACGAGAGAATCGATTTCATTCTTGAATGTTACAAATTCCTATTGATTTTCCTTCCTCTATGATTAAGACATTCAATTATGTTACTGAGTTGTTTAGTTCATTATACAATCCATACAGAAAATAAAATGCAGAAAGAGATATACAACTCATTTACAGAATTCAATGTTTTATTCACAAGGAGAGTCAAATGTTTCCCACACAAGCCATGGGATGTAACTGAAAAGTAAAGTACAACTACTGAAAAGAAAGATACACATGCATGAAAGAGAAAGCAAAGGAGTATGAGTGAACCCATCATTGCCTTGGGGTTTCTGTTCTTCGTTTGAAGCATCTTCATCTCCATCTTTTGTTTCTCTTTCATCTTCATTGTAGAATCCATTGTACCTGAAAAGAAGAAAAGTTAACCATTAGTTACGAGCTTAGGGATCAAACCATATTCCTACACTATCCTACTTCGTGCATATGAATCTTCCCCTAAGTAGGAGATGTATTCTACTTGAAGGAAAAACTACATGCATGCTTTATTCACTCAGAAAGAAGAAAGAGAGAATAAAGAAGAAAACATGGACATAAGAGAGGTCAAAAAGCCTAAATTATTTTCTAACTATTTTCCTAAGTGTGCAGGTACAGTTGTAGCCAAAAATAAAAATAGACAAGTCATAAGTGCATGCAATAAAAGGAAGAATGTAACTAAAAGTTCCAACAATTGTTCTGAAATGGAAGAGGTTACAATACAAAAGAGAGAGTGGAAGATAGAAACACTTGTTTTAGTTTCCACAGAAGAGGGAGAATAAGATTTCAAGAAGCTGAAGCTAAATGGGAAAAAGGGATTACAGCTGAAATAGGATGAGAGAGAATGATTCTGGAAAAATTATGACAAGGCTTCGCCATGTAAAATGGACATTTGCAACTTTCATCATGTTGTTTTCAATTACTACATGCTTAAAAGGAACTATGCAAATCAAATAAGTGATACAGAGAGTAGAAAAGCATCACACAATCAAAATAAACAACTAACATGTTTTTAATTCTCAATTGCTATATCATTCAAAGCAAGAAAAATATTATTTTCTGTATTCTAAATCAGAAAATACAACTACTATTCTGAAATGCATTAAAGAAAAGATTATGGGAAATTTTTCCAGGGCTTCACCATGAAAAATCAACATTTTAAATTTTCCAGCAAGCATCTAAGCAAGAAATAGTTGCAGAAAGGAAATAAAGCATCTAAATCAAGGTATATGCCCTGGAAATAATATCTAAAACAATTAAAATATTGCTTCTATTTTTCGAAAAGCACTTACAGATTACAGGTTCATAGATAGAAACAATGCAACTACTATTATACTTTCACAGTCAAGTATTTTAGATTTGAGTAAACTGAAGAGAACATCAAAGGGAAGTACATTATTTAAGCAAAAGAATAAGAGTACAATATTTCAACAGAGTGTTTGAATGAAGGGTTATGCCTTCTAAATGATGTTGCATAGATCAAGAAGTGATTTACAACTCCTAGAAAGACACCAAAGGCTCAAAAAGAGAGCAAACCCCAAGGCACCTATGTAATAAGAAAAAAGAAACATCAGGTAAGACCTTCAGAAAGCTTCAGAGCATGTAATTATATGCAGAGACAAGCTATAGTCAGCTTCAAAGCTGAGTATGGAACAGTTCAAGAAGAGAAATGCTTTCCAAACAAAGAAGGAGTAAGATATTGTTGTAAAACCACATGCTCCTAAAATATCTTCAATATGAATTGGTATAGATTTGATATGTGAATTTCCAGTGGGTCATGTTATAACCATTAAATGGAACCTACACAAAGGTATTTCAAACATGAAAGAACATATTCAACAAGCACTACTCCGTCTCATTATTTATCATAAGAATCTTAAAACTTGGTCCATCAAGAGCATGAGAAAGGAAAAATTGAATTTCATCATGAAATTCATGAAATTTTTTGGGCCTGGCAAACTGATGCGAAAACTATAAATCTACATAAACATGTCATCCCATTTTGGGTACACAGATTTATAATTTAAATATGTCAATTCAAGAAGACACCTAATATGGATTCAACATTTGGATTTTGTAAAGAGATCAAAATAAAGTGAGAATTATTTCGAGAGTGCATTGAGATTCGAATGATATCTGAAGAGTTTGAGCTTACATAAAGAATGATAAAATCCTCAAGAAGTCATCAAGTCAAGAGAAGAATACGAAGCTCGAAACGACGTTAACTCAATGACAAAAAGGTCGAGCCTCAAAATCACATAGGAATGAAAAGAAAGAACAGACTACCAGTATTCCTCAAATATCAAAGTGTTTACAAATGAAGTAATAATCATACTCGAGGAGGTCTAGAGTTACCTTTTCTCATTGAACAAATTGATAGCTACATCATCACAGAAACTTAGAAAGTGTAGTCATGGTAAAAGACCGAATGGAACTCAAAAGAATGATCATATAGAGCTTGAAAGTTTCAACCTTGGAGGCAACACCCCAAATCATTTTGTTCAGGAGATCAAAAATAGAGCAAAAGCACCCAATACAAAGGTACGGATGTTCCTTATTCACCCTCTACAACCATGGAACTAATATTCAAAAGGATAGCCAAAGCTCAAAAATAACAAAAATGGTTTCCACTAAGCATTGCAGAGTTCAAAAGCTAAGATTGGAAAATAACCAAAGAAAATAGATACGATACTGTCATTTGAGGGAAAAAAATGAGTCAATAGACCACACAGAGATCTCAAGAGAAATAATGACAAAGAAGAGCACAAAATCAAATCAATGGCATCCAAGAGAATTTTTCCAAGGCTTCACCCACACAACCAAAAACCAAATGAAAACGTGTTTGAGGGTCGAATTCACTCTTTACCATGCAAACTCAAGAGGTGAGTTTCAATCTGACTCAACCATGGTTTGGGATCAATGACCACAGATTAGAAGTACAAAGATCAAAGGGTGAGGATAAAGCTCAGAGATCAAAACAAGTAATCATGGTTAGTTCTCACCTACCACATTAATTACAGAGTTACAAACCCTAACCATAGGTTAGAGATCGATGGCATCAGGCCAATCAGTACAAAGATCAACGGTGCATGTTCCATTTCAAACATCAAAGAAAACTTGACCTAGGTAAAAATTACCACCGACAAAGCGTATGAGGGGTGAGTCACCATGGGGAAGGGGCCAGCCACGTCATCAATTAAAAAATAGAATCATTGCAATTCAAATGTCAAAAGATCAACTATAGTCCGAGTGTCCAATGTGACAAAAGCTGACCAAATCATTATATAATGATCAAATAAAAGGTATTTCCAACCTTTTCCCTTCAAAATAATGCCAAGGCCGACAACTATGGGGTGGCAAGTATATACCATAGCATGTGTTACCAAGGTGGCCAAGTAAATCATGGTGGCCCTTTTTACCAAGTGACCCCCATGCACATTTAGACATAATAATATGCTAAGCCCACCAAGGTGGCCAAACCAAGTATAAGACAAAGGTGGTCCCCACACCAAGGAGTTGAAGTGGAGTTGCAAGTGTTATCCATGTGATCACTAGAAAACAAAATGAGTGTCAACATCGAGAGACAAAAGTGGTCCAAGTCAGATTGATATTTGGATAAATTATTTTGCAAGGTATTGCAATTAATGTAATTATTTTCTCACAGGTAGAGAATTGATTTGTTGCATGCTTCACAAGAAGACAAAACAAAGAAGAGACAAGTTGCATGCCATGGAGAGAGACTTGCCTAGCAAGCAATTTTATTTTTGAAAAATTATTCACCCAACTTTATTAAAAATAGAATAGTCAACTTCAGTTGACTAAGATGTAATCAAAGGCTATTAATGCCTCTTGTACTAGTTTGTATTATTAAAATTAGGATGCATGGGTGAGTACAACCTTAGGATATTTTTAGGAAGGGTGGGAAAATTTATTTTGCTATATATTGTGTGCCTTTTCAAAGCACGGGAGATTATTCTAGAGGACTTTTGGATATATGATTACTGAAGAAAATTTTGCAAGTTTTTCCCTCTGAGTGTGAAGTATTTTCTTCCTTTCCAAGTTATTTTGTAGTCTTGTGTATGTTATATTAATCTTCTGAATGTAAATTCCCGATCAACCACCTTACTCTACTACAAATTCATTTTTTCGCTTAATTTTATTGTGCATGTTAAACTTATTAGTACTTTTGTGATTCTCCTCGATACAATCAAGTGTGTTGCCCTTAGATATTCTACGAAAAACTATTGGTTCATGCATCAAAATCCTTCCCAAATCAGTTTTGCATATACTCATTCAAATCCCTCATACAAATTCGGTGTATCACCTTAGTTTTAATCATTTTTTACAGTCATCTTTTACTCTCAAAATCCCGAAATTAATTTAGGATACATTGATAAGGAACTGGAATTTTAATCCTAGAGACTCACCTAAAATAGGTATACCCACAGACTGAAGTGTTTCCATTATATCTAGAAAAGAGATCAATTGTGTAAGCCCTAAAAATCATGCAGTCATCTTTATACAAGGTGCACTTTCGAGAGATAAAAGTATGTATATTGGCCCAACATGCAAGAATAAGTATCAAAATTTATTCGTGGATGTAAACTTTGTTGTACTAAAAGCCTAAAACTAGGAAGGAAGGTTTGTACATGCCTTTACCAAGACTACCTACTCATCCATGAGAGGAAATTTCTATGCATTTTGTAGGAGGATTACCTATTTCTAAACATGGCCATGACTATCTCTATGTTGTTGTGGATAGATTCAAGAAAATTTGTATTCTTATGGCATGCAAAAATATAGTAAAAGCACATGAGGCAGTAGATCTTTTATTTGCTAATGTATGGGTACATTTTGGTTTGCCAAAGTCTATTGTTTCTGACAGGGATTCCAAGTTATTGGGGAAGTTTTGGACTAATTTGTGGGACAAGATGGATACCAGATTATAGAGGAGCAAAACTTTCCATCCACGAGACATGATGGACAAATAGAGGTCATAAACAGGGACTTTGGTACGGTTTATCAAAGGGTACAAAAGTAAGTATCTAAGGACTTGGGATGAGTCCTTAGCCTATATTCAACATTCCTATAACTAGGTAGTACACACATCCACTATGAAGTTACCATTTGAAGCATGCTTGGGATATCTTCCTAAAAATATGTTGGACATAGCAGTGATTACTCGAAGGATGAGGAGGATGCACGAGACATAGAAGTTACTTTAGAGCTAATAAGTTCATTGAGAGGATCCAAAAATCCATCTCGAGGTCAAAGAATAGCTAGATAAATCTCAATCAAAGTACAAAGCTAGGCACGATCACCATAGGAGGGAACACAAGCTTCATGTTGGAGAAAAACTTTGGCTTTACTTGAGTAAGGAGAGACTAAAAGTTCAAGAACGGAAGCTCAAGCCACTATGATGTGGACCCTTCACCATATTGGAGTAGGTTGGGGAAAATGCTTTTCGACTTGATTTTCCATCATTCATGAGGATGTAATTTGTAGTAAAATGCGAGAACTTGCACCTATATGATCCATCCATGCTGGATGAAGATGAAGAACTACAGTTGCTACCTTCCATTAAGGATTGTGTCTTGGACTCATGAGGTGAATTGGAGGAGGATGTAGTGCTATAGCAGAAAGTTAGAGAGACTAGAAAGGGTCCTTAGGAGTCTTGGCAGATTTGACTGAAAGGAAAGACACCAACGTAGGTCCAGTGGTACTCAAAGGAGCAAGTGAGGGAATTTTCCTCATCTACTCCCCCACTAAGATTTTTTGTTACCAAAAGCCTCCTAAGAAGGGGAGGTGTGATCCATAGGGCTCTGAAATAACTCTACTTCATCAGAAACAATCAACACAGAGAAGAAAAACAACAAAATGGAGGTTCTATCTTTAAAGTAATAGGACTTCCACCCTATGTAGGGCAGCGGGTTATAGAACTACCACTCATCTAGGGCAATGGTCCTACAACCACCGGTCTCCATAAGGCAGTGGTCCTGGCCATTACGGATAGAGAACTAAATTTGAAACGAACACCCTCTGAATTTGAAAGGATGTTTGTTTCTATTCTCCTTCATGACCTTTCCCATTATCCAGTGCATGAGAGGACATGAGAAAGGCTATAAATACATGATTGTAGAAGTTTAAAATATCATCAAAGCATGGGAGCAAGTGAGCAAGAAATTTTAGTGCTGGAAATTGTATTTTGTAGAAGAAAGGAGTGTTGAGACAGAAAAAGCAAGTAAAAGGAAGTGTTGAGATATTATCTACTTCCCTTTCATACTTATTGTAAAATCTATGCTTGTTGATTTGAATTGGCCAATAGAAGTGGGAAGAAAGAGAAATTTCCCTTCCCGACTGGTTTTTCCTCCATTGGAGGTTTTCCAGGATAAAATTGTTGGTGTTATGAACTTATATTCTTTCCTTTACTACAATTGTTGATTCTAAGCACAATAGTAATTCATTCACTATCTATCTCTATTATTTTCTAATAGAAATTAAACAACAGTGATTAATTTCTAATTTGTGAATAATTCCAAATTTAAAGAGTTTACGGATCATGTGTGAAAAGAGCTCTTGCAAGAGAAGAGTTGAAGTACAAAGATGGTACTAAATTGAAAGATGCAAATAGCATACTTTGGAATGGTGTATCGACAACATGGGCTAAGGTTCTCAAGTAAATTCCATGATTCACGATATTTTTGGTTGATAAAGGAACAAAAAATTTCTAACTATGAGGATTGCATGACACTCACGGGGTCCAATGATAGGCACTCATTTTGTAGCTCGAAGCTACTTCGTGGGCAACATGGACATGAAAGTTGGCATGTTTTTGTGTGTCTTGTATCAAATTTGTAAATTCTAAGTGTGATTCATAAGAATGAGTGGATGGGTGGATTTAATGACCTCTAACTCCGCTTCCCAATTATTAACCTCCACGAGGCATTACAACTTGTTTCTGCAGATGAAGTTGTAACATCCAAGAAATTTGACAAAATTTTATTTTGGTGCGACAAGGTTAATGGTTATTTAAAATTTTGTATTGAGTTATGTTCATTGAAATTACTATGTAATTTAAATTTGAGTTGAAACCTTTATTTTTTTAGGACACGTGTTTTGCAGCTTATTGTGACAGAAGACAATGAAGAATGAACAAACTATTTCTTATGTTTTTAAATTGAGGAAAGAACGAAGTTGAATTCTCCTATTATAGATGGTGAAGATATGGAGTACCCTATAGGGTCAGCGGTAGTTACTTGGAACTTGGCTTCATGGTATCTAATAAAAAAATCCTTGTTTGGGTGTTTGAAGACTTTGAGACACATAGGAAAATAATCTTTTATTCACATCTAGTTATAGTGACAAATATTTAGCTATATAGATATCGAGGAAGTCCTAATAATAAGATTCTTTGGAAGGTTTGAGATTCGAGATCATGAAGCAAACCTTTCCGCTATTTAGAGTAGATTCGATCCTGATGGTTCCTTGGAATAAATTTACATGCTCACATTTGGTATATATAATTTCTTTGAATCATTTAAATTTGTCAACCAGATAATTCAAATTCATATATGTTATTAAATTTGTGTATTTTGTATATATCTAGTATACATGGTTTTTATTCACTTAAATTTCTTTGATTAGTTCACTTTTATGGAGATTAGTGGTGCCGTAAAAGCTTGGACACTTTCACATCTGATGGCGAACATTCAAATAAATTTACCTTATCTCGTCCAGTATATATTATTTCTTTGAATTGTTTAATTTTTTTAGTTCTAGATTCAAGTTCACATATTTTATTAAATTTGTTTATTTTGTATATATCTAGTATGGTTTTGATTTGAAACTTAAATTTCTTTGACTGACATTTTTATGTAGGTAAGGGGTGCCATAAAAGCTTCCACCTTCACATGGTTGGAACTTTTAGTACAAAATTTAATATTCGGAAGCTAAGAGAATCTTTCATTGTTTTACAAGAAAAGAGAAGCAATTAACAATGATTTATGTACCTTTGGAGGGGGTTCTTTGCTCCGGAGGAGGTACCCTGAAAGCACCAGGAGCATAGAGAACTGAAACGACACCTCCATGAGTGTTTACAAGGCCATCCCTATGTGTGTGCGAGAGTTGGTTTGATGCCATGACCCGGTGGTTTTCAAAATATAGTGTTTCACAACCTTACCGTGGATCAAACCGCACTATTTCACGTGTTTGCAAACAATAGGACATCGAGAGCACCGATTGGAGATGGAAAATCCAAGACATAATATTGTAGAGTTTCCCTACACCAAGGTGTAGGATCCGACAAGACATATCTAGGTGACATGGATTCTGAGTAATCACTTGTCGAATTTGAATGGTTTTTTGGTCTAAGGGATCTTAAGGGACTATGGATGAACGAAGTAGCATGGAAGAAAATATGTTGTCCCACACCAAAAAAATGCCCGCTCTAGCATTCAAATGGCCATCTGGACATGTTGGCATAGTTGGTTTAGCACCGTGACCCACCATTTACAAATTATAGCATTTTTTTAGCTTACATTGGCTCAAAGTGTGCTATTTGGTGTGTTTATAAACAATAGGGTAGTGAGAGAGCACCGATTGGAGATAGATAAAACTAGATAAGATATTGTAGAGGGTCCCTACACCGATTTTTAGGATATAATGAGACATCTCTAGGTGCCACAAAGTTTGAGTCGACACTCATCAAAGTTAACGAAGATTAAATGGTCTCAAGGCTCTTAAGGGACTACACCAACAAAGTAGCCCGAAGAAATGACATTGTCGAGAACTGAAATGATGCATCCTATAACATTCACTTGGCCACCCATATATGTTTGCATAATTGGTTTAGTGCATGACCCACCATTTGCAAAATATAGCGTTTGACATCCTTACACTGGCTCAAACTACACTATTTGGCATGTTTGCAAACAATAGGGTAGTGAGAGTATCGATTGGAGAAAAAAAAACTAAGACAAGATATTTTAGAGGGTCCCTATAATAAGGTATAGGATCTAAACCAAGATAGGCTATTGTACAGGGTCCCTACATTGAGGTGTAGGATTTTAGGAGACATCTCTAGGTGTCATGAAGTTTGAGTAGTCACCGTTGAAATTAAACAATTTTTTTGGTCTCAGGGCTCTTAAGGGGCCACACACAAACGAAGTAGCCTAGAAGCAATGACGTTGTTGAGAACCAAAATTATGCATCCTATAGTGCTCACCTATCTACCCAAACATGTTGGTGTAATCGGTTTGGTGCCACGACCCACCGCTTCAAAAATATAGCATTTGAAAACCTTACACTAGCTCCAACTACACTATTTCACGTATTTACAAACAATAGGGCAGAAATAGTACCAATTATAGATAGAAAGCATAGAGATATGATATTGCAAAAGGGTCCTTAAACCAAGGTGTAGGATCTAACGAGATTCCTCTATGTGCCACAAATTCTGAGTAGTCACTCGTCAAAGTTGAATGATTTTTTGGTCTCAGGGCTCTAAAGGGTCTATGCCCAAACGAAGTATCCTGAAAACAATGACATTTTCTTGCACCAAAATGACACCTTCTATTGCATTAAAATGGCTAAACATATGTGTTAGCATAATTGCTTTTATGCCATGACCCAGTGTTTTCCAAATAGAGTGTTTGACAGGCTTACACTAGCTCAAACTACACTAGTTCATGCATTTGTAAAAAATAGGATAGTGAGAGCACTTTGATTGGAAATGGAAAAATGAAGATAGACTATTATATAAGGTCCACATGCCAAGGTGTAGGATTTGATGAGACATCTCTAGGTTCCACAGTAGTCGAGTAGTCACCCGTCGAAGTTGAATGGTTTTTTTGGTCTCGGGGATCTTAAAGGACAACACCAACAAAGTAGCCCCGAAGAAATGAAGTTGTTAAGAAATTAAATGACACCTCCTCTAGCATTCACTTTTCCACCTAAATGTGTTGGCACATTTGGTTTGAAGCCATCAACCACATTTTACAAAATATAGCGTTTGACAACCTTACATTGGCTCAAACTACACTATTTTGTGGGTTAACAAACAATAGGGCAGCAAAAGTACCGATTAGAGATGGAAAAAACTGAGTCGGGATATTTTATAGGGTCTATACGCCAAGCTATATGATCAAATGAGATGTATCTAGGTGCCACGGAGTCCATGTAGTCAACCATCGAAGTTGAACGATTTTTTTGTCTCAAGGCTCTTAAGGGACTATGCCCGAACAAAGTAGCACGAAAGAAAAATGTTATCACACAATGAAAATATGCCTTTGATGGTATTCACCTAGCCAACTAAGCATGTTGGTGCAGCCGGCTTTGTGCCACGACCCACCATTTTCCAAATATAGCATTTCACATGACCTTACACTCGGCTCAATCTACACTATTTCATGTGTTTACAAACAATAGGGCAGCGAAAGCACCAATTGGAAATGGAAAAAAACAAGAAAATAAATTTTATAGGGTCCCCACCCCGAGGTGTAGGATTTAAGAAGATATCTCTAGGTTCCACGGAGTCTGAGTAGTCACTAGTCGAAGTTGAAGGGTTTTGTGGTATCAGGGCTCTTAAGGGACTATACCCAAATAAAGTAGCCCAAAAGCAACAAATTTTTTAAGCACAAAAATGACAGCTACTCTAGCATTTACCTAGCTACCCAGATGTGTTGGCATATTCAGTTAAGTGCCATGACCCACCATTTACAAATTATAGCATTTGATAGCTTTACACTGGCTCTAACTCCACTATTTCCTTGGTTAGCAAATAATAAGGCCATTGAGAGCACCAATTGGAGAAGCAAAAATAATTTAGAATATTGTATAGGATCCCTATGCCAAGGTGTAGGTTCTAACGAGACATCTCTAGGCACCACGAACTCCTAGTGGTCACCCATCGAAGTCGAAACATTTTTTTGATCTTATTTTTCTTAAGGGACTACACCCTGGACAAAGTATCCCTAAGCAACGATGTTGTCACTCGGTGAAAAATGCCTCATATAGCATTGACTTGGCCACTCGGATGTGTTGACTTAGCCATTTTGGTGCCATAACCAACTTTTTTACAAAAATAGCATTTGACAGCCTTACACCGGCTTAAACTTCACTATTTCATGCGTTTGCAAACAAAAAGACAACGAGATTATCGATTGAAGATGAAAAAAAAGAGACAAGATATTATAGAGGTTAAATATGCCAAGGTGTAGGATCTAACGAGACATATTTAAGTGCCACAGAGTCCGAGTAGTCACCCGTCAAAGTTGAATGGTTTTTTGGTCTAAGGGCTTTTAAAAGTTACTACGCCGTAACGAAGTAGCCCAAAAGAAACAAATTTTTCGAGAACCGAACCGAGGCCTCCTCTTGCGTTCACCTTACCACCTTAATGTGTTGGCATATTTGGATCATTTCCTTAACCCACCATTTACAAAATATAGCATTTCACAACCTTACACTTTGGCTTAAATCGCACTATTTCACACATTTGTAAACAATACAACAATGAGAGCACCGATTGGAGACAAAATAAACCAAGATATGTTATTTTAGAGAATCCCTATGCCAAGGTGTATGATCTAACAAGATGTCTCTAGCTGCCATGGAGTATGAGTAGTCACTTGTCGAAGTTGAAGGGATTTTTGGTCTCAAGGCTCTTAAGGGAATATGCCTCGAACGAAGTAGCCGAAGCAACGACATTTTGAGCACCAAAACGACCCTTCTTATAGCATTCACCTACTAACATGGACATTTTGGTGTAGTTGGTTTGGTTCCATGACCTATTGTTTATAAAATATAGTGTTTGACAACCTTACACTCGGCTCAAACTACACTAATTTACGTGTTTGCAAAAATAGGGCGGTGAGTGCACCAATTGGAGACAGGAAAATCCAAGAAAAATATTGTAGAGGGTCCCTACTCTAAGGTTTTAGATCTAACAAGATGTCTCTAGGTGACACAGATTCCAAGTAGTCACTTTTCAAAGTTAAACGGTTTTTTCCGTGTCGGGGCTCTTAAGGGACTATGCCCAAACGAAGTAGCCCGAAGCAACAACATTATTGCGCACAAAAACAAGACCTCATCTAGCATTAAATTGGTCACCCGATGTGTTGGAGCATTCTATATGTTGCCACAAACCACCCTTTGAAAAATATACCTTTTGACACCTTACACTAGCTCAAACTGACTATTTCATCCGTTTGCAAACAATAGAGCGAGAGAGCACCGATTAGAGACAGAAAAATTTGAAACAAACTATTGTAGACTATCCCTACATTGAGGTGTAGGCTCTTATGAGATATCTCTAGGTGCCATAGAGTCTAAGTAGTCACGCCTCGAAGATGAATAGTTTTTTGGTTGCAGGGATCTTAAGGGACTACATCCAAATGAAGTAGCCTAGAAGCAACAACATTGTCATGCACCAAAATGATGCCTCCTTTATCATTCACTTGGCCACCTATATATGTTCATGCAGTCATTCTAGTGCCATGATATCTCAAGGCATGAATTATCACTACTCACCTTTGCTCATTTCCTAGATCGCCTAAACAATGTAGTTTGTAAACAATTATGCCACGAATGCTCAAGGAATGCCAGAAGGCTCTAGATTGGGTTGTCTTGTTAGGAAATGAGGGATAAAATATGCAAAATAATCCATCACATAATCATAACAATTTAAACTAATATGCATAAATTATTATAGATGTCAAATAAAAGTGCGAGAATAAAATAACACAACACAAAGAGACAATATTTAACGTGGTTCACCCAATTTGGGTTACGTCCACCAAGAATCACTTGCTCAATTTTTATTACAAGCCACCGCTCTCTCAATACTATACCTAGATCTATTTGGAGCTATTCTCAATAAACTCTAGAGAATTAACACTGAATTAAAAACACATCTGTGCAATGTTACATTATTATCTACCATATGCACAAAAGCATATAAATATACAATCGCTTAAGCGCTTTTACAAAACTGTGGGTATCAAAACCATGGGCCAAAACCATCCCATAAACCTATGGTTCAAAAATCCCACCCATATGAGAAAAGATTTTTCTCGGTATATCGAGCACGTGTATAGTACTCTTAGTTTACAAGTATTCAACACTTCCTCACATGAAAACAGCTCCACAACCTAACAATATCCCACTTGGAACTAGTTTTCCTCCGAGCAACCTTCTCAACCATTCACTAGTTTCTATGAAGAACAACTAAATCCTGAACATAGCTTCATTTTTTCCCTTGTTCCCACCTTGGTCATCATATTGACATTATTATGACTAGTATGAATCTTCTCCACTTCAACTTATCTTCCTCCAAAGTTGTCTTGATGAAATGGTACCTTAACTGTATATGCTTCATCCTAGAGTGGAAAGCAGAGTTCTTAGCTAGGTGTATAACACTCTAACTATCACTATGAAACTTTCCTTCCTCCTTCTTATGCCCCAAATCCTCAAGAAATTGTTGTAACCAAATAATTTCCTCACTTGCCTCTGTGGTAGTGACATACTCAACCTCTGTAGTTGACAAAGCCACCAACTTCTGTAGCCATGAAATCCAACTCACTGTTGTCCCACCTACATTGTAAATATAACCTGTCATGCACCTCCTATTGTCTACATCTCCAGCCATAGCTGAATCTACATAACCACACAAAGTGGTGTCTAATCCATCTGTAGCACAAAATTTTTCCCATGGTCCCTCTCAAATACCGAAGGATCCACTCTATTTCCTACCCGGTGATCTCTTCCTGGATCACTCATAAACCTACTCACCGCTCCCACTTTGCATGGAAAAAATAAAGCTCAGTGCACACCATGGAATACATCAAACCGCCACCGCCGCCGATGAGTAAGGTACCTTGGACATTTGGTTTCTCTCCTACTCTTTCTTGGGACACTTCTCCTTTGATAACTTGAAATGGCCTGCTAAAGGATTCCCAACCGGTTTAGAATACTGCATATTAAACCTCTCAAAGACTTTCTTAATGTACTCTTCCTGAGATAAAGTCATCTTCCGTTCCTTCCTATCTCAAGATATCCTCATACCAAGGATTTTTTTGGCTTCCCCAAAATCCTTCATAACGAAAGGATTCACTTAGATGCTTCTTGAGTACTTTTATTTCCTACATGTTTTTACCTGCAACCAACATGTCATCCACATACAGACACAGGATAATATAACTACCATCCTCAAATTTATTTATATACACGCAATGGTTAAATTTAGTACATTAGAACAACTACGGAGAAAAATTTAACATTTTTAGTTTAGATAAGTGCTTCCTAGTTCTAAATACATAATTTAGAACTCACAGATCAAAACAATCATTCTTATAATAGATAACCATATGCAACTGTAATGACTCGGTGAACCACCAATCTATTCATTCCATGACTCGGTGATCTACCGATCTATTCATGAGTATCATAGAGTTGGCGTTTTTATTTTAACACTTCACTCTTGCGGTTCTCTTCCCTAATCTGGGATTTCAGAATGCTCTGTCCAAGGAACCTATCTGAATAATTGTTACCATTATTCATCGGCATCACGTCCCTCAGACTAGGTGACATAGGACAACACAATCAGCAACTTGCGATACTTTGGCCAAAGTTTTGAAACATACTGTTCATGTCTCGTATTCCTTGATGGCATACTCGTCAATCTGGAATACGTCCTTCACCCCACTCCGATGTTATATAGAATGTCTTATACTGACTTCTGTCAGCCTCCTCCGTCCCAAGTCATTCACTCAGGAACGGATTAATAACATGACAACGTTATAAGGATGCTCTCGAGGACTAGGGATAAGCTGACATACTGGGTCAACCCTAGTTAACCCTGTGTGTCAAGGTACCCCGAGTCTCCAAGGGCAGCCTCATAACATGACCATGTTCCTAACCAGTCCCAGAATAAAAACTTGTTCGAGCTTATGGTGTAAATCTTAAAGATCAATGCAAAGGGTGTTGCCATAAGTCACCTGCATTGTTGTATCCTCGAGAAGATCCTAATCTTCTCGAAGGTACAACCCTGCAGTTGACATGTGTCGGCACCCTACAAACCGCCTCGAAAAGATCTACTTAACTTTAAGGTGTTACTTACGTTGAGTTGAAATTATACTTTAAGACACTCCTTTCTAGGGTAGTCTTATCCCAACCCTGGAATTCCTCATCTTTGAGTTGCCTTACTTATTTAAGATCCATTTTATAGAGAGAAGTTTAATAAGATTTGAGATCTCGTCAAGGAGTTCATTGAATCACAATAATCTTAATCAACGAAATTGGGCAGTAGCCCAAAGTCTTCTCATAAGGATGCTAACTATACCCTTTTAGGTTTATATCAGTTCTCAAAACTGAAATATATCTTACTTACTATTATTAAGATATAGTGATTTAAAATCATTATTTACGTTGTCTTGTCTTAGATCAAGGTTAGGGAGTAATAGATTACTCTTCCCATTCAGCTACCTGTTAAGGTTTATTTGAACCTTAGCTTCTTGAAAGACAGTGGACTAATTTCCAATTTAGCCTTATATAGAACATAACAGAACTACTAATCATTTACAAGTATTCAGTCACATAATCTTTACAAGGCCTACTTAGAGAATCCAAATATCTCCAAGGTATACAATAATAAAAATGCACTTAAAAACAATCGAACCAAAGAGGATCAATCCATCACAATACAAATGCAGCCACATAGTAACAATCCCCTCATTTCATTTATTTCTAAGCCAAACAATTACAATTTATGCATTCAACATATTTGATACAATACTCAATAGCAAAAGAACAACTTTCTTCATATAGTACAATTAGAGAAATCAAGTTGGAATTCATCATAAAACCAAATTAAACAATCTGAGTATCATATCAGATCTGTGTGCCTTTACCACTTATGAAAACCATCTACAAAAATTGCCAACATGGGTCAGTTCGGTGAACTGAGCATGATAAGCACTAATTCTTAAAACAATTGCATTCCACCAATTGTTCTCATTAAACAACCTGTTTAAATGAAATCATTTCTTCAAATACTTAACATAAATCAGACTAATCATCTTTCTGTAATTCTAACATGACTTTTAACGCATGACTCATATTATAGTTACCAATTAATCCTAAATACCCTTCAGATGATTCATCATATATATTAGAGACTAAGAAGAACAAAATGAATCCAAAACATCCATCCATCTGAATCCCAAGGACAACAATAATCCAACAAATTATTCCATTCAAAAATGAATATCCTATCAATTCGTGTATCCAATAGGTATGTTTTTAACAATTCCTCAAAGGTAGATTATAACTTTCATCAAGTTCAACTGACGAGATTCCTTTAAAAACATTACATTATTTCAATGGTATTGACAAATACACCAACTTTACTGCAATATATTTTTACCAGTCTCTCCCTACAGTTTAACAGTCTTTCCTTCTTAAGCCCATACCGTAGAGTTCACATAAGGAATACAAAAGAAGAAAGCACTCAAAGTTTCTAGACAAGGAGAGAATATTTTATTATTCCTACAGTTATATATATCAACATATACTTTATAGCTGAGGAGAAAGAAACAGAGACATTTAGATTTCCATTCCAATCATGTTCAGGACTGTACTGACTTCTCAAGAATAACGCTTATACATTCAAGCTTGAATACAATAAGGGAAAAGAGAAGGAAAGAAAATCAACACCCATTCCTTCCAATACAAACCTGATTTCCATCCATGCAAGTCCAGAATGATACATACGTTTTTAAAAAAAAAAGTTCCTCAAGCGATTTCTCTCGGTCAGGATGTGTTTCCATTTACCAAGCAAGGTCATAAAGAAATCAATAATCACATTAATATTTCATCATACACAGAATCTATATTTATAGATCAAAATCAGTCGAGATCAAAAGAAGAAACTACAGTTTCATCAAAATTCAATTATAAAAATCACTCTAGTAGCTATTAGGCAGTTCAAGAGTTCTTGCGACCAAGTAATAATCTATAAAACAATCAAATTAAACCCAACAATTCTTTCCCTGTCATTCCTCAAACATGATATTATCCAACGCCATCACCTGTTATGGCACAGTTAAGAACTCAATATCTCAGTCGACCCAGAGACTAGTTCACATCATAACAGAAGTCGTTTCCATAAGAAATTACAACAACATTTTAAGTGTGTCGAACCACATACAAACACATCAACATTTCAACTGGGTCGGATTCAAACGAATATACAGCGAAGGCTTTTATTAGAAGTCGAGCCAACACACAATACACATCAAGGACATCACAGAAGTCGATTCACCTGAGAAACTGCAAGGACTCCAACAAGTATTCACAACAAAGCTCGACAAAAGTTAAAATCATAAGAAAAATACTCACAGCAAGGACATCACAGAAGTCACCTTCATAACATATGCTCAGCAAAGATTCAACCAAGTCAAACCAATACGAAAACACAGTAGGGACTCTAATAGAGTCATTTTCATATACCAACCTTGCAAACATTTCAACGGAGTTTAACCAAAATGAAAACACAGTAAGGACTTCAACAGAAGTCGTATTCTCAAGTAAACCCAGCACACCTTTCAACAGAATCGAACCAAATGAGTAAACACAACAAAGATTCCAACAGCAGTCGAACCATATGTATACACAACAACCAATCCAACAACAGTTTAACCAACATGCTAACACAGTAAGGTCTACGACAGAAGTTGAATTCATAAGAAACATTGCAAGGACCTAAAAGAAGTCGTATTCACATTGAAATCATGGCAAACACTTCGACAGAGTCGAATCCAGGTAGTATACACAACAAACATTTCAACAGAAATTGAGTCCTTATGTATACTCAGCAAACATTTCAACAGAAGTGAACCAACGTGCTAACACAGCAAGGGTTCCAACAGAAGTTGAATTCACAAGAAAATCATGGCAAACACTTCGACAGAAGTCGAATCCTTAAAATAAACACAACAAACTCTTCAACAGAGTCTACGTAAAACCATGGATTCCTCAATCATCAAGAAACAAAACATTGCTACCATATAAACCAACTGAACCTAAAATCATCTGAACAGAGTTGTTTTAATGAAAGCATTTGAAGGAAAGCAAGATTTTTAAAAGTTAGGGCCTATCATGCCTGATAGTGTCGCTTAAAAATCCGAAGAAGACCTCTGAATGTGCTCGCACCTTCTCTTCTTCTTCCACGATAGATTAAACAACAATAAATTGTTACCTTCATGCCTTATAAACTTTCCCCGACAGAGAAAGGAGCTAGATATTCTCAAAGTTGCCATGCAACACAGAGTAGACTGGTTCGAAGAACCAGTGATCAAGCAGAGAAAAAATGAACGCATGGAAAACCAAACAACCAACCAATTTTCCATTTGCATGCCTTCCCAAGCAATCCGCGCTCGGGAACCGAAGTTCATCAATTACATTAACTCCTAAATTCCCACCTATTCTCCATTGCCACCGACCGCCAAAGTTGGTGATTACCAAATGAAAACAAACAACCATTCCCAAATTTGGTGATACTGCCATGTCAGGTCATAATAACCGTTTGCAACCTCCACCAAATCCCAAGTCCTTCATCCTTATCCACCTCATAAATGCCATGGAAACCACCTCCCATGACTCGCGCCCCTTCATAGGTTCCCCTCCATCCATTATCATTAGTTAAGATAGGTTAGAAACATAGGTTAGATCATAAGGTAAGACATTAGTCTTACTTCCATAGTGCTAGGTGTAGCTAACCTTAGGAGCATTAAGCTTATAGTTTTAGGGCTAGGTTAGATTAGCAATAATTCAACCAATAGGTTATAGTTTAGGTTAAGGTTATTAACCTTAATGAATCCAGTCTAGGTCTCCCAAGTAGGACCGATCAGTATTAGAACCAAACAGGGTATAACATTCCTGTTATGGATTCTATCCGGCATTGCAAATTAAGCTTGCAGTATACACCAGAATTTCTTACCTGGCTTAAGGTCTAGGCCTTCCTGATATTACGATATCTGGAACCAAATTCATTTAACACGATCAGCCTGAGTTAAACTCCGGAATTGCTCATTCAACTCATTCAGACCTTGCAACTTTCGTAAGGTCAATAATTTTTGTTCATCCTGAATAAACTTAAAACATCTCTTGGATCAATGCAACTGATCCAAGGCTGAGTCATAAGGATGGATAAATCCACAATTCATCCCGAAATCAAATTGAACTCAGGTGCTAAAAATGAAAGAAATAAAAGAGTCCAAGCATATTCTGACTCAGTCAAGGATCTTCAAGAGCAAAGAAGATACAATCCATATCAAGCATGACTTCACAATCAAAGGAACACGTCCTTATATAGAAGAAATCATATATCAACACTTGAATACTCAGGAGGAAGTAACAATAATTCAGGGTGTTACATGCTTCCCTCCTAAAAGATTCATCATCCCGATGATTACATATTTTGATTTACCTTCAGGTCAACCAATTTATTAGTTCACAATACAAAAGACTATTTCCAACTTGAATAATTCCAGAAATCAATGTCATGATACATTTTATTCAACCTAAATAATGTTTGCCTCAATCTGGCTTTCATAAAGACATGAAAAAGATAAGTTCATAAAAAAAAAAATTGTCAACAGATTTCATTCTATTCAAAAAGAAAGGGAAAAGCAATTTTCATCTCTTCCAGATTTTCCCAAGTTGCACTTTCTTCGTTAAACTGGTCCCACTGGACCTTACATTGTTGTATTTCACGATTTCTCAAATGCAATTGGTGAGTTTCCAGCACTCGTGTGGGTTTAACCACGATTATTCCTGGGTCTTGGACCTGCAAGGAATTCCAATTTAAAACATGTGACAAATCTGAAACATATTTCTTAAGCAAAGAAATATGGAAAACATCATGCATGTGAGACAAAGCAGGTGGTAATGCTAATCGATAAGCTACAGGATTGATTATTTTGACAATTTTGAAAGGTCCCACGTAACGAGGTGACAACTTGGCAGCCTTGCCAAAAGTTATAGAACTCTTTCTAGGTTTAACATGAAGAAAAACCTTTTCACCAAGTTCAAACCTTCGATCAACCCGCTTAAGGTCAACATAGCTCTTCTACCTATCTCTGTGCTTCCTTTAATCGTTCACGAATCATCTTTACTTGTTGTTCCATTTCAGTGAGGATTTCTGGCCCAATTACCACTCTATCCTCAATACTATCCCAACTAACAGGGGTTCTGCACTTTCTTCCATAAAGTGCTTCAAAAGGTGCCATTTTAAGAGATGAGTGATAAGTGTTGTTGTATGCGAACTCAACTAATGGAAGATACTCTTCCCATTTATACTGTTGATCCATGCAATACATTCGTAACATATCTTCCAACACTTGATTTACTCTCTCAGTTTGTCCATCCGTTTCGGATGATATGCAGAACTGAAGTTTAGTTTCATTCCAAGAGTTGTATTAAGCGTTTGCCAAAATCTTGAGGTCATTCTAGGATCCCTGTCAGATATAATCAATTCTGGTACTCCATGTAACCTGAAAATTTTGTGTACAAACCTTTTTGCTAACACTGGAGAATCATCCTTCAGATTTCCAGCGATGAAATGAGCTACCTTTGTTAGTTTGTCTACAACTACCAAGATAACATCATGTTTATTCCTAGACATAGGTAACCCTTGTACAAAGTCCATGCTTATTACTTGCCATTTGTACTGCGGTATGCTATGGGGATATAATAGTCCAGCAGGGTGCATGTGTTCTACCTTAACCCGCTGACATTCCAGACAATGAGTCACAAAATCAATAACATCCTTTTTCATACCTTTCCAAAAGTATTGTTGTTTTAGATCAGCAAGCATTTTTGTGATACCCGGGTGTCCAGAGAAGGGTGAATTATGAAATTCAACTAACAACTTCTTTCTCAAATCATTTAGCAAAGGTACGTATACTCTATTTTCATAACGTAAGATTCCTTCCTTATCAAAATGAAAACCTTTATACCTTTCATCTTTAGGTTCTGCAGCAAGCGCTTTTTACTTGCTGAAAGTATATATCAGATTCTGAGGCACTTTTTACCTCATCTTTAAACTGAGTTCTTAATGTTATAAGAGCAGAAATGTGCTTCCTATGACTTAGAGCATCTGCTACTCTATTCTCTTTCCCTTTGATGTAGCTAATATCAAAATCATATTGAGATAAAAACTCTAACCACCTTCTCTGTCTGGCATTTAGATTAGGCTGAGTGAAAATATATTTCAGCCCTAAGTGATCAGTTTTCAACTCAAAAGGTTTCCCAAGTAAATAGTGTCTCCAGGACTTGAAGCGCATGAATAATGGCAAAGCTCCAAATCATGAGGGGCATAATTCAGCTCATGTAACTTAAGTTTTCTACTTTCATATGCTATGACTTGATCATTTTGTAACAAAACACCACCAAGGCCTTCCCCAGAAGCATCCGTTACAACAGTAAAGCTCCCATTAGGGTCTGGTACAGCTAATATAGGTGCGAAGTCAACTAGCTTTTCAGAACTTTTGAAAGCAGTTTCACACTTATCATTCCAAATAAATTTCCTATCCTTCTTCTGCAATGAAGTTATCGGTGCAGCCACTTTAGAAAAATCCTTAACAAATTTTCTATAATATCCAGCAAGACCCATGAAGCTTCTTACTTCATGTACATTCTTGGGTGCAGGCCACTCGGTTATTGCCACTATTTTTGAAGGATCCACTGCAATTCCTTCCTTGCTAATGACATGACCCAAATAGTGAACTTCAGTATCAAAGAAAGAACATTTGGATAACTTACCGTATAACTTTCTTTTTCTCAAAATTTCCAAAACTATCTTCAAATGCTCATTGTGCTCTTCGACACTTTTAGAATATATGAGAATATCGTCCAAGAATACAAGTACAAACTTGTCCAAATATTCTTGAAAGATATTATTCATTAAGTTCATAAAATTTGTGGGTGCATTAGTTAATCCAAAGGGTAGAACCGTGAATTCATAATGTCCGTACCTGGTTCGAAAAGTTGTTTTATGAATATCTTCTTCTCTAATCCTTAATTGATGATAACCAGATCGAAGATCTATCTTGGAATAAACCACTGCCCCACGCATCTGATCAAATAGATCATCAATCCTTGGAAGTGGGTATCTGTTCTTAATTGTTGCTTTGTTTAACATCCGATAGTCAATACACAACCTAAGTGTTCCATCTTTCTTTTTTACAAATATTACTGGCGCTCCCCAAGGTGAAACACTTGGTCTAATCAAGCCCTTAGACAAAAGTTCTTGCAATTGTGCCTTAAGCTTGACTAACTCTATAGTAGTCATCCGATAAGGTGCCTTGGAAATAGGTTCCATCCTGGTTTGATTTCAATAGTGAAGTCAAATTCCCTTTTGGGTGGTAAACCTGGTAATTCCTCCGGAAATACATCCTTGAAACTTTGCAATAGAGGGAATCGTTTCATGGAATCACCATCTTCTTCTGAAAATTCAGATATCTTTACTACATATAAAGTACATCCTTTGTTTTTAGCCTTTTTAAGTTGCATAGCTGACAGCTTTCCTAACTGAAATTTCCCGTTTCACTCCTTGTATCTCTGTTGTTTTCAGCCGATCATCTAAACATCTTATATTCTTTTCAAAATAGTCTACTTTTGCTTTATGGTCAGCTAACCAATTAACACCGATGACAATGTCATAGGATCCCAAAGGTGCAACATAGAGGTCAACTTCAGTGGAAAAGTTAGGTAAGTCAAGGACTGCCCCAAAAAGACACATACTCACTGTATGAACAGAGTTATTACCATACTGTACAGTCCAAGATTTATCCATTTTTCCAGCTTTTCTTTTAAGTTTAGAAGCAAGTTTACTAGAAATGAAACATTCAGTAGCTCCTGTATCAAAAAGAATAGTGACAGGTATGCCAAATAACTTACCCGGAACTTCTATAGGTGTCACTTGCTTTTCAGCTTGCTTGTCTGCTACTGCAGCATGTATCTTATGTTGCTTGATTGCGATCATCCTTCTTCAAAGGGCACTGATTTGCGTAGTGGTCTTTGCCACAATTATAACAGCCTCCTACGGGTCCTTTTTAGGCTCAAAATTACTTCCAGCCTTAAAATTATCACGTTGTCCTCCATAGGGCTTTTGCCCATTGTTATAATTTTTGGCAAAACTATCCCTTACATTTCCAGCAGGCTTATTCGCTATCGTTTTCTTACTATTATCCCTTGAAACTTACTTCTGTTTCCAAACTTTTTCCATGGCCCCTTCTTGGGTGCAAGTGAAGTTGAAGAAGGGTTTGCAATCTTCTTCCGCACTTCCTCTTTATGAGCAGAAATAGCCTTTAATTTCTGTTCTTGCCTTATGGCCTTTTCAACAACCCCTTCCATAGTGGTAGGGCTGTGAACATCGACCTCTCCTCCTATCATGGGATTTAGTCCCATGATGAATTTTCGTATTCTAAACTTCTCGTCAGTTTGATATTGCGGTACGTACTTGAGGAGTTTCGTAAACCACTCCCAGTATTCAGTTACTGTTAGCTTTCCTTGAGCTAAGTTCTAGAATTCTGTCATTTTCTAATCATAGAAAAGTTGTGGCAGCCAACGTTGCCTAAAATAGCCCTTAAATTGATCCCAAGTGATATTGGTCTCATCAATATTTAGCTCAGCTTTATGGCTGTCCCACCACGAAGATGCTTCGTGGGAAAGCTGATAGGCTCCCCAAATAGCTTTGGTTTCCTCCGAGAAGTTTCTTATTGCAAAGTACTTCTCCATTTCACTAAGCCAGTTCTCAGCTCCATCTCCTAATGTGGTGCCATCATATTTAGGTGGGCTTATCCTTTTTATATCATTAGTGAGTTCCGCTGCCAACCTGGCCTTTTTGTTTTCTGGTTGGACAGGTACATTTCCAGTGTTATTATCAACACCCATATCGGGGTTGTCCTCAGGAGGTTGCTGATTGTTGTTACCAGCTTCATCATCCTCCTCATTTCCCATTACTTGTTGTTCAAGTACAGCCAAATGATCTCTTGTGTCCAATAGGGCAGCAAGGATCTCATCAAGCTTTTGGGTTGTTGCCACCCCTCCTTCAGGTGGAGCATTATTCATGAACGTTCCCCTTGTTCTAACCATTTTCTGTTACAAGAAAATTCAGGTTTTTATCAGATTATGGACACAATAGGTCCAAGAGCTGCAACCTTCAGCTCTGATACCAAGATGTAACATTCCCAATTTAGTACATTAGAACAATTTTTTTTTTTTTTTTTTTTGATAAGTGCTTCCTAGTTCTAAATACATAATTTAGAACTCACAGATCAAAACAATCATTCTTATAACAGATAACCATATGCAGCTGTAATGACTCGGTGAACCACCGATCTATTCATTCCATGACTCGGTGATCTACCGATCTATTCATGAGTATCATAGAGTTGGCATTTTTATTTTAACACTTCACTCTTGCGGTTCTCTTCCCTAATCTAGGATTTCAGAATGCTCTATCCAAGGAACCTATCTGAATAATTGTTACCATTATTCATCGGCATCACATCCCTCAGACTAGGTGACATAGGACAACGCAATCAACAGCTTGCGATACTTTGGCCAAAGTTTTGAAACATATTGTTCATGTCTCGTATTCCTTGATGGCATACTCGTCAATCTGGAATACGTCCTTCACCCCTCGATGTTATATAGAATGTCTTATACTAACTTCCAACCTCCTCCATCCCAAGTCATTCACTCAGGAACGGATTAATAACATGACAACGTTATAAGGATGCTCTCGAGGACTAGGGATAAGCTGACATCTGGGTCAACCCTAGTTAACCCTGTGTGTCAAGGTACCCCGAGTCTCCAAGGGCAGCCTCATAACATGACCATGTTCCTAACCAGTCCCAGAGTAAAAACTTGTTCGAGCTTATGGTGTAAATCTTAAAGATCAATGCAAAGGGTGTCGCCATAAGTCACCTGCATTGTTGTATCCTCGAGAAGATCCTAATCTTCTCGAAGGTACAACCCTACGCAGTTGACATGTGCTGGCACCCTACAAACCACCTCGGAAAGATCTACTTAACTTTAAGGTGTTACTTACGTTGAGTTGAAATTATACTTTAAGACACTCCTTTCTAGGTAGTCTTATCCCAACTCCTGGAATTCCTCATCTTTGAGTTGCCTTACTTATTTAAGATCCATTTTATAGAGAGAAGTTTAATAAGATTTGAGATCTCATCAAGGAGTTCATTGAATCACAATAATCTTAATCAACAAAATTGGGCAGTAGCCCAAAGTCTTCTCATAAGGATGCTAACTATACCCTTTTAGGTTTATATCAGTTCTCAAAACTGAAATATATCTTACTTACTATTATTAAGATATAGTGATTTAAAATCATTATTTACGTTGTCTTGTCTTAGATCAAGGTTAGGGAGTAATAGATTACTCTTCTCATTCAGCTACCTGTTAAGGTTTATTTGAACCTTAGCTTCTTGAAAGATAGTGGACTAATTTCCAATTTAGCCTTATATAGAACATAACAAAACTACTAATCATTTACAAGTATTCAGTCACATAATCTTTACAAGGCCTACTTAGAGAATCCAAATATCTCCAAGGTATACAATAATAAAAATGCACTTAAAAACAATCGAACCAAAGAGGATCAATCCATCACAATACAAATGCAGCCACATAGTAACAATCCCCTCATTTCATTTATTTCTAAGCCAAACAATTACAATTTATGCATTCAGCATATTTGATACAATACTCAACAACAAAAGAACAACTTTCTTCATATAGTACAATTAGAGAAATCAAGTTGGAATTCATCATAAAACCAAATTAAACAATCTGAGTATCATATCAGATCTGCGTGCCTTTACCACTTACGACAACCATCTGCAAAAATTGCCAACACGGGTCAGTTCGGTGAACTGAGCATGATAAGCACTAATTCTTAAAACAATTGCATTCCACCAATTGTTCTCATTAAACAACCTATTTAAATGAAATCATTTCTTCAAATACTTAACATAAATCAGACTAATCATCTTTATAATTCTAACATGACTTTTAACGCATGACTCATATTATAGTTACCAATTAATCCTAAATACCCTTCAGATGATTCATCATATATATTAGAGACTAAGAAGAACAAAATGAATCCAAAACATCCATCCATCTGAATCCCAAGGACAACAATAATCCAACAAATTATTCCATTCAAAAATGAATATCCTATCAATTCGTGTATCCAACAGGTATGTTTTTAACAATTCCTCAAAGGCAGATTATAACTTTCATCAAGTTCAACTGATGAGATTCCTTTAAAAACATTACATTATTTCAATGGTATTGACAAATACACCAACTTTACTGCAATACATTTTTACCAGTTTCTCCCTACAGTTTAACAGTCTTTTCTTCTTAAGCCCGTACCGTAGAGTTCACATAAGGAATACAAAAGAAGAAAGCACTCAAAGTTTCTAGACAAGGAGAGAATATTTTATTATTCCTACAGTTATATATATCAACATATACTTTACAGCTGAGGAGAAAGAAACAGAGACATTCAGATTTCCATTCCAATCATGTTCAGGACTGTACCGACTTCTCAAGAATAATGCTTATACATTCAAGCTTGAATACAATAAGGGAAAAGAGAAGGCAAGAAAATCAACACCCATTCCTTCCAATACAAACCTGATTTCCATCCATGCAAGTCCAGAATGATACATACGTTTTTTCAAAAAAAGAGTTCCTCAAGCAGGATTTCTCTCGGTCAGGATGTGTTTCCATTGACCAAGCAAGGTCGTAAAGAAATCAATAATCACATTAATATTTCATCATACACAGAATCTATATTTATAGATCAAAATCAGTCGAGATCAAAAGAAGAAACTACAGTTTCATCAAAATTCAATTATAAAAATCACCTGTAGCTATTAGGCAGTTCAAGAGTTCTTGCGACCAAGTAATAATCTATAAAACAATCAAATTAAACCCAACAATTCTTTCCCTGTCATTCCTCAAACATGATATTATCCAACGCCATCGCCTGTTATGGCACAGTTAAGAACTCAATATCTCAGTCGACCCAGAGACTAGTTCACATCATAACAGAAGTCATTTCCATAAGCAAACACAACAACATTTTAACTGTGTCGAACCACATACAAACACATCAACATTTCAACTGGGTCGGATTCAAATGAATATACAGTGAGGGCTTTTATCAGAAGTCGAGCCGACACGCAATACACATCAAGGACATCACAGAAGTCGATTCACCTGAGAAACTGCAAGGACTCCAACAAGTATTCACAACAAAGCTCGACAGAAGTTGAAATCATAAGAAAAATACTCACAGCAAGGACATCACAGAAGTCACCTTCATAACATATGCTCAGCAAAGATTCAACCGAAGTCGAACCAATACGAAAACACATAGTAGGGACTCTAACAGAGTCGTTTTCATATACCAACCTTGCAAACATTTCAACGGAGTTTAACCAAAATGAAAACACAGTAAGGACTTCAACAGAAGTCGTATTCTCAAGTAAACCCAGCACACCTTTCAACAGAATCGAACCAAATGAGTAAACACAACAAAGATTCCAACAACAGTCGAACCATATGTATACACAACAACCAATCCAACAACAGTTTAACCAACCAACATGCTAACACAAGAAGGTCTACGAAAGAATTTGAATTCATAAGAGACATTGCAAGGACCTAAAAGAAGTCGTATTCACATTGAAATCATGGCAAACACTTCGACAGAGTCGAATCCAGGTAGTATACACAACAAACATTTCAACAGAAATTGAGTCCTTATGTATACTCAGCAAACATTTCAACAAGTGAACCAACGTGCTAACACAGCAAGGGTTCCAACAGAAGTTGAATTCACAAGAAAATCACAGCAAACACTTTGACAAAAGTCGAATCCTTAAAATAAACACAGCAAACTCTTCAACAGAGTCTACGTAAAACCATGGATTCCTCAATCATCAAGAAACAAAACATTGCTACCATATAAACCAACTGAACCTAAAATCATCTGAACAGAGTTGTTTTAATGAAAGCATTTGAAGGAAAGCAAGATTTTTAAAAGTTAGGGCCTATCATGCCTGATAGTGTCGCTTAAAAATCCGAAGAAGACCTCTGAATGTGCTCTCACACCTTCTCTTCTTCTTCCACGATAGATTAAACAACAATAAATTGTTACCTTCATGCCTTATAAACTTTCCCCGACAGAGAAAGGAGCTAGATATTCTCAAAGTTGCCATGCAACATAGAGTAGACTGGTTCAAAGAACCAGTGATCAAGCAGAGAGAAAAAGGAACACATGGAAAACCAAACAACCAACCAATTTTCCATTTGCATGCCTTCCCAAGAAATCCACGCTCGGGAACCGAAGTTCATCAATTGCATTAACTCCTAAATTCCCACCTATTCTCCATTGCCACCGACCGCCAAAGTTGGTGATTACCAAATGAAAACAAACAACCATTCCCAAATTTGGTGATACTGCCACGTCAGGTCACAATAGCCATTTGCAACCTCCGCCAAATCCCAAGTCCTTCATCCTTATCCACCTCATAAATGCCATGGAAACCACCGCCCATGACTCGCGCCCCTTCATAGGTTCCCCTCCATCCATTATCATTAGTTAAGATAGGTTAGAAACATAGGTTAGATCATAAGGTAAGACATTAGTCTTACTTCCATAGTGCTAGGTGTAGCTAACCTTAGGAGCATTAAGCTTATAGTTTTAGGGCTAGGTTAGATTAGCAATAATTCAACCAATAGGTTATAGTTTAGGTTAAGGTTATTAACCTTAACGAATCCAGTCTAGGTCTCCCAAGTAGGACCGATCAGTATTAGAACCAAACAGGGTATAACATTCCTGTTATGGATTCTATCCGGCATTGCAAATTAAGCTTGCAGTATACACCATAATTTCTTACCTGGCTTAAGGTCTAGGCCTTCCTGATATTACGATATCTGGAACCAAATTCATTTAACACGATCAGCCTGAGTTAAACTCTGGAATTGCTCATTCAACTCATTCAGACCTTGCAACTTTCGTAAGGTCAATAATTTTTGTTCATCCTGAATAAACTTAAAACATCTCTTGGATCAATGCAACTGATCCAAGGCTGAGTCATAAGGATGGATAAATCCACAATTCATCCCGAAATCAAATTGAACTCAGGTGCTAAAAATGAAAGAAATAAAAGAGTCCAAGCATATTCTGACTCAGTCAAGGATCTTCAAGAGCAAAGAAGATACAATCCATATCAAGCATGACTTCACAATCAAAGGAACACGTCCTTATACAGAAGAAATCATATATCAACACTTGAATACTTATCCATGAGAGACTGATGCTCCTCATCCATTTCTTGCTCACTTCTTCTTGACATCTACCCGCATTGCTTCATGAAAGCTCTCTCGTCTCTCCAAAGATCGGTGAGTAATAAGTAATACGGATAAGGAGAAAAATGTTCGGATTCTGTTCTTTCCTAGAAGACCTCCTCAATATAGGAGTTTGGGGTTCCTTTTGAGGAGGTTCCAATTGATTCATATGTCACTTTCCCATCTGGAAGATCCTAAATGCTACATATTATTTCTTGGATTCTTCCTGTTTTCCTACAATTGCTACTTATACATGAATTTATCATTAAATACCACATTCCTAGAATGAATGATTTTCTTGTCCTTAATACTCCAACATTTATATCCAAAGTCATCACCACCATAACCAATGAAAGTACATTTTTTTGATTTAGCCTCTAGCTTGGTCCTATCATCCTTGTATATATGGACAAACACCTCACATCCAAAGACTCTAAGAAATGAATAATCAACTTTCTTACCATACCAAGCCTCCTCAGGTATACCTCCATCCAAGGCACTTCAGGGTCCTCTGTTTATCAAGTACACAATCTGTCTAACTCGCGCCTACATAAAAAGAAAGAGGCAGCCCTGCATGTAACCTCATGCTCCTAGCACATTCCATTATTGTTCTATTCATCCTTTCTGATGCCCCATTCTGCTGTGGAGTTCCCGAACCGTCTTTTTCCTATAAATTCCGTTCTTAGAACAGTAATCATCAAATTCATTGTTGCAAGACTCTCCTCCATTATTTGACCCGAGACATTTTAGCTTAATACCTATTTCATTCTCTACCAAGGATTTTCATTTAACAAAAGTGTCAAATAAATTAGATTTTTTCTAATACAATAAACCCAAACTTTCCTTGCTTTGCATCATCAATAAAATTAACATAATAACTTAAACCCCCAAGAGATGATACCCGAGCACGCCCCACACATCAAAATGCACCATCTCTAACTTAATTTCTTTCGTTGTAGGTCCAACCTTAAGAAAGCTTACTCACTTCTATTTCCCATATATGCAGTCCTCACAAACTCCAAACATGTTTCGTATATCCGGGAAAATCATTATTTATGATCTCCATGCCCTTATGGCTCATATGACCAAGCCTATAGTGGCATAATATTGTATCTACTTTTGAAGCCACAAGATTACAAACATTAGTGCTATAAGTGGTTAAATACAATGTTCCAACCTATTTACCTCTTGCACCACAAAACACCCTTGGTAACCTTCCAAGAGTCCACCGTAAATATCACGGACAACCACTACTTCCCAACTCCCCTACCGATATCAAATTTCATCTTAATGTAGGCACATGTCCGACATCCTTCAATAGCCAAGTATTACTATTCTCGCATCTTAACCTGAAAAGAACCTTTTCCAACTATGCTCTAAGGCTCCTCATCACCAAGAAAAACATGGCAAAAATCTCCTTGAACATAATCAACAAAATAATTCTTATGTGGAGTAACATGGAAATAAGCCCTCGAATCTAAAACCCAAGATTGAGTAATATTATGCAAAGAAAGAATCAAAACATCTTAACATACACTACTCGTTGCCACATTTGCCTCCTTGTTTTCTTCTGTTGTTTCTTCTTGTCCTGAAGCTCCCAACAGTCCTTCTTTGCATGCCCAGACTTTCCACAGTGCCAGCATACTATCTTTCTTTTGGATTTTGACCTTGCTTGATCCTTTGATTTTCCATGGCTTCCTTTATTCTTCTATCTCTCTCTAGTTTCCACTGTCAAAGCATTCCCTGAAGTAGAAGATTCACCAGAGATTTTTATTCACATTTCCTCACTTAGAATCACCCCTAAAACATCCTCAAACTTAAACTTTGAGTTAGCTGGAACCAAGTTTCTTACCGCCATTACTGTGCTATTCCAACTCTCAGGGAAAAGAGCAAAAACTAATAAATCCCTAAATTCTTCATAAAATTCTATTGAATCTGAAGCTAGCATATTTACAGCCATATTAAAATCATTTAAATTATCTCTTGAACCATTCTCAAACTTCTTCATATTAAACAAATTTTTTATTAAAAATATCTTATTAGAGGCGAGAGGGTTTTTCATACAACTTCCGTAATGCATCCATCAAGTACTTTTGTAGTGTTTTCCTTTGAAACATTAAATAATACCAAAGATTCAAGACACATCCATATTTTCCCAAGTTCCTTCCTATCCAAAGAAATCTCATTCCACATCTATCAAGCTTGAGGGTTTGTTCATCTTCTCAAACAACATAATATAAATATCCTTCGATAACGGTAATCTTCCATCTGCATCTTGCAAAGACTAAAATTTTGCCTATTGAATTTATCAACCCTAGATCTTCCATCATCTGCCATAGCTCCCACTCAAGATAAACTTTTCCTGCGATTCATCACTTTTGTAAACCAAACCAAGATCTGATACCATTGTTAGGAAATAAGGGATAAAATATGTAGAATAATCCCTCACATAATCGCAACAGTAGAAACTAATATGCAGAAATTATTATAGATCTCAAATAATAGTGCAAAATAAAATAACACAAAACAAAGAGACAATATTTAACGTGGTTCACCCAATTTGGGCTACATCCACCAAGAATCACTTGCTCAGATTTTATTACAAGCCACCACTCTCTCAATACAATACCCAGATATGTTTGGAGCTATGCTTAACAAAATCTACAGAATTCACACCTGAATTCAAAACACATCTGCAATGTTACATTATTATCTACCATATGCACAAAACCATATAAATAAACAATCGCTTAATCAGTTTTAAAAAACCGTGGTATTAAAACCATGGGCCAAAACCATCCTATAAACCTATGGGTCGAAAATCCCACCCATATAAGAAAATAACATTTCCCGATATCGGGCATGTTTTAAGACCCGGCCCTAAACCCCAATGAGACAATTATGGAAAGTGTACATTACTCTTAGTGTACAGATCTTCAACACTTCCTCACATGAAAATAGGCTCCACAACCTAATATGTCTAACTCCAAACCACGCCTCCATAAAGCCTACCATAGCACCTAAAGGCATATACCCCGCCAATTAAATGTGTTAGTGGTGAAAGTTTGCTCCCATGACATCGCGAGGCATGACTTCTCACTCACGGGCTCGCGTCAATGATATTGTAACAAGGTTAACACATTACCATGTAAATACTCTAATTATTGTCAAATGATCTATTTTTAGAGCATGTTAATACACAATAGAGTGTTAAGAATATTTTTGCATATCTTTTGCTAACTAGGTTCTACAATGTTTCTATATATTTTTACAAGTGAATTCAAATTAGGACCTTATTGTTACACACATCAATAACAAGTTTAATTTGGACTAATACTTAACAAGTAAATTATAAGTACACTAAAAACGTATTAAATGACTCATAATAAATCTCTCAAGACAATTTTTAATTTTGTACATGTTGTCCCACTTTTGAGTGTGTTAACCATGTGCTTAAAATAAGAAAATTGATATAAGTCCACACTTGAATCTCTTGAAAAAAATGATCTTGCACCCAAGAACCTTCAAAACCATTATATAACATAACATCATATATCATATATATCATATCCATAATGGTCACATAATCAAGGCCATCAAATCAAATCAAACATATAGAACTAATATGGTTATGAAAACATACATAGAAGGATATCAATTTTGCAATGAAATTGAATCAAACATAGAAGTAATATCGTTATGAAAACCAACATGGATATAATGTATCAAACTAAGTGTGTTGGACGTGTCTCTGAAAATATAAGTTCATAACATGTATCGAACTAAGTGTGTCATACATATAGGACCACATGTGGTCGCATAAGCCTATATGCATGGACTATATGAATAATAATGAACTACGACAAGATGCATATATATCTATACATCCAGGTCCTATGAATCTAATCATGAAACATCTTCCCTCTCTTTTCCCTACTAAAAGAAGCATGTCCATAACCTAGGGATGTATTGGAGGGAGATGTCACTATAGATTTCATCCATGTGGTCCTAGGTGTCTTTAAGAAGGCCTGCAACCTAGCCTACACATTCATAAGAAAAAAGTTTTAAGACCTAAATTTTTAAAATACATTCAAAATTTAGAAACTTAGAATTTATTTAATACATGTGAAATCTTACCACAATCTCATGATCCTTATCAATTTTTCATCGACACATTACGAAGTCAATGGTAGACTCACCAGGGGTAGGATACATACAAATAAATAGTTCAAATTAAATATTTCATGTACAAAATTTGCTATTGTAGATTTAAGTAATAAGACAAATTTCTCCAAAATTTAACAAATTTGAAAATTTGTACCTAAGTTAGCGGATCTGCGGATGTTATGGAAGTATGTACAGTGAGCTTCGCATAGTTTGCATATAGGGAGGAGTCTATCTGGAAGTCATAATCTATACAAAAAACATGTATAGATGAATATTAATCTATATTACTACCACATAACAAACCCAAAGCATAATCAACACATAACAGACCAATACATATTAATTTTCTAATAGAAACCAACAAAGGAATATAGGTTTGATGATCTTATAGGGAAGCTTCGATGTTACTCGAGTCTCCAAAATTCCTACAAGAGTAGATACATAACTAAACTTCCACAATTAGAAACAAAGTGTAAAGAGAAACTAACCTACGTAAAAGTCACGTGAGACATGCCAGTAGCCTTAGTGCCAAGAGAAGATGATGACCCACATGGATCTTGTGTATAAAAGATAAACATATTAATATGTGCATATAGATGTGAAACATTAGAATAATAAAAGTGCAATCAAATGAAATTTGAAATGTAAGAACAACATCAAACTTACATCTATAACACACCCAACTACGGTAGCTACCATGTCAACTCTAGATGTGTCCTTGTCGGCTCTTCTGTTTAATTTTTTTTTTTTTAAAAATAGTTTTTACATGTATATACATGACGTAATAAAATTTACATGTATACTAAAGTCTCAAATGAATTAAACTATTGTATATATATATAATATTTATGTGGCATTTACCTCTAAAAGACTAGGATCAATTGCACCACTTTTACAAACATCTTCCTTCATCTCTTATAGATAAAAGAAATCATGTGATCCAACAAATGATGTCTCGGCCGTCTTCGCATACTGAATGACATGATCCACACTTTGGTGTGTTGCACTAGAACTAGGACCTCCACAAACATCACCGGATGTAATCTGGTCACTATGATGGGTTAGAGTGTTGGTGAGCTCTCTTAATGCATATAGTGTGTCAATATCCATAACCTCCTTAATCGTAGAAGGGATAACTAAAGGCGGTGGGGTTTTGGGGCATGGGGGATCTTTGGTTGACCAACGCGTGTACAAGGTATACTGCACGTGCAGAGCCACCTCATCACCCATAAAACTCAGAAAATTCAAAATAATTTGGGACCTCATTAAACATGAACTTACTGCAATATACTTTCTTCAAAAATAGAGAGGAAACTCATTGTTGTTGCATGGTGGATAATCAAAAACCATCCACCATCAGTCCCAAAAATTGTTCTTGATTCATTCATCATGGCACCAATGGATTGGGAACTATTTGCAAGTAGTTATGGTAGGGGCTTTGGTTCTCGTGTCGATAAATAATGCACAAATGCGATATTTTGTAATTTTTTTGTCTTTTATAGCCGCATGGGATAATTTATCTGCATACCACCAACTACAATCACCTTTAAAGGTATTCCATCTATATATTTGGTTGATTATGGAGTCCAATTCACCAATCAATGTTTGCAATGTGTTGGCTACAGTCATGCGGGATGGATTTGTGGTAGGATTTTTCCTTTTAGTTTGAATAACGTTCTCAATGGAAATTTTATTTTGTCGGATTCTTCCAATAATATCACTTGTGTTCTGTTGGTTCCGTGGGGATAAAAGGAGGCACAAGAGGTAGATGTACATTTGGAGAAGGGTATTGAGGAATGTTTTAAGGGTTTTGAGGAATATTTGGATGGTTTACGGGATTACAAGATTGCTTTGAGAAACTAAAAAAATTGTATACATAAAGAAAAATTGAAAAACCCATGAAAATTACAAACATAACCTAAAATGCAAGAAATTTGATCAAAATCGAGGGCTTACCTCTTCGTCTTGGCGGCATTGTTGAAAATTTCATGATCTAGAAGTATGAAGAGCAATTTTTAGGGGGTATTCAAAGCTCGAGTGCCATTGACCAAGGAGAAATTATTGTTTTCAAGGGAAAATGAGGGGTCGTGGGTCTATTTTTTTCTCTCGAGGATCTGCGATCATAGTTTTAAGACTCAATCGAGGTTTTAGGTTTGGAAATCACCAAACCTATATAAAAACATTCCATGATTGAGGTTTAAAAATCATGATTGTGGTGTATAAACCACGATTGCGGTACGTAAATTTTTGGTTTTTATGTCCACTATATTGTCCTCCAACTTGTTGCACTTACCACAAAATCAAGTGGAATCTTTAATAAACGAGGAGGTTTTACCAACAAAATATTCCAATTTAGTTACAAGGTATTTATTTACTTTCGATTTCTTAACTTCGGTATACTAGTAATATATGATTTCAAAATGAATGACGTGTTGGATGCATTTTATCATAATATGATGGGATGATGTGATTTTATATAATATTTTCTCAAATTAATTCAAGCATTTTGGGTATTTCTAATAAATATTTTTAGGGTAAAGAGTAGGAATAATTACTAAATATTAAATAATAATGAATATTTATAAATTTTAGTATTAAATAACAAAAATCAAATATTTACTTAATATTATTATTCTATCACGACAAAATAATAAATACAATAATCACCAATCACTACTAATCATAATATTATAGTTAATAAATATTATTAGAATTATTAGTATTTTATTCATATAATAATTGATGTTATTATTATTATAAAACTCAATATACTATTATATTATGAATTTTAATATAATTAAATATTAGTAGTAATATTATTAATCTTAGTATTATTCTTAGAATTGTTTAAAAATTCCGATAAAAAAATTTAAACATTCAATTATGAAATTCAATTCTCACAAAATAAAACTTTATAGAAAAATTTAAAATGTGTGTTAATAGTAATATTAAAAAAATATTAATATATTTTTACTAATGATAAATAGTTTATTGAAGGGGACCATATCGTTGTACAAATGATGGTTCAAAACCTTAATATAACAATAAAGAGCATAAGACAGAGGGTCTTAAAACCAAGATAAGCGAGGTCACTCCAAGACAAAACTAGATGAACAACCCAATAGAAACCAACGAGAAAAATATCACACCCATAGCTAACCCATAGCCATCCAGGTGGCCAAAGCTCGATAGAAAAACATACAGAAACAACAGTCTCTAGCCTAAATAAAGCGAAGAAGAGAAAAACAACTGACATGACTCATACCTTGTTTGAGATGATGGGGGGTTTAGATTTCGCATCTCCTTTATTTTTCCTATCCACCACCATCCATTCCTCGTTTCCTTCTTCTACTAAGATCAGAAAAAAAAACTTCAAGTGTCTTAATTGGAATGTGACCCTCAACAAGGGGAAATGAGACACAATCCATCATTGAAACAACATCCTGAGAAGAATCTTGAGGTTCCTTCTCTGTAGTTTTCGGAAGACCTTCCATGGTGGATGTATCAACTTGTGAGGGGAAGAAATATTCCACAATCGGTTTTTCATGTTGATTGATCGTTAGATGTATGGGTAGAGATTCCTCCCACCACACTTGGTTTGATCTTGCATTTGGAATGCTCACAATCTTCTAGAAGATAACCTCTTTGGAAGCATCTCGACATCCGAAAGCAAAACCCTTGTAGTTTAACCTATACACATAAATTATTTCACCCATATTCAGATTGATTTCGTTTGGCAAGGCTTGAGAGGTATCAAGATCTAAAAATATTATAACATAAGCAATATGGGTAAGGAAAAGGTCTTATGATCAAATTTCACAAAGGAGCTTAGAGTATCACCTATATTAATTAGGCATGATCTTTTCCAGAGTTAAAGTGGGAGTCCTAACAAGAAAACCCATATAGGATAGGTATCAAAGGATTCTTTTCAAGGGTCAAAAGATAGATACCATGGCTTAAACATGAGCTCGTGTTTGACCCAAACGTAATATTAACCAAAAAATCAAATTCCTATATTGAGGGGTTTCAAAGACATCTACGAAAGATGATTTAGCACAGGGATAAAAATAAATCTTACCTTGTATCTTTTCTCTCCATATTTTAGGAATCTAGTCATAGAGCTGAGAAATTTTAGGCCAAATTATTGAAATTTACAAATAAGACCCAACTAGGAAAGATTTTCCTCCTCCTTTAAAACCTTTTGAAGTAGATCCTCCTCTATCTTTAGTGTTGAAATGTTATGTGAGGTTTTCAGGAGCTTATCTATAGTCCTTACACTATCCATTGATTGTTTGGATACAAGTGTCGTGAAAGGAAGTTCCCAGGTCCTCTTCTCCTTGCGTCCCTTCTCGTAGTTTACCCCTAACAATGGCCCCCGACAGGTGCAAAGGAGGGATACCTATCAACTGTTCCCTCCTCATTATTAATATTAAGATTTTTTTAAATTACAATAATAATTATAATACTAATATTAGTAATATTAATATTAATTTTACTAATATCAATATTAACAATAATATAATATTTAACACTTTTAATCTAATAATAATTTGACTAGTTATTATTATAGTGTGATGATTATAATAATATGAATATGAATGTGTATAATTAAAAAAATGGTGAAAATTATGGTTTTTATTGTTATGGTCATCATCATTATCATATGTATCATCATTATTATCGTCATCATCATTTTATCATCATCATTATGTTTAGCATCATTGTTATTGTCTTCATCATTATTGTAGTCATTGTCATCATCATTATAATCATCATCTCCACCACCGATCAACATCATCATTTTCTTCATCATCATCATCAATATTAATCTTTTTACTAATACTAATCTTATTATTATTATTTATAAAAAATAAATAATTATTATTATTAATCTAGTTATTGTTATTATTATTTAATAACTAATTATTAATATTAATTATATTATTAGAATTTTATTTTTGGTACAATAGTAATATCATCATTAACAATGTCATCATTTTCATCATGGTTATATTCATCTAAATAGTCATCGTCGTCCTCATTCTTCTCATCGTCCTTGTCATTATCATTGTCAATGTCATCATTTTTTCATCGTTATCATTTTCATGACTTTCATGATTTTCGTTAACACCACCAACATTGTCATCATCATCATCTTCTTCAATATTAATATTATTACTAATATTAATATGAATATTATAGAAACAAAATCACACACTTTGGGTAATTATCTAGTACTCATTGCATAATACTATTGATATGATTAATAGGTAAGAAAATTTCTAAGTAACCCATGTATTTGGTCGTCTTTGCTTTATTTTTGTTTCCACTTTTGGTCATGTACACCTTCTTTCTCATTTTGAACTACGAACCTTAATTTTTTCGATTCTAGACACGATTGCCCAACCAAGATGCCAACATTAGGTGCCCCCATCCCCTTTGTGCATCCCCGACCTCTTTGTACTTTCTTCACATATTTTGGGTCATTTATAGCCTTTTGAGCATCTTATATTTTCATATTTGACATTTTCGGTGTTAATTACGAAATTCAGAAATGTAATCATATAAATATAAACTTTTGTGATCATAATAATTGAACAAGAACTAAGCACTAGCTATCACTACCTAAGGTTGCATCTAAATGCCATTCAAGAGAATTCAATCATCTGATCTAACATCCATTCAATGGAAAGGGAGTGCATTATTCTACATACACTTCATAGGAGGGTAGTATATTGTATTCCACACACACATCTATTTACATATTTTACATTTATCTACTTTCTCGCTATCAGTGACAAGCATAGCAACCACCTAGGGAACACACACACACACACACACACACACACAAATACATTCGGTTTGAAATTTAGTGTAACTGTAAGTCGTAAGATCACTTGTTTAACAACTAAAGATAGTCTTACCCCTCATTTTTCATATTTATTTTTAGGATTTGATGTATCTCTCGAGGGTATTTTAGGTCATTATTTCATTGCAAGTTTTGAAAACCTATGCAAACATTGTGTGATATACTAAAGTGACCAAAGAATAAGGACAACGAACACCTTGTGATAAGTCAAAGATGGTTCTCTATGTATATTCGCAGTTACAGTGCCTACTACAAGTATGTTGCGCCCACAAGTGCCCCTCTCCCTTTCTTGGTGCCCCTATCTAGCTTACTCCTCTAGATCTACATTTTTATAAGCTTTGGTGTCACAGTCTATGCATAAAATTATCCAATTTATAGTTATGTGAACATTTGGGTTCTTTAAAAACAACTAAGTCATTTTATCCCTTCATTACAACTAAGTTTTCACATTTTATAGCTTAGTTTTCTTGGATTAGTTTCTAAACATAATTGATTAATCATTTCCCACTACAATAACAATCAGATTAAGCATTTTCATAGCATATTTATTCATATTTTTCTTAATTATTTTTGTGAAAATGTTTCTCAAATCCACCTTCTCTTTAGGGATCTTATCTTCTTATCACTATGGCTCAATATTATGGTGAATTCACTGAATCCCATCTTAAAGAAATTAATGATCATATCGTTGAGCATCCATAGGATTTAGAGTTACTTTTATTTACTTCTCGTGAGGATGATACTAGTTTTGTGGAGCTTCATGCTTCCACCACTATCCCTACCTCCATTGCTACTCAACTTCCCGCTTCTAATCTTCCTTCTATCTCCTCAATTCTTTTTCTCGCCCTACTACAACTAACAATTTCACTCCACCCATTGTTTCTCATGCATGCCAAGTTTCTTCCACTGGAAATCACCCACCATTTCAACTTTCCATCTTTGGATTCCACTTTATTGCTTCATACCCTATTCACACCCACCATTTCAAATTTTCCACTTCCTACTAACTTTTTGATCTTGAAGCTTCCCATTTTCAATGGGCATGCTGACCCACAAGAGCATCTATGACAATTTCATATGGCATGTCTAGATTTTGCAAATGATCAAATTATTCTCACCAAGCTCTTCACTCATAGTCTTCGTGGATTATGTGATGTATTTATTTTATGACTTACCTATCCACTCAAGTAACATCTTTTACACATTTATCTGATGATTTTTTTATCATTTGTCTATCAATATTGACTTTAAGATATCATACACTCTACTATCATAAATTAAACAAGGATCTAATGAACATCTAGAGGATTATGTCTTACGATAAAACAAAGCTAAGCTAAGATGTCAAATGTACATGCGGACTTTGAGATTAAAGAATCAAGTATTTATTCATTCAAAGTTTATTTCCTCCTCTCAAGGAGAGTGTTATCTTTAGGACATCTCTATCAATTGATTAGCTCTATCATATTCTTAAGATTCTTAAAACTAAGCACTTCTCTATAGGATAGCTTAAATATAAGGAACAAGATTCATTTTCTACTCGCATTCAAAGAAAATAAAATTTCAAGCCAATGACTAAATGTCCTAAAGAAAAATTCACTATCAATGGTGTATCTAATACTAAATAACTTCAATAGAAACTCCTAAGTGACCATACACAAAATTAACTATCACTCCACGAATTATTCTACCGCAACTTATCGAAATAAATCTAATCACACTTCCTATGTCGTTTAATTTAGATCCATCTAATCCTGAAGGTTGTAATTATGATAGAAAACCCAAATTGGACTATCATCAATTCATAAGATATTTTACATATCGATGTTTTGAGCTTCAAAATCATATTCAAGATCCGATTGATAATAATGTTATTGAGATTCTAGAGCCTATGGATTCTACTCCTGTCAATGACAATCATAACCTCATAATATTAAACAATCCTATTCTAAAACATGAAATAAAAGTGGTTGATTCCTGGACTAATCATACATATCATACGGTTCCTCGTCCCGTGTCGTGGGCTCTTAATTTCCCGGTTTCTCATGTTAATATTTCTCCACCAATTATTTCTTTATCTGATCATGATCATCATGCTACATTCTCTTCTAATAAATTGCACATTAGTGCTTCTATCGAGATGCATTTCTATCAATAACAATGATTTTGATCCATCAATGCACATCATCGTGTGTTCTATTGCACTTCTTGTCACTATCATCTATCCAGGTCTTGCAAATTTCATATCCAATCCCTAACTCATATGGGGTTATCAAGATTTAATTAACTATCAGTCCTCTCACCATGCTTCTACCTTTTCTTATGACACCAGGAATTTAAGGGTGTGACATGCTCCTAAGCCTTAATTGGAATCTCGATCTCAATCTATGAAATTAATAAATCACTTTTGTTTAAAATTAATTCATAATAACCAAGTAATCTCATGAATGGTGTTCCGCCATCCAATCCATGTCCACAACATCCTCTTGAGTTTTCCATTACATCATATAGAACATCTAAGTCCCCATAACCTATCGAATCTAAAGCACACACTACTCCTATCTCTCCTATTGGCACACGGCCTATGCGGTCTCATCAATATTCTATTCCATCACATAAGTTTAGGTCCATCACTCGATATTTCCTTCATCTAGGCATGCTTGAGAAGCTTGTTTCATAGCACATAGGTTTCTATCACCTCCATTCTTTTCTTCATATATGTATTAATCACCTACACACTTTTCATGACACAGTTTCCATCACCTCCATGTTATGATTCACATAGGAATCCATATCCTCTACATTATACTCATAAATTACATACATATAGGATTCATTCACCTACACAACATTTATCTCATATACCACAATTCTTAGAGAATGTTCACACACCTTCATCTCCGCCAACATCGGGTGCAGGACCCTTATCCTTTACTTTCATTGATATTGTACTCATCATCATACACTTGGGGGGAATCACACCTATTTCTTCACCTAACATCAAAAATCATCTTATTTTCTCATAACTTCATATATACACTATCACCTAAACCATTTACATCTTGATAAATGTTTTTATCGTCATTACTCGATGACACATTCTCATGCTATGATTCACACTTGATTATTGAAGGAATCTTATATGCATAAACCTTACACACTACACTACATCCTTCACACATCATGCACTTCTCCTTCTCATAATCTATTGTGCATTATACACATTGTACACTATACACATTCACGATATAAATTTTTGACATCTACTTTCAAAAGTTGTGGTCACTCTCCCTACGACACACTCTAGTTCCATGGTCCAAACTCAACAATTCGAGGGTCTACATCTCAAATGGAAATTATTATCCAATTTATCCCCTGAGGAGAAATTGAGTAAAAATGATCTCACAAAGAGAGAAAATAAAGGGATCAATTCAGCCATGGGAACTTGTATTGGCAAGTCGAGGATCGGATAAGTAGAAGAAAGACCTGAAATGATCACAAGGGGTCGGGCTCATGTTATTAATTACTTAATGAGCCAAAATGCATAAGGAGTTGGTAGTGTAGGAATGGTCGATCTATGGAGGAGAGTTCGAAAGAGACACGTCAAAGTTGGGGGCCATGTTAGCTAAGAGAGAAAGGAAAGAAGGATCTGCTCAAGCCGAGAAAGTAATTCGAGAAAACACAAAGGCACGAAGTCCAAAAAAATAACTTTGGGAATTGAGTGATTCAGGGGTTCTCATTGCGCAAAATGAAAAAAATGACCAAAAATCCCAAAACCTTGAAATTCTTAAATCTGAAATGGTTCGAGAGTTTTTTGGGGTCAACTCCCCTTTTGAGGTCAACTCCAAGTTCAGAGGTCAAAAGTGCGGGCTCATCATGGACTCAAAGGTGGATAGAAACACTAAAAGGGGGAAAAAGGTCCCAAACTCGAAGTCTTAGTTTCAGACTTCTAGGTTTCGAAATTTTAGAGGTTTCATGAGCTAAGTTGGATGAACAGTACCCAAAACCCTAAACTGAACAACTGAAAACCCCAAAACCTGAACTCTCAAAACTCAAACCCTTGAAAACAAAAAGGTTCGAAAATTGAAGCCTGAATTTCAAAATTTGGTGTTTCAAATTTATGAGGTTTTATCAATTCGGTCGGATGAACATAACATGAATCATGAAGTTGAAATTCTGAAGCTTTGAATCTCGAAAATATGAAATTTTGCATTTTAGACATACCGATAAAGGTTCATCGTTTGAAAAGGTAGATAAACCACTTGCATTTATTGTAATATAGCACCCTCATCTTTAGATGGAAATAACATTAGACTAGGATCTCAGATTTACACAAAATTATACTTTATGAGGTTAAGTATTCCAAAATGGGGAAATATAGTCCACCATTTTAGAGAGATGGTTCCTAATTTCTCGCCTACCTAAAATTATGAGGTATGGGCTTCATTTCTTCACTAATTAGAAAGGTACAATAGAGTATGGGCTTTATAGACTTTTCCATCACTCCCACAAGGACCATAAGTGATTTTACAAGATATTGGAGTGTATTTTAAGATTTTATTCCCTCTCTCTCCCCATTTCATCCTTTATAAATTGTAATAGGGTTGCATTGTAAAACGGGTTGATCATTTTTCTCTCCCATTAAATGGCTATTTTTTTGGGCTTTAGTCCTTCCTCCAAACTCTGTAATGGATTCATGCCTTCCTCTACATGCAATATACTGTGTAAATTTTAAGGAGAAATAAAATTGTGTTTTGTGTTGATTTTTCTAACCTCTACATGATTTTATTATTTTGTCTTTCCTCTCATTGCAAATAGATGGTTGTGTATATCCTTGTTTGTTACAAATTTGGGTGTGTTGTGCTCATTTCAGGAATGATTTATTGGGTGTGATCTAGTTTTTGGTGTAAGACCACCCTTTCAAGATTCATTTATTCATCACTTTGTTGTAGGTTGGGGAAGTGATCATCACTCCTTTCTTGGTATATCACCGCTATTAGTGTAGGTTTTTATTCCATGTATCCTTCTTTCCATATCCCCTTGGAAGCATTAAATTAGGATTGGTCAGTAGTTTTCCTCCATTAGCAATCTTGTTTCACAACATCCTATAGTCAAGATAGATCCATGTTATGCAATCACATCAAATTCCCCATCTCAAATCAGGAAATTTGGGGTTTGCTATGATTTCTCTATAACAGAACTCTCAACACTCACATGTTCAATAACTCACACAATCACACACTCATACACTACACTTTATGCTTTTATGATCACATCTTATTCATATACACAATTCAAACCAATTCCCAATGGCGTACTCTTGTTCTATGGTTCATTCTCAACCGGTGAGGGGTCATGGATAAATGAACACCACTTTAGGCATAAACATTCACTTGGGGAAAGCTTTTCCTATGACAATCATACTTTATTCCATTATATCTCATCCACAACATCCTTCATATTTTTTCGTATTTACTCTTACTTTCTTACGCTTACATGTACACTTTACTACACATGCTAGTTATATAGTTGTTATGTTGTTATCTTTCCATACACACATGCAAGATTAATTGATTTCTAGGTGTGATTGTAAAATATAGAGATTTATACATGTAGCATGGATTATTGGGTACAAGATCTATTACTAATCCCATATCGGCTCTTGGGAGAATCCACTTTTGTACATTACAATTGATATTGTTTCATTTTTAATTACACATTATTATCAGATTATATAGGCCTTGACATAATTTTTATCTTTCTAGCATGCTAACGAGTGCCTAAATTGAAACATTCATCTTGTAGGCATATTTGATTCCATGGATGTTTGTTACATTACTTGTCTTTGCTTGTCAATGTTTTCCACTATTTGTGGGATTTTACCTTTGTCTTGTGTGCACACTTTTATGATTTTTGGACTAATTGGCATTGATTGTCTTGCAATAGCATCAGTGGTGTCCCATGTTTGTAACCCACTTTTCAAATTCTACATTTTATTCTTGCACATTTTCTTCTTACATCTTAGCTTACATATTGTCTACTTATTTGCTACCTTACATTTTATGATGCATGTTTGCTTGTACTAATCCTTATCTCCTAGCCACTTGTTTTGTGTTTCTTTATTTCTACCAAGAAAATTATTATCCAATTTTTCCCCTTGGGAAAAATTTGATCAAACGTGACCTTGCACAGGAGAAAATGAAGAGGTTGGTTCAATCATATGGTCTCACATTTCAATTTTGAAAATCAGGTTGCAGGCAGGCTTGACAATGGAAATGCAAGGTCAACAAATGAATGGCCAAGGGAACATCAAAGGAGATCAGAGCTCAAGTGGAAGAATGGAGAAAGGATTGAAGTTTTTGGACTTCTTATTTTTGTCATTTTAAAGACAAGGCGAAAAAGATTCGGAAAGGAAAATTTTGGGAAAAGAAAAAAATCCTGAAATTCCGAAAGGAAAAGGTCCGAAAAGGAAAAATTCCAAAGTTCATAAAGTCCAAAATTTTGGACTTTCGTGTTTCGAGTTTAGGAGAAAAGAAAAAATTCCAAAAGGAAAAAGTTTGAAAAAGGAAAAATCCTAAAATCACAAACTCAAAAAGTTCGAAAAGGAAAATGTCTTAAAAATGAAAAGGCTTGAAATACCAAACTCAATAATTTTGAAAAGGAAAAATTCCAAAAGTAAAAATACAAAATGAAAAGTTCCAAATGTTTGAAAGTCTGAAATTTGATACTTTCGGTTTTGAAGTTTTTAAATATTTCTATGCCCAGTAGATGAACAAGAATAAAAAAATTTGAAGTCAAAATGTCTAAAATTCTAAAATTTCAGACTTTCAGGTTTTGCAATTTCAGAGTTTTTCATGTGCCCAAGAAGATGAATAATAACAAGAACTCCGAAGTCAAAATGTCTGAAAATCTTAAATTTCAGACTTTCAAGTTTGGGGGTTTCGAATTTTCGTGCACCCAAGTAGATCAACAAAGAATAAAAAAATACGAAGCCAAAATGTTTGAAGGTCTGAATTTCTAGATTTTGGAGGTTGCATTTCTTTCAGACCCTGAAAAATGAAGATCAATGACTTGCATTTTTGCAAAACAACAATCCAACCTTTAGATGGCCATAACTTTTGATTGGGAGATCAGAATTGCACAAGAAAGGACTTTTTCAAAAGCTTAAAGTGCCCTCTTAATTTAAGTGAGAGTAATTTATTCAAAAGGTAAAAATATTTTCCACCATTTTAGAGGGTTTCCCAGATTCTCTCACCTACCACAATAATGACGTTATGGGCTTCTTTTCTTTCCCAACAAGGCATAGTACATATAGGCATGGGTTTTACATTAGAATCCATCATTGTTGCAGGTGAATTCAATGCATTTTAGGGTGGTTAGAGCAAGAATTCAAGTTCATCTCTCTTTATTCTCCCATTCTTCATATATATTGTAAGGAGGGGATTTTTATAATGTTGGATAATTTGGCTTTGCACCCTCCCTTCTTCTCTTGTTTGTAAGTGAATTTGTGGATTTCAAACCTCCCATCTAAACTATAAATGTAATCTTACCTCTTGGATATTGTAATGCATTGTTACAACTATTTGGATCAATAATAAAAGTTTGTGGATGATTTTCAACCCTTTCTTATGTTCATTACATCTTCTTGATCTCTCATTGTAATCTTGGTTATCTGTGCATGGTGGTTGTATTACATTTTAATGGTTTGTGTTTAATGGAAAATTAGGTGTTCAACATTCCTTTAGTGCATCACCTGTGTTAGCTTACATTTAATTTCTTGTAATCTTTTTAACCTTTCTCCTTGGCAAGTTAGAGTAGGTTTTAGAGTATTCTTGATGTGTAATCACAACAACCTTGAATGTTTGTAACTTGATCAGTTGAAACTCTCAATGTGATTGCATAACATGGAGCTTTTCCCAAAGTGTGGGACTTTACATCCAGGAAATATCTCTAAATGAAGTTTGGTTCCTATTCGTTTATTCTTATGCACACATCCAAATTGTAGAGGATCTACTCTAAAATATACTTTAATTTGCCAAGGAGATAGGGTTAAGAATATTGCAAGAAAATAAACCTAAAATAATAGAGCTGATACACCAAAAGGAATGTTGAACACCTACTTTTCCATTAAACACAAACCATAAAAATTCAATACAACCATCATGCACAGATAACCAAGATAGCAATGAGATACGAGGAATATGGAATGAGCTTTCGAAAGGGTTGAAAATCACGCAAAGAATTTTGTTATTGCTCCAAAAAATTGATACAGTGCATTACAATGGCAAACAAAGAAAGATTGTATTTTACGGTTTAGATGGGAGTTTATAACTCCACAAATTCACTTACAAACTAGAGAAGAAGGGACAATGTAAAACAAAATTGTCCAACATTATAAATATGCCCCTCCTTACAATATATAAGAAGAATGAGATAAGGATATAGAAGAATCTGAAAACTTGCTCTAAAACCCTAAAATGCACCGAATTCACCTTTTAAAATAATGGGTTCTACTGTAAAACCCATGCCTCCATGTACTATGCCTTTTTGGGAAAGAAAGGAAGCCCATACTTTCATTATTGTGGTAGGTGAGAAACTTGGGACACCCTCTAAAATGGAAAACATTTTTTCTCCACTTTTAATAAGTTAGTCTCATTCAAATTAAGAGGATACTATAAGATTTCCAAAAAGTCATTTCTTATGCAAATCTAAGCTCCCAGTCAAGAGTTAAGGCCATCTGTAGGTCGAGGTATCATTCTGTAAAAAATACGAGTTCTTGATCTTCCCATTTGGAGTCGAAAATGCATGCAACCTCCAAAATAACGAAATTCAGAATTTCAAACATTTCCATTTAATAATTCGAGTTAGTCTTCATCCACCAATTCTTCTTGAGATTTTTGAAACTCTGAAACCTAAAAGTCTGAAATTTTGGACATTCAGGATTTGAGATTTCAGACATTTTGATGTGTTTTTATGTTTCAGCTCTCTAAACATATGAAACTTGAACATTGAAAATCCAAACCCCAAAAATCTAAAAGCTCTGAAAATGTCACTGCGTTAACTCTGAAACCATGTTTTTCTTTCAAAATCTGAACCCTTATGAGTTATGGACTTTCGTGGATTTCAAAATTTTTGGTCACATTTCCTGTTTTGTCACCAAAGACTCCGAAACTCTGAATTTTGCATCTCCAAAACTCAGAAACCTAAAATTTTAAAATTTCATAATTTCATAATTTTGGAACCTTTTTCACTTTTCATCCCTTTGTGCACCCCAAAATATCAAAAACTCTGAAACCTAAAATTTCAAAATTTCAGACTTTCACAATTTCAGATTTCGGGCATTTGACACTTTCGAACCTTTTTCAAATTTTTCCCGCCCTATCTCCTAAATGTCAAAAATATGAAGTCCAAACAATTTGATCCTTTCTCCATTCTTCCACTTGATCTCTGATCTCCTTCGATGTTCCCTTGGCCATTCATTTATCGACCTTGCATTTCCATTGACAAGCCTTCCTGCACTTAATTTTTAAAATTGAAATGTGCGCTCACATGACTGATCCAACCTCTCCATTTCCTCTTGTGCAAGGTTGCATTTGATCAAAAAAATTCTGAAGGGAAAAATTTGATAACAAGTAGATCCTCTACAATTTGAATGTGTTCATCGAATAGAGATATAACAACTAACCTTCACCCAAAGAGCTTTCCCAATTGTAAAGTCCCACACTTTGGTAAAAGTTCCATGTTATGCAATCACATTGATATCTCCAACGCATCGAGATGCATACATTCGGGGTGTTGTGATTTGGCATCAACAAACACTTCCTTCCCCCTTTAGGGCACAATTTTAAACACATTAGTCAGTCCTCTTTTGGGACGCATACTCCTCAACATGTCAAATGCAATGAAAAATGAGCGGGGAATCATTTAGGTGAATCAATCACCCCACACAAGTAGTTCATAGTCACAATTCAACATACCACAATACCAAGACAACACATTTTTCATCATTATACAAGGCTAAGATCCTTACTTGGGTCCTTGAAACAACATAGACACCAATATCCAGGCCAAATAGTATCCCCTGGGAACCCCTAACCCTTCCTAGATTCCTATGACTAGGGAGACGTTACTGAAAAATTCTTCATGTAGCAAAGTCAAAAAATTCACACAACTTTTATAGGGTATACAATTCTTAGCACACAACATACAACATTTTCTTTTTCGACATTGGGTCAAAAATGGTCGAATGAGATCATACTTTTACACATAATCTACAGTGATGTTCCATATTATGGGAAGAAGTTAAATGTTTCAAGATAAAGCCATACTCTTCTCCCTACAATTCTTCCATGTCATTTGTGTGAGATCTCCTAAAAACATAGAGCCGACACAACTAGTGTGAGATCTCCCAAAAACTTGGTTTTCTACAACATCTACAAGATCCTTTCTATACTCTTTCCTCATCATGGATTAGGTGCACATGTTCCTTTTTCAAATTTTTCATTTTACATACTTCATTACATACTTTTTACACATATACATGCATATTTCAATACTTGTTTGTTCTTATCTTTTGCAGGTCCATTTGTATGGTAAGTGATAGGTACAAGTTTTAAAAAAACACCAACAACATCACACTCATAAGCATCGACATTAATAAAAGTCTCATTAGCAATATCTAAAACATGTGTTTCCACCTTAGGTTCATTATCTCACCACTTTTTACACTTTCTCACCTTTAGTGACCACACTCCACATTTTTATCACCGCATATATTTCATTGACACTCTGCACTCTTTTCACCATCGATGTACATGGTTATCAGTGTACCTATCTTTATCTATTTTATGTTATCAAAATTTATATTAACAACATAAATTGGGTGAAAATCTAAACACAAAGTCACACACTTTAGGTAATTATCTAGTCCTCATCACATACTACTATTCATATAATTCATATGTAATGAAAGTAATAATTAACCCATGTCTTTAGCCATATTCACTTTATTTTTGTCGCCACTTTTGGTATTGCACACCTTATGACTCGGTATGACCTCCGAACAATCATTTTCTCTCGAGTTTCGACACTAACTCCTAGCTAAGAAGCCAGCTCCATCCGTCCACATCCCCTCTAGGCGCCTCGACCTCTTTATACTTTTTCACATCTTTTGGGTCATTTCTACTAGTTTGAGCATCTTATCTTTTTGTTAGTCATAATTTTTGGGGTTAATTAACAAATTCAAGCAAAGGAATCATATAAATATGAAGTTATGTGATTATAATAGGGGACCAAGTACTAACCATTCACTATCACCACCTAAGGTTGCATCCAAATTCTATCCAAGAGTATTGAATCATCCAAATTCTAGAATCCATTCAAGGGTAGGGAATACATTTATATATATACACTTCTTAGGAGGGGACTCTATGATATTCCATGCACACATATATTTACATATTTTAAATCTATCTACTTAATCACTATCTAGTGTGACATGTACAAGAGCTACCTAGGGCACGATTCCCCACACACATATAGAAATACATTGGGTCTGAAATGTAGTGTAGAACTCAATCGTAAGATCACTTGTCTAAAGATTGAGGATAGTCGACCCCATTTTGCATCTTTTTTTTAGGATTTGATGTCTCTTTAAGATTTTTACATGTAATTATTTCATTGCGGGTTTCCAACGACCTTTGCAAAAATTGTGGGACATAATAGTGACGAAAAATGAAGGACCTTTAACACCTTGTGTCATGTAAAAGATATTTTCTAAGAACTTTTGTAGTCACAAGCACCTTCTATAGGTTTGTCCCACATGCACTCCTGCCCCTTCTCGGCACCCCTCTAGCTTTCTCCTCTAGATCTATTTTTTTATGAACTTTGGCATGACATTTTTTTCTTCATATTGTCAATTTTTCTAGCTCTATACACCTTCTAAATATTTGAGAAATAGCTAAGTTATTTTATCCCTCTATTACAACCAGGGGTTTCACATTTTATACCTTAGTTTTCTTGGAATACTTTCTTTACTTAATTTATTAATCATTTAAATCTACAATAGCAATTAGATTAAACATTTTCATAGTATATTGATTCATATTTTTCTTAGTCAAATATTAACATTTACAAAAAAATAATATACAATATTATTACTATTATTATTGTTATTATTATTTTAAAAATATTATTAATATTAATATTATTATTAGAAATTCACTAACACTAATAGTACTAATATCATGATTGACATCATCATTATCATCATGGTTATTCTCATTTTAATAGTCTTCATTGTTGGCATTGACCTTTTTGTCATCATCATTTTCATGGTTTTCATTATTGTCATCGTCATCATCATCATCATCATCATCATCATCATCATCATCATCATCATCATCATCATCATCATTATCATAATCATCAATATCATCATCATCATCATCATCATCATCATCATCATTATTTTCATCATCATGTTCCACATCATCGCATCATCATCATCATCATCATCATCATTGTCCTTGTCATAATCATTATTAACAATCGTCTTCATCATCATAACCATCTCCACTATTTTAATCATATTTATAATATAATTTTATGTATCATTTGTGATAAAATTGTATATGAAGAATATAATTTTTCACCTTATAAAATATATAATTTATAAAAAAACAAAAATATGATTTACAATATGCCTATAAATATAAAATTTCAAAGCAAAAATTTAAATCTCATCAAATATAAGTTTATTAAGAGAATTTAAAAATAAAAAAATACTATATCTAGTATTAATATTAATATAAATGTTGTCTCTAATGTTAATATTAATATTAATGATATCAGTAATACTTATCTGTAGGAATTTTCACACTTTAGATGTTCCCTAAATTTCCTTAAAACCATTCTATATGGAAGAGAATGGAGTCATATTTCTAGAAACAAATTACTGATCAAATTAGATATTGTCTACTCTAGATATTGTTCATGAAATAACAAGAGTGTGTATAGTGAAATAGGGGCACATATGACGTAAAAACTAGACATGTGGAAAAAAATGAAAATGGGTCGATGTGGCATCAATAAGTGGTATGGGGAAAAATGATATCCTTGTTTTAACCATAGGTATTCAACATTCAAACATAGGTATTTTCAACTATGGGTCGAATTTAATTTTAGAGGGGTATGTGGCCAAAATTGAATTCCAAGTAACTCATCAAGCTTGAAGATTGAGTTGGGTGAGCTCATGACCTAGTGGAGGGTGGACTTGAAAGGAAAGTTATGCCACCTCACCACTGATATACACGCGACCTCATGAGTTAACATGCTATCTCGCCCATCGATAGAGGCTACATATTACATTTAGTGCAATAGTCCAACAATAAGGGGGATCATCCGTACCATGATGAGACCAAACATATTCAAACTTGCACTAGGAGATCTATAAGTATTATTTCAAATATGGCCATAGTTTTCCTCCGATATGCCAAGGTTGTCATTATTCAAATAGTTAAGCCCATATGGGTAAAAATAAATATAAACATGGCCATCACCACGTAATAAGCAGATGAGATAAGCCTCATTAAGCATTGAAAACAACCATTGAATGGAAAATGTGGGTCTAAGTCCCAAACATGAAAAATATGTGTCGGTGTTGGTTGGGGTGGTTCAACCCCTAACCATAGGGTTGAAAAAAATCCCCCACCGCTACGACATAGGGGGTCCACAAGCCTATATAAGGGCTAATTGGATTTTATACACGCTAAGGTTGATGACTGTTTGTAAAGCCATAACATAGAAATTTTGTAAAAATGAGTTTTTGAAGAATTTAGGATAACTTTGAGGACTTGGTGTACACTGGAAATTTTTACATACTTCAAAATTTATCATTATGCATGTGTTATTTTTGCATTTTGGATTCTTTTTTATGTCATTTTTTGCAGTGAGGTTTATTAGAAAACATATAACCAAAGGGATAAGCTATTGAATTGCTTAGAGAAGTTTGAGGACATACACCGATAGTTTTGTGGCCCTTCAAAGGTCTAAAGACACAAAATTGTAGGTTAGGGATTTATTATTGGTGATTGTAAGGTTATTGTACTTGCAGTTTAAAGAATTTTTAATAAATTGATTCATGAATATGAACCGGAAGATGTAGGTAATTGATGAGCTCATGAACGCTTGTAGTTTCATCTCTATGATATTATTTATTTTTCAGTTTGAATTATGATTTATTTTTGTATTTAATCATTAAAATTAAATTCATGAAATAATTTTTATCATATTATGACAATTTCAGAGAAACATTTAAATTAAGTCTTAAGAGTATTGATCGAACATTGAAAAATAATGATTTTGAAAATCATTAAGTTCTATTTTGTATCACTTAAAATTTAAATTTAAATCAGATTCTAATAGTATTTTGATAAAATTTTATTCACAAAATTTTATGAATTTATAGATCTGTTGAAAAATTAAAAAATAGGGCGTCTATTATCATTTACGGAACAAGTTTTGTATCATAGTTTGATTTCATTCCTTCAAACTTGCTATGTGTGTATCACAAAAGCATGTACTTTAGACACTTTTTTATCTCAGTTTCATACTACTATTTAGAAGGTTTTGAGTGAATAAAGTACTAATTAACCCCGTCATTTTGCCATCTTGTTTTTTTAATTTCGTCATTACTCACCTCTTGCACTCATATGCCCAGTCTGTTTTTGTCATTTGTCATTATTTTAACATTGACTAGTGTTCCTAGATAACTCAAGGGGCACCCGTGGGTGCCCTAGTCTTACCGGGGTCCATCACCATTTTTCACTTTCCCACAACATTTTAGGTTCTTTCTATCGTTTTAGATCTTTATCTTTGTCATGGTTGGAATTTTCGGGGTAAATTATGAAATTTGATCAAGAGAACACTATAATTATAAATTTATGAGACCATAATGAGGGACTAAGATCTAGTCATTACTATCATCCATCTAGAGGTGCATCCATCAATTACATTAGAGATCACTTCCATCCACATAGCTCTATCACAAGACAAAAGGCTAGGACATCTACATCACATAGTTAATAGGGGAGGAATTCTATTTTATTCCATGAACACATGCTATTAAATTTTCTACATTTAGTTATTGATCTCCACTTCATAAAATGATACTTTCATAAGAGAACTTAAGGAACATTATGCACACACTCACAAGAACTTTATTTGGGTCTGAAATGTAGTAAAATTATTAGTTAGTAAGCCCATTGTTGTAGAAAATGAGGTCAGTCCAACCCAATCATTTGTATTTTCATTTTTAGGTTTTTGATACTTATTTTGGTCTTGTATAGATATTTTTATCATATTGGATTATTGGCGACTTCGACACAAGACAAAAATCTGATGTGATAGATAGTGATGGTTATTAACCATTTCTAAACTTGTAAAGGTAATTTTCAAAGCTTTCACATAGACTAGGGTGCGCATTTTGTAAACCGAGCACCCGTAGGCCCCTAGTCCCTCTCTAGGTTCCTTAGTATAGATATATCCTCCAGATCCACCCTTTTCGGTACTTCAACACAATTTTTCCTACTTCTATATTTTCTAGTCACACCTACGACATAGTCTCGTCACTTTGTTGAATCATCTCGAGTCATTTCCTCACTCTCTTTTGCAAATTAGGGTTAGCATTTCCTTTTGGATATTTATTTATCTCATTTACATTATTATTTACTACATTTATCTACTTTATTATAGTTGTTCATGGCTTAAATTAACTATAGCTTTTACTACATAGTCCATTTTTAGTTAGTCATCTTGGTGAGCCCGACATTTTCGAACTTCCTTTTTCATCACGTCATATCCTTATCAAGTTATAGCTCAATATTTTTACCCTACCTATGCACCCACTAAGGTCTCGGGAATAGTCACTATTGCTAGTGATTTCATGCACATGCATACCAAACATCCTCCTCCTTTTGTCACACCTAAGGATAATTCATATATTAATGTAGTTACTAATTATCATAATCATCTAAATCCACCTACATCTCCACTCACATCTATTCAACTATCCAATACTCCAGCAGATCCTCATGTAGCCTCTAAAGGTTATCACATCATTGAACAAGTTAAAACACACCTATTAAGATCTCTCTTTATGAACTATTTCGTAACGCATCATATTGTCGTAATACACTCAAAACTTCCTTTGTGTCATCGACAATGAATTTGAAAACTATGTTGTGTCCATTACAAATATTATATAGTCTCTTTGTAACTTACCTCATGCTATATCTTTTATCGATGAAGATATGTCTCCTTTTAATAAAAGTAATCCATATGCTGGTTTTCTTATCACTTTGTCATTGTTAGCACTACTTACATTAAAATTGTCCTCATTGATAATGGATCATCCATCAACTTGTGTGCTTGGTCAATTTTAAAGCAATTGGGTATTAGCGATGATTTAATTACTACAAATTCTACCCTCATTCACAATTATGACTCAACCACTCACTCATGTCTCGATACTATTTCATGACATATTTGTGTTGGGACTAATACTATTATTACCGACTTTTATGTTATCGATACCTCTTTCTGTTTAATCTTTTATTAGGAAGGCATTGGATTCACATTGTCCCTTCTACTTTTCATCAATGTGTTAAGTTCTTGCATGATGGTTATGAACATACCATCACCACTTATCCTGAGCCATTCAAATGTTGTTTCATAGATACCATTACTTCTATGCCCACACCACCTTCCCAACATATTCCATATAGCAGCTTTGGTACTTATGACAGCGTCAATCTAGCACTTTGCAGTCTCCTACTACCACTTCAATGCTCCAGCTATATCCACTCATAGAAGGGCCATTATTTCACCTCAATATTTGTCCCTACAAGTGTTCCATCTGCACTAATTGTGGCATGTTCTACTCATCCAACTTTGTTGTCATCCATTAACGTACTTGATAGTGCCACACAATAAGGTAATGCTTACACTTATGATTCCGAGGATTCTAATCACTTGGTTAATGCTATTTAACTCACTGATGAGTTGTTAGGGAAACTCAATTTAATTCCTCTAGGTGTATATGATTCTTATTTTGAAGAAACCTTTGTGGCCTATGGTCGAGGAGAGTATAGGTTTAAGACCCCTCCATCTACAAATTCTATAGTATTGTATCATGGATCTGTCCATAATTTTGACGATATTTCCTCTCCTCCTCCATGGATCATAGCTCCATTGCTTCCTTTTACATGCACAATATTCATTAATAGCTTATTTTGGTAACACATCCCCATCAAATATAATTTCTTAGAAAATATTTGTACACATACCAATTTGGCTAGGTTTGGCATAACCCTCAATAAAAATTTCCACCTCTTCACTCACCACATATCTATCATGGCTATTTTCACACTACAAAATATTTTGTCTTACGTGTATTTCATCTCATGGTCTTTATTGTGTGCACCCCTCATGACTATCCACTCACACTTGTACAATCCTAGCTTTATTAAATTGGCAGTAGAATAGATGTTCATCACTCATTACTAACATTTCCTATGCCTCTTTATCGTATCTCTATTCATAATGATTGTTCTCCCACTTACATTCCAAACATCTCTCATTTGCACGGTCACAATTTCCAAAAATCACCTTTAATAATGAGTAATATAAAATAAACATGTACATACTCCATCACAATGGGTCCTTATATGACCCTTAGCATTCAATAGTTTATCAATTTTCGATGTTGCTCCAATTGGTTTTGATCATGAAAATGACAATCTTTGTCATAAGACTCATAGCCATCTTTTCTATCATATATTTGGGGGACATTGCATCTATTCGCCTCCACTCACTTTAACATCTATAATCTTTGAGTTTTCATATAGGCATATTTCATCATACATTTTAGCATCATCATTACCCAATGACACACTCTTCTTCTTTAGTTCACACTTGACTATTGAGGGATTACTACAAATGCGAACCCCACACACTTGCACTATATCGATTACACATCATGTTTCATCATAAATCACATATCACATGCCATACATTATACATTTCATCTACAAAATTTTGACATTTGTGCATTTACATAGCATATACCATACTATTCCTTATTACATATGTGTCTAACATTACATAATCCTATATATTACATTTCTAGACTATATATATACATTACACTATACACATTACGTTTTTACACATTCTAAACATATTGCACTCTATTTCACACTTCACATTTTAAAATATTATCTTCATTACATGGTTGTCTTGTATCATTACATATGCTACATTATCTTCAACACCAAACAATAACCACCGATGACGCAATTTATTTCCTTGGTCCATATTCAAATGCCGAGGGTTTACAAATCAAATGAACCTTACCTTCATCACACATTTTTGACCTTTAATCATGTGAAATTTCCAATCTCGTGACATACCCTTTAGGCTAATCGTCACTTATTCTACCGGTTTGTAGTGGTATAAACCATAGGCTACAATACCACTCCCTCCTTTCATCTTGTAGTGCTATACACTTAGGGATAAATCATCACTCATACATTCATCTTATACTTATATACACTTAAGATAAACCATAACTTATACGTTATGTTGGTACCCAAATTGATTCTCCTCAAAGTCTGAAGCAGATCACGGGTTTGACAAGAAGCTTAGAGATAGATAGATCATAGTGAGTAATTTTGTAATTGGGGATCGGATCTAAATAGCCCTCAGATCACTCGAGATGCGGAGAAATGGATAGTACCCTCAAGAGGATTTGACCTATCCTCACAACTTTATTGTTGTGCCTTTCAACTAGGGTGAGAGGACACTTTTGTATCCTACTAAATGTGGAAGGAGATGGAGATATCCTTCCTTGTGAAGTGTTTAAGAAGAAATTGAAGAAAATATGATCAATATAACAAAACCTAGCTCTCACAGTTGTCACACTAGATAATGGATATATTTTCTAAGCAAGATTCAATCTACTAAAGACATTTAGAATCCCGATTGTTTCTACATGTTTTGGTGGTAGAGATTATGCATTATGTGTACACATAGGACAAACAGGGGTAGTATGGGTAAGATTAGTTGTTTTTAAATGAGTTTTGGTGTGAGGTGAGGAGGGATGAACTTGACTCACTAGATCCTTAAGAACTTTTAAAAAAAATAGAGAGCTCAACAAAATAATGCTTCAGCATAGCTAGGATGTTCCCTTAACAAGAAAGTGTTCTTCAATGGAGGCCCAGCTAAGAACTTTTCACATAAAATTCAAGGATCCAAAATGAAGGCTCAAATTGGAAAACTTAACTGAACATTATCAATCTCTGTTTCATCATGCCTAAGATACTCTCAAAGGCTAACAAATAATCTTATAGTCATGCTAGGAGGACCACATTGATTTTTAATTTATTTATTTCACTATCAAATGAAATATCTTTTGATAAATGAAATTTCAAATGCCACTGAACTATCACAAGGATAATATCTCATGTGATTCACACAGATTTTAATGCAATAATACAACGGGAACAAGAAAATATACTTACAAACATTAAGAAATGAAAAAAACAACTTTTGTCAAAAAATAACACATATCAACTCAAGTTTGACTAAATTTATCAGCAAGGGAAATTTTCTAGAACAATATCGAGCTTGCCAATGGTCAGTGATGATCTCATAACCACCTTGAAATGATCAAATTTAACAAAAAAGAGATTAAACAGTTTCTTCGGATGGTTCCTCAAAAAGACAGACTCTATCAAGCTTTTCTCTTAGAAAAATCAGTCCTAGCCTCTAATAATCCAAACATTTGCACTAAAAATTCATGAAGTTTAAAACATTTGACAACGAGTCCTTTTTCCCCAAAAAGGAAGAAACATTCAATGTACTAGTTCTCGTCATGATCTTGATTGCGATTCCAAGAATCCTATTTTCAAAAGTTGTCATGCGCTTCGGAGAGGTAGATTTCTTCAAAAGATATTGGCATTCAATTATTTCTCTTGGTAGAACACTCTTCCTCCCATTCGTCACCTACTTCACCCTTAATCTATCAAATATGGTTCCTTGTGTGGTGAGGAAGGAAAGATTGGAAAACTAGATCGAACCGGATATCCAAATTACATATTAATGGTAGAAGACATCTCCAGATTTTCCTCACCAAATTTAGATATCAAATTAACTCCCCTTCTCTATTTGGCGTGCAAGAAATATCAAGAAATCATGAAGACCCACATTTCCGGGAGCTTTGGAGTGAAAATAGGGGAAAACTTAGATATAGATGCATAGTTGCTATTTATTTCTATTTTGAATTTGGGTCATCCACGTCGGAGGTCCAATTTTAAAATGGTCCTGGATGTTGCATTTTTCCTTTTAAAATTTTTTGCAGAAAAAAGTAAAATTTTCACATTTTTCTTCACACCTATGCCCTTGAAAAATGGGCCTGACACGTGTCCTAAGGTGGGTCCCAACGGAAATGTGCTCCTTTTCTTCACTTTAACCCCTTTTCACAAAAGGAAAATTTTCCAAATTTCCTTCAAGTCCACACCTCCATCGTTAACCTTCACAACAAAATTGACTCATCCTTATCGGGTTTGTGGCCATTTTGATGATTTCAAACTTTTGTTGATACGAGGCAAAAATCCAAGTTTCCCCTGATGGTCACCTTTCCCCTTTAGAATTTTCAAACCAATTTTGAACATCCTTTGTTGGGCTTTTCACCATTTTGATGATTTTAACCTTTAATGATAAGAGGAAAATAATCTAAGTTGGCCTTGTGGTCACCGCCACACCCCTTTGACTTTTTAAACTACCATGCGTCTCAATGGTGCATGTCGAGATGGTTCCCAAGAATTGAGACCCCTGAATGATAGTCATCTCACCACGTGTCCTAGACTGGAAAAAATTGTTTGAAAGTTGAAAGCTCAATCAAAGGAACCATGTTTTAGGGTTCGAGGCAATCTCCTTTGGCCATTGAAAAGTCCAAGAAAATGTAAAGTGAGCGGAAGCCACCAAGTGTCCTCGTGGTGCTTATTCTAAATAAAACTCAAGGGCCGGTTCAAACATACATGGTCCCTCTAAAATTGTACCAACCGCATAAAAATTGTCTAAGTCCGGGTGGAGCAGCTGAGTACTCCACTTATCCTCCCGGCATAACTCCAAGACCAAAATAAAAAGAAAACCTCAAAAGAGCATCGTTCTTGCACGTGGAAAAATTTTGGGTCAAGGAAATCCATAGAATTTTTAGAGTGCCCCGCTAGGCTGCATCTAACCAAAAGGAGCCACATTTCCAATTATGCAAAGATGAAAAATTTAACGTGGAAAATTCACCCATCATACCGTAAAATGCAAGAAACAACTATCTCGAGCCCGTAGATGAAAATTTCTTTAAGGAAAAAGGATTTAGAAATGGTACAAGGCTCAAACGCAATCCTCCGACCTACATCCATTCATTTTTCTTCAAGTATTTAGGACATAATAACAGGGGACAACAATTCCGAATTTTGGAAGATGGAAGGAATAGAGAGGTTGAGATTTACATCCAATTTACAGACTTTTTTAGATGAACAGAGAAACAAGGACATAACTATGGATCCATAAGTGATTCTCGGTCTAGGAAAGGATTGATTGGAGCAAAAAAATGGAGAATAAAGTCTTTTCAAGCACAACACGGGGAGATAAAATGTGACAGGGGCCACAAATTGATGAATTTTAATGGTAAATGGGGTGAGACAAATCCGAGAACCAACATAAGAATTGGCTTAGGATGGGCACTCCTTGTGAGTGCCACAAGGACCAAATAATAGAACAAGTGTCAAAAATATCCATTGGGCAAAGGAGTCAACTTGTAGAGCACAACACTGAATCGTCTTTCAAAAAATGAACCAAGAAACTAGCAAAACCAGGCCACCAGGGGTTAGAACAAACAAAACCATGAAATGAAGACAAAAAACAAACCAACAAACTACACACTATATAGATGATGCTCAATTTGATTATGGTGAATCAGTCCAAGATGATGTTATATTATTACAACTTGTTCACCCATCTACACCTTTTACTTGAAACCTCCATATCCGATAAGATTTCTTTCACCATGGTGTGGGAACATAAGAAACAACTTTAGATATTAGAATGTAAGGCCTGAAAATATTTATTGCTTTTAATAAGGCAAATGCATGCTTCTCCATAATTGTGTATTTCAGCTCAGCCCCCTACAATGCCTTACCAAAAAGGTAATTGGTCTCTCAACCCTTCATCATCCTTCTCAAACATGATAGATTCAATAGTGTTTTCTAAAGCAAAAGAAAAGAGTTGGAAAGGATTTTTATAATCTAGAGCTGCTAAAATAGGGGCATGATTTAATGCCTCCTTGATTTGATTGAAAGCGTGAATGACATCCTCCCCCATTTGATGGCCTCGGTCCTTCTTTAGCATGCAAGTGATTGGAATGGTCAACTCGAGAAAAGTTTGATATGAATCTCCGATAAATTCTATCTACCGAAAGAAGGATTCAATCCCTTTCTTGGTTATTAGTATTGGGACCTTCTTTGATGGACTCTACCCTTTCTCGGATCTATAATTACCCCCTCTTGTGACACAATGTTCCCAGTAACTTTGCCTTCTACAATTCAAAATGACACTTCTTTAGATTGAGTGAAATGCCATATTATCTACATCTTATTAGCATTTTCTCCAAGTTGTGCTAATGGTCACCTCTCTTCTTGTAGAACACAGTTATATCATCTTGGTATACAACAATAAAATCATTAATGTAACCAGCAAAAGGAACATCCATTTCTCTTTGAAAGGTTTCTCCATTATTCATCAGTCTGAAGGACATCCTGACATATACATAAGTCCCCCGAGGGGTGGTAAAGGAAGTCTTAATTATTTCTGATTCCTTCACCACAACTTGGTTATAACTAAGGAAACCATCCAGGGTAGAAAGAATCTCAGACCCAGTCACTAGCTGCAGCATGTTTTCCATGTTTGGCAAAGGATAATTATCCTTCATTGATGCTCAGTTCAGAATTTTAAAATCCACACATAGCCTGATGTCACCATTCTTCTTTCTAACTAGTACTAGGTTTGCAACCCAAGAAGAATACCTTGTGGGCTGAATAATCCCTCCATCCCTTAGTTTCTTCAATTCTTCTTGCATTTTAAGAGATAAAAGTGGATTGATTGGCCTCTATTTCTGCCTGAATGGTTTTGCATTATATTCCAAGGGAATCTCATGTTGAAATAGATCCTCTCTGTATGCCTTTAGTTCAGAATAAGTCCAAGCCATGCAATCTTGATATTTTTCAGCAATTGGACATAAGATTGTTTTTCCTCCTTGCTGAGATTGCTTCCCAACCAAATCTTCCTTGGTTTCTCCTTTTTGCCAAGGTCATGCTCCTCAACATCCCTTGAGGTTGTTATGCATATTTTAATAATGTGATCAACATTATCAAAGTTGGACTCAAGAGTAACCATCCCTTTGGGAATGGTATTAGTCTTTAGTTGGATGATGCCTTTTCCAAACAAGGTTTCTTTACCCTCTATTGCACACACCATTGGCTCCCAATCAATACTTTGATAAAAAAACTCTCCTTTATTCTGCAAAAATCTTCCGACCTAATAATCATCATCAAAAACCTGCCAATGCTTAATATTTTCAGGGACATATGCCCTTGTAACACCTCAACATCATAGTCACAATATGGAGACACTGCACAATTATTAAACTGAGATCCCAATACTACAAGTTTGTCTACCAATTCATTGAACTTCCTATCCTAATGCACAATATTAAATGAATCAAACATCTCAATGAGATCAAAACTACATGCTTGTATTGTTGCATTCACCGATTTTTGTGGCATACAGCTTTTCTAACTTGCTTGCAAATTAATTATGAATCTCCTTGACAATGATGTCTTTAGCCCCATATTTCCAAGAAATCCTCCGACCTAACAAGAGTGCATCATACTCATCAATGTTGTTACTGCACTCAAAGTTTATTTTGAAAGGATAAATCATCACTCATACATTCATCTTATACTGATATACACTTAAGATAAACCATAACGTATACGTTATGTTGGTACCCAAATTGATTCTCCCTCAAAGTCTGAGCAGCATCACAGGTTTGACAAGAAGCTTAGAGATAGATAGATCATAGTGAGTAATTTTGTAATTGGGGATCGGATCTAAATAGCCCTCGGTCACTCGGGATGCGGAGAAATGGATAGCACCCTCAAGAGGATTTGACCTATCCTCACAACTTTATTGTTGTGCCTTTCAACTAGGGTGAGAGGACACTTTTGTATCTGCTAAATGTGGAAGGACATGGAGATATCCTTCCTTGTGAAGTGTTTAAGAAGAAATTGAAGAAAATATGATCTATTCAATAAAACCTAACTCTCACAAGTTGTCACACTAGATAATGGATATATTTTCTAAGCAAGATTCAATCTACTAAAGACGTTTAGAATGCTGATTGTTTCTATATGTTTTGGTGGTAGAGATTATGCATTATGTGTACACATAGGACAAACATGGGTAGTATGGGTAAGATTAGTTGTTTTTAAATGAGTTTTGGTGTGAGGTGAGGAGGGATGAACTTGACTCACCGATCCTTAAGAACTTTTAAAAAAATAGAGAGCTCAACAAAATAATGCTTGAAAGATAGCTAGGATGTTCCCTTAACAAGAAAGTGTTCTTCAATGGAGGCCCACTTTCAAGACTTTTCACATAAATTTCAAATGCCACCGAACTATCACAAGGATAATATCTCATGTGATTCACACTGATTTTAATGCAATAATACAACGGGAACAAGAAAATATACTTACAAACATTAAGAAATGAAAAAACACAACTTTTGTAAAAAAATAACACATATCAACTCAAGTTTGACTAAATTTATCGCCAGGGAAATTTTCTAGAACAATATCGAGCTTGCCAATGGTCAGTACACTCATAACCACCTTGAAATGATCAAATTTAACAAAAAGAGATTAAACAGTTTCTTCGATGGTTCCTCAAAAGACAGACTCTATCAAGCTTTTCTCTTAGAAAAATCAGTCCTAGCCTCTAATAATCCAAACATTTGCACTAAAAATTCATGAAGTTTAAAACATTTGACAACAAGAGTCCTTTTTCCCCAAAAAGGAAGAAACATTCAATGTACTAGTTCTCGTCATGATCTTGATTGCGATTCCAAGAATCCTATTTTCAAAAGTTGTCATGCGCTTCCGGGGAGGTAGATTTCTTCAAAAGATATCGGCATTCAATTATTTCTCTTGGTAGAACACTCTTCCTCCCATTCGTCACCTACTTCGCCCTTAATCTATCAAATATGGTTCCTTGTGTGGTGAGGAAGGAAAGATTGGAAAACTAGATCGAACCGGATATCCAAATTACATATTAATGGTAGAAGACATCTCCAGATTTTCCTCACCAAATTTAGATATCAAATTAACTCCCCTTCTCTATTTGGCGTGCAAGAAATATCAAGAAATCATGAAGACCCACATTTCCAGGGAGCTTTGGAGTGAAAATAGGGAAAACTTAGATATAGATGCATAGCTGCTATTTATTTCTATTTTGAATTTGGGTCATCCACGTGGAGGTCCAATTTTAAAATGGTCCTGGAGGTTGCATTTTCCTTTTAAAAATTTTTGCGAGAAAAAAGTAAAATTTTCACATTTTTCTTCACACCTATGCCCTTGAAAAATGGGCTTGACACGTGTCCTAAGGTGGGTCCCAATAGAAACGTGCTCCTTTCATTCACTTTAACACCTTTTTCACAAAAGGAAAATTTTCCAAATTTCCTTCAAGTCCACACCTCCATCGTTAACCTTCACAACAAAAATTGACTCATCCTTATCAGGTTTGTGGGCCATTTTGATGATTTCAAACTTTTGTTGATACGAGGCAAAAATCCAAGTTGCCCACGATGGTCACCTTTCCCCCCTTTAGAATTTTCAAACCAATTTGAACATCCTTTGTTGGGCTTTTCGCCATTTTGATGATTTTAACCTTTAATGATAAGAGGAAAATAATCTAAGTTGGCCTGTGTGGTCACCGCCACACCCCTTTTGACTTTTTAAACTACCATGCTGCGTCTCAATGGTGCATGTCGAGATGGTTCCCAAGAATTGAGACCTCAATGAGAGTCGTCTCACCACGTGTCCTAGACTGGAAAAAATTGTTTGAAAGTTGAAAGCTCAATCAAAGGAACCATGTTTTAGGGTCTCGAGGCAATCTCCTTTGGCCATTGAAAAGTCCAAGAAAAATGTAAAGTGAGCGGAAGCCACCAAGTGTCCTCATGGTGCTTATTCTAAATAAAACTCAAGGGCCAGGTTCCAAACATACATGGTCCCTCTAAAATTGTACCAATCGCATAAAAAATTGTCTAAGTCCGGGTGGAGCAAGTGAGTACTCCACTTATCCTCCCGCATAACTCCAAGACCAAAACAAAAAGAAAACCCTCAAAAGAGCATCGTTCTTGCATGTGGAAAAATTTTGGGTCAAGGAAATCCATAGAATTTTTAGAGTGCCCCGCTAAGCTTTGCATCTAACCAAAAGGAGCCACATTTCCAATTATGGAAAGATGAAAAATTTAACGGGAAAATTCACCCATCATACCGTAAATGCAAAAAACAACTATCCGAGCCCGTAGATGAAAATTTCTTTAAGGAAAAAGATTTAGAAATGGTACAAGGCTCAAATGCAATCCTCGACTGCATCCATTCATTTTTCTTTAAGTATTTAGGACATAATAACAGGGGACAACAATTCCAAATTTTGGAAGATGGAAGGAACAGGAGAGGTTGAGCTTTACATCCAATTTACAGACTTTTTAGATGAACAGAGAAACAAGGACACAACTATGGATCCATAAGTGATTCTCGGTCTAGGAAAGGATTGATTGCAGCAAAAAAATGGAGAACAAAGTCTTTTCAAGCACAACACGGGGAGATAAAATGTGATAGGGGCCACAAACTGATGAATTTTAATGGTAAATGGGGTGAGACAAATCCGAGAACCAACATAAGAATTGGCTTAGGGATGGGCACTCCTTGTGAGTGCCACAAGGACCAAATAGAACAAGTGTCAAAATATCCATTGGGCAAAGGAGTCAACTTGTAGAGCATAACACCCGAATCGTCTTTCAAAAATGAACCAAGAAACTAGCAAAACCAGGCCACCAGGGGTTAGAACAAACAAAACCATGAAAGACAGAAAACAAACCAACAAACTACACACTATATAGATGATGCTCAATTTGATTATGGTGAATCAGTCCAAGATTATGTTATATTATTGCAACTTGTTCACCCATCTACACCTTTTACTTGAAACCTCCATATCTCGATAAGATTTCTTTCACCATGGTGTGGGGAACATAAGAAACAACTTTAGATATTAGAATGTAAGGCCCTGAAAATATTTATTGCTTTTAATAAGGCAAATGCATGCTTCTCCATAATTGTGTATTTCAGCTCAGCCCCTCTACAATGCCTTACTGAAAAAGTAATTGGTCTCTCAACCCCTTCATCATCCTTCGCAACATGATAGATTCAACAAGTTTTACAAGCAAAAGAAAAGAGTTGGAAAGGATTTTTATAATCTAGAGCTGCTAAAATAGGGGCATGATTTAATGCCTCCTTGATTTGATTGAAAGCGTGAATGACATCCTCCCCCATTTGATGGCCTGGTCCTTCTTTAGCATGCAAGTGATTGGAATGGTCAACTCGTAAAAGTTTGATATGAATCTCTTGATAAATTCTATCTACCGAAAGAAGGATTCAATCCCTTTCTTGGTTATTGGTATTGGGACCTCACGATGGACTCTACCCTTTCCGGATCTATAATTACCCCCTCTTGTGACACAATGTTCCCGGTAAAGAACTTTGCCTTCTACAATTCGAAATGACACTTCTTTAGATTGAGTGAAATGCCATATTATCTACATCTTATTAGCATTTTCTCCAAGTTGTGCTAATGGTCACCTCTCTTCTTGTAGAACACGGTTATATCATCTTGGTATACAACAATAAAATCATTAATGTAACCAAAGTGAAAAGGAACATCCATTTCTCTTTGAAAGGTTTCTCCATTATTCATCAGTCGAAGGACATCCTGACATATACATAAGTCCCCGGGGTGGTAAAGGAAGTCTTAATTATTTCGATTCCTTCACCACAACTTGGTTATAACTAAGGAAACCATCCAGGGGTAGAAAGAATCTCGAGACCCGAGTCACTAGCATTGCAGATGTTTTCCATGTTTGGTAAAGGATAATTATCCTTCATTGATGCTCTGTTCAGATTTTTAAAATCCACACATAGCCTGATGTCACCATTCTTCTTTCTAACTAGTACTAGGTTTGCAACCCAAGAAGAATACCTTGTGGGCTGAATAATCCCTCCATCCCTTAGTTTCTTCAATTCTTCTTGCATTTTAAGAGATAGGAGTGGATTGATTGGCCTCTGTTTTTGCCTGAATGGTTTTACATTATATTCCAAGGGAATCTCATGTTGAAATAGATCCTCTCTGTATGCCTTTAGTTCAGAATAAGTCCAAGCCATGCAATCTTGATACTTTTTCAGCAATTGGACATAAGATTGTTTTTCCTCCTTGCTGAGATTGCTTCCCAACCAAATCTTCCTTGGTTTCTCCTTTGTGCCAAGGTCATGCTCCTCAACATCCCTTGAGGTTGTTATGCATATGTTAATAATGTGATCAACATTATCAAAATTGGACTCAAGAGTAACCAGCCCTTTGGGAATGGTATTAGTCTTTAGTTGGATGATGCCTTTTCCAAACAAGGTTTCTTTACCCTCTTCTACACACACCATTGGCTCCCAATCAATACTTTGATAAAAAAACTCTCCTTTATTCTCGCAAAATCTTCCGACCTAATAATCATCATCAAAAACCTACCAATGCTTAATATTTTCGGGGACATATGCCCTTGTTAACACCTCAACATCATAGTCACAATATGGAGACACTTTGCACAATTATTAAACCGAGATCCCAATACTACAAGTTTGTCTACCAATTCATTGAACTTCCTATCCTAATGCACAATATTAAATGAATCAAACATCTCAATGAGATCAAAAACTACATGCTTGTATTGTTGCATTCACGATTTTTGTGGCATACGGTTTTCTAACTTGCTTGCAAATTAATTATGAATCTCCTTGACAATGATGTCTTTAGCCCCATATTTCCAAGCAATCCTCCTGACCTAACAAGAGTGCATCATACTCATCAATGTTGTTATATGCACTCAAAGTTTATTTTGAAAGGATAAATCATCACTCATACATTCATCTTATACTTGATATACACTTAAGATAAACCATAACGTATACGTTATGTTGGTACCCAAATTGATTCTCCCTCAAAGTCCGAAAGCAGATCACAGTTTGACAAGAAGCTTAGAGATAGATAGATCATAGTGAGTAATTTTGTAATTGGGGATCGGATCTAAATAGCCCTACCACTCGATGTGGAAAAATGGATAAAGCACCCTCAAGAGGATTTGACCTATCCTCACAACTTTATTGTTGTGTCTTTCAACTAGGGTGAGAGGACACTTTTGTATCTCTGCTAAATGTGGAAGGACATGGAGATATCCTTCCTTGTGAAGTGTTTAAGAAGAAATTGAAGAAAATATGATCTATTCAATAAAACCTAACTCTCACAAGTTGTCACACTAGATAATGGATATATTTTCTAAGCAAGATTCAATCTACTAAAGACGTTTAGAATCCCGATTGTTTCTATATGTTTTGGTGGTAGAGATTATGCATTATGTGTACACATAGGACAAACAGGGTAGTATGGGTAAGATTAGTTGTTTTTAAATGAGTTTTGGTGTGAGGTGAGGAGGGATGAACTTGACTCACCGTATCCTTAAGAACTTTTAAAAAATAGAGAGCTCAACAAAATAATGCTTCAAAGATAGCTAGGATGTTCCCTTAACAAGAAAGTGTTCTTCAATGGAGGCCCACTTTCAAGACTTTTCACATAAAATTCAAGGATCCAAAATGAAGGCTCAAATTGGAAAACTTAATCGAACATTATCAATCTCTGTTTCATCATGCCTAAGATACTCTCAAAGGCTAACAAATAATCTTATAGTCATGCTAGGAGGACCACATTGATTTTTAATTTATTTATTTCACTATCAAATGAAATCTCTTTTGATAAATGAAATTTCAAATGCCACCGAACTATCACAAGGATAATATCTCATGTGATTCACATGATTTTAATGCAATAATACAACGGAACAAGAAAATATACTTACAAACATTAAGAAATGAAAAAACACAACTTTTGTCAAAAATAACACATATTAACTCAAGTTTGACTAAATTTATCAAAGCAAGAGAAATTTTCTAGAACAATATCGAGAGATTGCCAATGGTCAGTACACTCATAACCACCTTGAAATGATCAAATTTAAAAAAAAGAGATTAAACAGTTTCTTCGGATGGTTCCTCAAAAAGACAAACTCTATCAAGCTTTTCTCTTAGAAAAATTAGTCCTAGCCTCTAATAATCCAAACTTTTGCACTAAAAATTCATGAAGTTTAAAACATTTGACAACAGAGTCCTTTTTCCCCAAAAAGGAAGAAACATTCAATGTACTAGTTCTCGTCATGATCTTGATTGCGATTCCAAGAATCCTATTTTCAAAAGTTGTCATGCGCTTCAGGGAGGTAGATTTCTTCAAAAGATATTGGCATTCAATTATTTCTCTTGGTAGAACACTCTTCCTCCCATTCGTCACCTACTTCTACCCTTAATCTATCAAATATGGTTCCTTGTGTGGTGAGGAAGGAAAGATTGGAAAACTAGATCGAACCGGATATCCAAATTACATATTAATGGTAAAAGAAATCTCCAGATTTTCCTCACCAAATTTAGATATCAAATTAACTCCCCTTCTCTATTTGGCGTGCAAGAAATATCAAGAAATCATGAAGACCCACATTTCCAAGAGCTTTGGAGTGAAAATAGGGGAAAACTTAGATATAGATGCATAAATGCTTATTTATTTCTATTTTGAATTTGGGTCATCCACGTCGAGGTCCAATTTTAAAATGGTCCTGGAGGTTGCATTTTCCTTTTAAAATTTTTTTGCGTAAAAAGTAAAATTTTCACATTTTTCTTCACACTATGCCCTTGAAAAATGGGCTTGACACGTGTCCTAAGGTGGGTCCCAATAGAAACGTGCTCCTTTCATTCACTTTAACCCCTTTTTCACAAAAGGAAAATTTTCCAAATTTCCTTCAAGTCCACACCTCCATCGTTAACCTTCACAACAAAAATTGACTCATCCTTATCGGCTTGTGGGCCATTTTGATGATTTCAAACTTTTGTTGATACGAGGCAAAAAATCCAAGTTGCCCCCGATGGTCACCTTTCCCCCTTTAGAATTTTCAAACCAATTTTGAACATCCTTTGTTGGGCTTTTCGGCCATTTTGATGATTTTAACCTTTAATGATAAGAGGAAAATAATCTAAGTTGGCCTGTGGTCACCGCCACCCTGACTTTTTAAACTACCATGCATCTCAATGGTGCATGTCGAGATGGTTCCCAAAATTGAGACCACGAATGAGAGTCGTCTCACCACGTGTCCTAGACTGGAAAAAATTGTTTGAAAGTTGAAAGCTCAATCAAAGGAACCATGTTTTAGGGTCTGAGGCAATCTCCTTTGGCCATTGAAAAGTCCAAGAAAAATGTAAAGTGAGCGGAAGCCACCAAGTGTCCTCGTGGTGTTTATTCTAAATAAAACTCAAGGGCCGCCTTCCAAACATACATGGTCCCTCTAAAATTGTACCAACCGCATAAAAATTGTCTAAGTCCTGGGTGGAGCAGCCGAGTACTCCACTTATACTCCCGGCATAACTCCAAGACCAAAACAAAAAGAAAACCCTCAAAAGAGCATCGTTCTTGCACGTGGAAAAATTTTGGGTCAAGGAAATCCATAGAATTTTTAGAGTCCCCCGCTAAGCCGCATCTAACCAAAAGGAGCCACATTTCCAATTATGTAAAGATGAAAAAAATTTAACGGGAAAATTCACCCATCATACCGTAAAATGCAAGAAACAACTATCTCGAGCCCGTAGATGAAAATTTCTTTAAGGAAAAAGATTTAGAAATGGTACAAGGCTCAAATGCAATCCTCCAACCTGCATCCATTCATTTTTCTTCAAGTATTTAGGACATAATAACAGGGGACAATAATTCCGAATTTTGGAAGATGGAAGGAACATGAGAGGTTGAGCTTTACATCCAATTTACAGACTTTTTTAGATGAACAGAGAAACAAGGACACAACTATGGATCCATAAGTGAATCTCGGTCTAGGAAAGGATTGATTACAGCAAAAATGGAGAATAAAGTCTTTTCAAGCACAACACGGGAGATAAAATGTGATAGGGACCACAAATTGATGAATTTTAATGGTAAATGGGGTGAGACAAATCCAATAACCAACATAAGAATTGGCTTAGGGATGGGCACTCCTTGTGAGCGCCACAAGGACCAAATAATAGAACAAGTGTCAAAATATCCATTGGGCAAAGGAGTCAACTTGTAGAGCATAACACCGAAATCGTCTTTCAAAAAATGAACCAAGAAACTAGCAAAACCAGGCCACCAGGGGTTAGAACAAACAAAACCATGAAAGACAAAAAACAAACCAACAAACTACACACTATATAGATGATGCTCAATTTGATTATGGTGAATCAGTCCAAGATGATGTTATATTATTGCAACTTGTTCACCCATCTACACCTTTTACTTGAAACCTCCATATCTCGATAATATTTCTTTCACCATGGTGTGGGGAACATAAGAAACAACTTTAGATATTAGAATGTAAGGCCTGAAAATCTTTATTGCTTTTAATAAGGCAAATGCATGCTTCTCCATAATTGTGTATTTCAGCCCAGCCCCTACAATGCCTTACGAAAAGGTAATTGGTCTCTCAACCCTTCATCATCCTTCTCGCAACATGACAGATGCAACAAAGTGTTTTCAAGCAAAAGAAAAGAGTTGGAAAGGATTTTTATAATCTAGAGCTGCTAAAATAGGGGCATGATTTAATGCCTCCTTGATTTGATTGAAAGCGTGAATGACATCCTCCCCCATTTGATGGCCTCGGTCCTTCTTTAGCATGCAAGTGATTGGAATGGTCAACTCAAAAAGTTTGATATGAATCTCCTAATAAATTCTATCTACCGAAAGAAGGATTCAATCCCTTTCTTGGTTATTGGTATTGGGACCTTCTTTGATGGACTCTACCCTTTCTCGGATCTATAATTACCCCCTCTTGTGACACAATGTTCCCAAGAAACTTTCCCTTCTAAAATTCGAAATGACACTTCTTTAGATTGAGTGAAATGCCATATTATCTACATCTTATTAGCATTTTCTCCAAGTTGTGCTAATGGTCACCTCTCTTCTTGTAGAACACAGCTTATATCATCTTGGTATACAACAATAAAATCATTAATGTAACTTAAAAAGGAACATCCATTTCTCTTTGAAAGGTTTCTCCATTATTCATCACCAAGGACATCCCGACATATACATAAGTCCCCGAGGGGTGGTAAAGGAAGTCTTAATTATTTCTGATTCCTTCACCACAACTTGGTTATAACTAAGGAAACCATCCAGGGTAGAAAGAATCTCAGACCCAGTCACTAGCTGCAGCATGTTTTCCATGTTTGGTAAAGGATAATTATCCTTCATTGATGCTCTGTTCAGATTTTTAAAATCCACACATAGCCTGATGTCACCATTCTTCTTTCTAACTAGTACTAGGTTTGCAACCCAAGAAGAATACCTTGTGGGCTGAATAATCTCTCCATCCCTTAGTTTCTTCAATTCTTCTTGCATTTTAAGAGATAAAAGTGGATTGATTGGCCTCTATTTCTGCATGAATGGTTTTACATTATATTCCAAGGGAATCTCATGTTGAAATAGATCCTCTCTGTATGCCTTTATTTCAGATAAGTCCAAGCCATGCAATCTTGATACCTTTTTCAGCAATTGGACATAAGATTCTTTTTCCTCCTTGCTCAAATTGCTTCCCAACCAAATCTTCCTTGGTTTATTCTTTTTCCTAGGTCATGCTCCTCAACATCCCTTGAGGTTGTTATGCATATTTTAATAATGTGATCAACATTATCAAAGTTGGACTCAAGAGTAACCATCCCTTTGGGAATGGTATTAGTCTTTAGTTGGATGATTCCTTTTCCAAACAAGGTTTCTTTACCCTCTATTGCACACACCATTGGCTCCCAATCAATACTTTGATAAAAACTCTCCTTTATTCTCAAAAATCTTCCGACCTAATAATCATCATCAAAAACCTGCCAATGCTTAATATTTTCAGGGACATATGCCCTTGTTAACACCTCAACATCATAATCACAATATGGAGACACCGCACAATTATTAAACCGAGATCCCAATACTGCAATTTTGTCTACCAATTCATTGAACTTCCTATCCTAATGCACAATATTAAATGAATCAAACATCTCAATGAGATCAAAAACTACATGCTTGTATTGTTGCATTCACTGATTTTTGTGGCATACAGTTTTCTAACTTGCTTGCAAATTAATTATGAATCTCCCTTGACAATGATGTCTTTAGCCCCATATTTCCAAGCAATCCTCTCCGACCTAACAAGAGTGCATCATACTCATCAATGTTGTTATCGCACTCAAAGTTTATTTTGAAAGGAAATACAAACTCTTCCTAGCATGGAGAGATCATAACAACACCAACACCATTTCCAAACTTGAAGCAAGCTCCATCAAAAATAAAGGCCAAGGAGAGCCTTCATGTTCAAGACACTTGTATTCTTCAATCTTTTGCTCTTTTCCATGAGTAAATTATACAAAGTTATCATCATCAACACTTGTGTACAATACTCCATAGGATGCATTGTTGGGATCTTCAATAAGGTGCAACATCTTCTTTTCTCCATACAACCTGACAAGGCTGCCCTCAATTGGGATAGTAGCATAGGAAATATCCATTTGGACACTCCCACCAACACTTGCAACCCATTTTCTAGATAACAACATACCCCACTTGGCTAGGAAATCAACAATAACAACATCAAGTTTCATGTTTTTACCTGGGTAAGCTGCAAGTTGCACCACCAAACCTTTCACACATCCCACCATTGGCACTTCTCTAGAGTCCATAGTAGTGCACTTCCCATATGTTGTTGTTACTTTGATATCTAGCTCATTCATGACTTCCAGAGGCATAACATTGCATGATGCCCCTGAATCAAACATACCGTCATGCAACAGCTTTGTTTCTTAATGATTAGAGTTGTGAAGAATGAATCCACATTTAGTTGAGACTCCACTAAGGATGTCCCTAAATAAACCTTAAGTGGTTCACCTAGTTACTCCAACACCGGTGTTTTTTCTAACTCTTCAATGACTAGGGAGTTTCCATAATGTTTATATTTATTCCCAAGGCATTCTTCTCCTCTTTCAGCCCCAAATATTAAAAATCCATTTTCTTGTGCTTAGGAATCCTAAGAAACTCAATAATTAGAACAAAGATCTTGATCCGACTCTAGACTTGGGAAAATATCATAAGGGGAAGACTTTGGAAAGGCAACATTGGAAGAAAGGTTGACACACTCATCATATGACAATTGGGCATGAGGAGGGGTGCAATTTTTTTCGAGACAAAGAATGCCCTTGGCGATGCATCTTTCCTAGGACCCTCTTTAGGAATGTTTGAAAGTAATAGAGTTTTTGGCTTGCTCGAGGCACTCGTCCCTTTGACAACCCTACTTCTTGTGTTATATTCCTTCTCTTGAGCCACAACAAAGATTCATCAATAGCTTCCTATCCTTCTCATATGGGATTCCTCCATCATACTTCTTTATCATTAAAGCCCTTAAATATTCAAAGTCATTATTGGGCAGTTCAAAAGCTTCTACAACATCTACTTCTAAAGTATGAGAGGGAGGAATAATAGGTACCCGATGGATGCAATCCCAACAATCTGTAGTAGTTCTAGCACTTATTACCTCGCTTGAAGTTTCCCTTTTGTGAGCTCATAGAGCAACCCATCATGTAGACATCATCATCGTTATCTTCATCAACTTCTTCTTCTTGTTGATCTACCACACATGGAGCATGGGGCATGAAACATGTGTCACACCAATCAATGACTTTTGTTTCCTCCATAATAGCTACTCCGAAGACAAAGGATTAGGTACCCTTCTATTTTCCCTAGCTTGGGACTCATTTATTACCAAATCCAACAAGTCCCTTACCTCTATCATCAAATCTTTGGTGATTTTTAAACTTGACTTGGCCTTGTTGTTTGTGTTGACCTTGTGAACTCGCCCAATTCCCTTTTCTACCCGGCCTAATTTGTATGATATTTCTTTGATGCACCCTGCCAAATTTTTCACAACTTCCTCCAAATCAATGGCCTTACTTGTTTGAGGATTTTATGGGTTAATTAGTTTCACACCCTCCTTTTTGGAGGTTTCCCAATTTCCTTGATGTTTTTCTTTATCTAGTAGGTTTCTTGTCGCTCAAGTAGTAAGAAACCTTTTTATCAAATGCATCTAAATATTTGATCAAACATGACTCATCACATGGCCTTAAGTGAATAGGAAATCTCCTCAAGGTCTTGTTAAAGCTTGTGTTGAAATCATGTACTGACTCATTAGGATTATTCTTGATATTTTTAAATTTTGACAAAAGAAACCTAGGGTTTGTTCTATCACCATATTACAATCTAAATTCATTGTTCATCTTTATCAAATAATCAATAGAATTATCTGGAAAAGCTTTATACTGCACTCTTGCATCCTCTTCCAAAGTATGGATAAACAATTTGATATATACATATTCATATTCAATCTCAAAATCTTTCATCATATTGATAAAAAGCTTTAGATGTTGATGACCAGTTATAGAATTATTTCCTTAGAACTTTGGTAATCTATTTCTTACATCCTGGGGAACTACATTTGGGTAACCAACCATCCCTATAAAATTTATAGGACAAAATGTATTTACAACAAATGGAGGTCTAGGTGGGGGTTGGGCCATGTTTTTTTGAGGAGGTGACCTTGAGGAGAAATAAACTGATAGGGGGTAGGGGGTCTTTGAAACAAAAGAGTATAATTTTCAAAATGGATATCCCCTAAATGCCTTGTTTCTTGGAAAACCCTATCAACTTTTGAAAATATAGAAGCCGAATGAGAAGACAAATTTTCACAATCAAATAAAGGCCCCTCTCCGGATGGAGAATTCAATTCTAGAAAGAGGCTACCTGATTCAAAATTACTTGAATGGAAATATTCAATGATAGGTTGATCACTTTTATCAATGGAGACCTCTTTTCTTGATTGTTGATCTCCAACAACTCTCTAGGATTTTATTCCTTTTGAATTTGCTTTTCCTAGCTCTAGAAATAATGTCCTAGTAGGATCCCTAGTAAAGAAAGATCTTCTTCCTTCCATATTTTTAAAGATTAGTACAAATTTCACTTGATAGAGGTTAAGACACTGGTATTTATCAGAAATTAGATCAACAGGGAGTCACCACTAAGGATTTCCACCTTAGTTGTGCAAATTCACTAAAAAAATTATTTGTCAAATGTTTGTCAATACTAGCAAATGGAAATGGAAAGACTGACTCATATTTACCTAGATTTATCAATGAAATCTAGTGCAATAGGTGTAGAAACTAAATGAATTACACACAAAACTTTGTAAATTTACACATTTCTTATAGGCCCAAACACAAGATGAATTTTGAAACAATATATTAGCATTCGAGCATATAGGAAGTATTTATCGTGGTTTGAATATTAACTGTAATCTTTCCTTCCCCTAAAACAACACTAATAAGGTGTTGGTATGCAAATTGATTATCCTCAAAGTATAAAAAACATCATAGGTTTGATAGGAAGCTTAGAGATACATAGATCATAGTGATTCATTTTATAGCCGTGGATGGGATATAATCGGCCCTTAGTCACTCAAATGTGGAGAAATGGATAGCACCCTCAAGAGGATTAGACCTATCCTCACTACTTTATGGTTGTGCCTTTCAACCAAGGTGAGAGGACCCTTTTGTAGCCTATTTTTTGTGGAAGGAGATGGAAATGTCCTTCCTTGTGAAGTGTTTAAGAAGACCTTGAAGAAAATTTGATCAATACAACAAAACCTAACTCGACACAAGTTATCACTCTAGATAATGGAGATATTTTCTAAGCAAGGTTCAGGCTACTAAACACATTTAGAATCATGATTGTTTCTTCATGTTTTGGTGTAGAGATTATGCATTCTGTGTACACACATGCCAATCGGGGGTAGTATGGGTAAGATTAATTATTATTTAGTGAGTTTTGGTGTGAGGTGAGGAAAGATGAACTTGACTCACCAAATCCTTGAGAACTTTTACAAAAATGGATAGCTCAACAATAGAATGCTTCAGGGTAGCTTGGGTGTTCCTTTAGTAGGAAAGTGTGCTTCAATGGAGGCCCAGATCAACACTTTTCACACAAACTTCAAGGATCCAAAATGAAGGCTCAAATTGGAGAACTTAATCGAACATTATCAATGTCCATTTCACACGCCTAAGATACCCTCAAAGGATAAAAACAATCTTATAGTCATGTTAGAGTCACATTGATTTAAAAAAATTTATTTCACTATCAAATGAAATATCTTTCAATAAATGAAATTACAAATGCCACCAAACTATCATAAGGATAATATCTTGTGTGATTCACATATATTTCAATGCAAGAATACAATGGGAACAAGAAAACTACTTCCAGACATTAAGAAACAAAGAAAACACAACTTTTGTCCAAAAACAAAGCATGATTAACTCACGTTTGATTAAATTTATCAAAAGGAAAATTTTCTAGAACAATCTTAGAGCTTGTCAATGGTCAGTACACTCGCAACAACCTTGACATGATCAAATTTAACACAAAAGAGATTAAACAGTTTCTTCGGATGGTTCGTCATAAATACAGACTCTATGAATCTTTTCTCTTAGAAAATCAGTCCCGACCTCTAATATTCCAACCATTTGCGAGACAAATTCATGTAATTTATAACATTTGATAATAGAGTCGTTTTTCCCAAATAATTAGAAACATTTAATTTACTAAGCTCATCATGATCTCGATCATAATTGCAAAATTTTTCATGCACTTCAGGAGCTAGATTTCTTCAAAAGATCTCAAGATTCAATTCTTTGTCCCGGTAGAACACTCTTCCTCCCATTCGCCACCTAATTCCACCCATAATCTATCAAATTTGGTTCCTTGTGTGCCAAGAAGGAAATATTTAAAACCAGATTGAACCCGCTATCCAAATTACGTCTTAATGGTAAAAGATGTCTCTAGATTTTCCTCACCAAATTTAGATATCAAATTAACTCCCCTTCTCTATTTGGCACACAAGAAATATCAAGAAATCATGAAGACTCACATTTTCAGAAGCTTTGGAATGAAAATTGTGGAAAAATTAGATACAGATGCAAAACTATCATTGATTTCTATTTTTGAATTTGGGTCTTCCATGTGGTAGATTCAGTTTTAACACAGGCCTGGGGGTTACTTTTTTCCTTTTACAACTTTTTGGAAAAAATGTAAAATTTTCACATTTTACTTTGCACTTCCGCCCTTGAAAAATGGGCCTGACACGTGTCCTAACATGGGTCCCAATGGAAACATGCTCCTTTTCTTCACTTTAACCCCTTTTTCACAAAAGGAAATTTTTCCAATTTTCCTCCAAAAGTCTCGTAGCTACGTCTGTTGACTTTCATAATAAAATTGACTCATCCTTGTCAGTTTACAGGCCATTTTGATGATTTTGACATTTTTATTATAAGAGGCAAAAAATCCAATTTTCCCCCGATGGTTCGCTTCCCCGCCCCTTTTGAATTTTCAAACTAATTTTGAACATCCTTTGTCAGGCTTGCGGGCCATTTTGATGATTTTAACCTGTAGATGATAAGAGGCAAAAAATACAAGTTGCCCCAATGGTCCACTTCCCTACCCCTTTTGACTTTTCAAACTACCACACGTTTCAATGGTGCATGTCAAGATGGTTCCCAAGAATTGAAACCCTGAATGAGCGCGGTCTCACCACATGTCCTAGCCCGGAAAAATTTGTTTGAAAGTTGAAATCTTAGTGGAAGGCACCATGTGTCGGAGTTCCTAAGGCAATCTCCTTTGTTTGTTGAAAAGTCCAAGAAAAATGCAAAGTGAGCGGAAGCCACCAAGTGTCCTCCTAGCACTTCTTATAAATAAAAACTCAAGGGCTAGTTTCCAAACATATGCGGTCCCTCCATGTGTCCATGTCCCGCTAAAACCGTACTCAACCGCATAAAATTTGTCTAAGTATGGGCAGAACAACCGAGTCCTCCATGTGTCCTACCAAAGACAACTCCAAGACCAGACCAAAAAAGCAAACCTTCAAAAGAGCGTCGTTCTTCCACGTTGAAAATTTTTGGATCGAGGAAATCCATAGAATTTTTAGAGTGCCCCACTAAGCCACATCCAACCAAAATTAGCCACGTTTCCATTGATGTAGAGATGAAAAAGGATATGGGGAAACTCACCCGTCAAAATGTAAAATGCAGGAAACAACTGTCTGAGCCCGCAGATGAAAATTTCTTTAAGGAAAAAGGATCTAGAAATGTTACAGGGCTCAAATTCACTCCTCCGAGCTACATCCATTCATTTTTCTTCAATTATTGAGGACACAATGATAGGGACAACAATGTCGACTCTAGAAGATGAAAAGAATAGGAGAGCCTAAGCTTTACACCTAATTTACAATTTTTTTCGATGAAAAGAGAAACAAGGACACATCCATGGATCCATAAGTGATTCTCGCCCAATAAAGGATTGATTATGACAATATAATGGAGAATAGAGTATTTTCAAGCTTGACACGAGGAGATAAAATGTGACAGTGTCGCAAAATGAGGAAATTTAATGGTAAATGGGGCAAGACAAATCCAAGCACTAACACATTCAATCTGGTCCTGATATATGCTTTGGATATATGGTTCATGCGTACATCATTATGAGGTCACATTTAACCATTCCATACATACTCACACAACACGCTAGATGCAACACATACTATTTGATCATTTCTTCATGATGCACTCTCGTTTACGGTTCATTCTTGACTCCGAGGGGTATAAAAATGAACCTCTTATTATATATTTTCATTCACTTGGGGGTATGCAACTCGTATCACTCCATATCACATTCCATTCCATCCATCTACAATATAGTGCATATTATGGTTTCTTATACTCTTTCTTACTTCCACTTATTCATGGTCACTTTATTACACATTCTAGTTAGCTTACTTGTATGTTATCTACCTATATCATACACACATGCTTGTGCACGCCTTTTCTAGATGTGATCACGTATACATGTCTCTTACACGATGCATGGATACTCACCTTCTACCCTTTCTAAACTGGTCACCGGGTCATCCATATTCATCTCTCACAGGTGGTATTGTTTTAGTTTGTACTTACAACTTTAGATTACTTGGTTCTACATGATTTTGACATACTAGTTATCTTTCTACCATGCTAATAGGTTCTTCATGTGAAACACTTTTTATGCAGGGATATATGTTTCCATACTTGTTTGTTTCATTATTTACCTTTTTTTTTTTTAAGCGGCCTTGCCCTATGTTTTGTGTGCACACTTTTTGTTGTTTACATCCATGATAGCCTTACCTGTCTATTGACATCATGTGAGTGATGACCCATGTTTGCAACCCACTTTTTGTATCTTAATTTTCTTCTTTTGTGTTTACACTACTATGTTTGTAGTTTTTACAGCTTTTTGTAGATTACACATTATTTTATTACATGCATGATTGATCATAATAATACATATTTTGGCTAGGGATTCCTTGTTTCTGCATGCACCGATTTCTACCAGTGCATTTTTCATTCCCACCGCAGTCATACTTACATTGTACATGTGGTTGGTCCTCATTTTAGGTCACATTCTCCTATCAGCAACATTGCATGCACTCCCAAAAGGGGGGAATCTTTTGGGGGTTTTAACATACTAACACAAATATTCTACACCGGTTCAATTCAGTTATATACAGTGAGTGGGTTTAGACCGTATACGAACTTCATACACAACAGATTTTATAAGACATGGTTTTCTTAGAAATCTAGGAATCAGTTGGAGCTTTCAGGATCTAGATAATTTCCTCCCTAGACTTCTTCAGAAAGTGGCATCGAATCACCTAAAAAACTAGGACAGTATAAAGATATCTTCACACACATTAAGGGAAATGCTTATATATTGGAGGAAACAAATAATTTCCTCTCTACACTTCTTCAGCCATGGTGGCGTGAGATCACCCCAAAACCTGTAGTACAAAATATCATTCTACACTCTCTTTTCTTGACATGGATCAAGTGTGAATGTTCCAATTAAACTTTTTATTTTTTTATTTTACTTAGATGCTTTCATATACATGTGTATTTTACATTGCGTTTTTACACATACATATTTACATACATATTTGACTACTTGATCAGGGCTTTCTCCTTGTAGATCTCGGGTCGTATAAGAAAGAAGTAGTCAAATGGGCTAAACAACAACACTTTGAGACAACACATGACTTACTAACCATGAAGGTACATCACACACCATAACAACTACACACACATTCTGCCCTAGGTTCACTCTCATCACTTTTTCTTTGCATATTTTTCATCTTTAGTTTCCATGCTCCTCCATATTTTTATCATTCCATGCTTTTTAGAGTCCTTCAACACATTTCTACTACACTCTTATTGTACTTCAGATACACATATATATCTACTTTATGTTACCGATATTTCCACTCATAAACATAAAGTGGGGAAAAATGTAGTCACAAAATCCCGCACTTTATACATTATTTATCCTGGTTGCATTCTACTATTTAGAAGGTTCTTAAGTGAATAAATTACTAATCAACCCTCATCTTTTGGCTATCTTATTTTATATTATTTCATCATTACCGACCTCTAACACCCTTATACCCGAGTTTGTTTCAGTCATTTGCCATTATTTTAGCCTTGACTGGGGTGCCTATATTAGTACTAGGGCATCCGAGGGCACCACTGGTCCCACCACAGTGGCCTGGTCCCTTTTGCACTTTCCCACCACTTTTAGGACTTTATATCCATTTTAGATCTTTATCTTTCTTTTTTTCATCCTTTTCGGGGTTAATTATGAAATTACATCAAGAGAGCCTATAAATATCAAGTTATAAGACCATAATGAGAGACCTAGCACTTGTCATTACTATCATCCATTTATTGCATTTCAGATCACTTGCATCCACATAGTTCCATCAAAAGGGACAAGGCTCAGACATCTGCATCACACACTTCATAGGGTGAGGGATTCTATTATATTCCATGCACACATGCTATTACATTTTATACATTTAGTTATTGCATGGAAATTCACAAAGTGTGACTAGGACAAGAGCACCTAGGGCACATTATGCAAAAACTCACCGGAAATACATTTAGGTCTTAAATGAAGTGCAACGCTCATTAGTAATCCCACTTTTGTGGTAGTGAAGTTTGTCTTACCCATTCATTTGCATTTTCTGTTTTAGGGTTTTGATACTTCTTTTAGTCTTTTTAGGTCTTTTCATCATCTATTGGTTAAACCTAACGTAGGACAAATAATATGATATGACATACAACAAGGGTTTTGCATCATCTACCGTACTGTAAAGTTTACTTCTAGAGATTTCACACGGACTAGTGTTTCTCACATTTATGTCTAGTTGGCATTGATGTCTCGATGTTGTCCCAACACTTCTTTGTCATAGAATTTGTGTATCTAGAGAATAAAAAAAAATATTAATTCTTTTCATTCCATACTAAGTCAAATTGATTCCTTTTAGTTTCATGGGAGTCATATGAGACTTTGTCGTGGAAAGTGAAGTAGTAAAATACTTCTAGCATTCAAATGTGATTTTTAAGAGCTTCACAGAAAAACCTATAGCCAACCAATACATATAATGTGTATAGGGTTGTCTTTTAATATGACATGCCAAATTTCATTAGATTATGAAATGATGATTTTGAGTTATTCAAGTTTTTCTAAAACATTCTTGAAAAATATGTTTTGAGGCTCTTGGATTCTTAGCAATCAAGAAAAAATATGAAGGCTTCTTCTGATAAATCATAGAAGAAATTTTTGTAGTAGAATCCAATCCTTAGATAATGCAAAAATTTCAGATCAATGGGACATGTCTAAAGAATGTTTTTAGATTTCTTCTCGTGAGTTCTTCCTCGTGTCCAACGAATAATCTTAATCAATAGGTGCAAAAGGTTCAATTAACCTCAAATATATTATTTTATCTCTCCTAAAGTCTTTAGCGGTGCACTAATGATTTCTTCAAGGTTCATTTGGTGTTGGAATAGGTTAAAAAATCAAATGAAGATTGTTAAGTTCTCTCTTTGGCCCAAAGATGGAATGGACTCCACCGTACAAGTTCATTTGGAATTTGTAGATGTATTTCTAGACTATAAATAACCTTTAAGAATTGAAAGAAGGTTATTAAAACTTCTTCTATCCTTTCAATCCCATCATTATGGTTATCAAAATCAACTCCATGCCTAAAGAGAAATGTAATATCTTTTATAATACCTCTATGCACAAAGAACTATAGCAATTGGGTGTGCACCTTGATGAATTTGGAGTACATGCCTATCGAATTGATAAAGGAAGTGTCAATTTTCTATATCAAGTGGATAAAGTGTAAGAGCATAGGTGTAGTTTCTTCTAGGTGAAAACTCAAGAAAAAGATAGTCTCCCCATTCAAGGTACAAACTTGAGTTGAAAGAAGTGATGTTCCCCTCATATGAAGTTGCTAGAGTTTCAATGTATCCACTCATGGTCTATATTTCTTTGAAGAATAATTTAAGGTTTGCATTTTGAAGTGTTCTTTCTAAAATAAAGTTACCGCATAGTGAACTTCTTACACCTTGCACCGCAATGTTGTTGTCTTGGAGAAAAGCTTGAAGGAATTAAAATTTTCACAAGGATGAAGACATGAAATAAACTTTGATGACTCTATATGTTAGTGAAATTTTGGAATCAAGTCAAAATTGTTAGATAAATACATTATTACATGTTCTTAGGCTCTCTGCGATTGTATCCCTGATCTTGGGTTTGTATGATGCATTTTCGATTGAATCTCTTACTTTAACCGCTCAAAATTCATAAAAAAATCATACTAATATCTGTGGTAACCATACAAATTATTTTAAAAGAAATTTTTTAACTTTTTCAAGTATTAAGGGATAATTCATTAGCAAAAGTTTTGAAATATGTCCACAATCATGTGGGTGTATGCAAAATGTTTTTTTAATATTTCAAAGTAAATAATTCCAATAAAATGGATTACCATTCGATTCATGACTTCACATAATTGTATGGTGTTTGGAGAAAGCTCTCTTAGGTGGAGTAAGGTATGCTTATCTCTTTTTGTGTAAAAATCTCTTACATGAACCTATAACCCTGCTCGTGTTTGCAAATTGAAAGTCTCAAGACAATAATTGAGTATTAAATCTTCCTTAAAAGTGCATGACATGTCTTAAATAGTTTACAAGGAAAAGACACAATGATATGAGGTTTTGAAAACTATCCCATTATGGCACATTGAAAAACTAAAAATGATTGCTAAGGATTAAGGTGATTTAACTTTGTATGAAGGAGTGGATTATTTAGGTATATGTGATTGAAGCTTGAGAACCTTTTGAAGGAGTTCAAATCTAATTCTAAAATTCAAATGAATGAAATATTTTTTCAACTCATAGAAGAAGACAAAGGGTCACTTACTCACTGATTCTCCCAAATTGGAACACTTAAGGTTTGGATTCTAAAAGAAAATGTCAAATGTCAAAAGTTGTAGATTGAGCAACAAGGGAGGAAGCTTGATAAAATATATTAAACGCAATCAACCAAAATTACAATGAAGTGTTGTAATTCTTATAGGAATTGAATAGCCATGTGCAGACAAATAAATGGGTTGTACATGTAGAACTGTAATCACAACAACTTCCAAAATACATTTGTGAAGCAACAATAATTAAATACAAACAAATAATAATTATTGTAACAATATAACCTATGCAATAGTAAAACAAATATTGTTATAAAACTATTTAACAATATATCAACTAATTACCTTATTAAATAATTAAATAATTTAAGGTAATATGATGCATAAATTAACCTAACATTCCCCCCTTAATTTTACATTTCCTGAAGGGATGAGGAAAGGAACTCTCTGAAAAAATCAAACTTGTAACGTGCATGTGACTTCGTTAAAATATCTGATTTTTGTTCAGCTATTGGACAAATTTGAAGTTGGATGTTGTGATTTAACACCTGCTTGCATATGAAATGAACCTATACCTCAATGTGCTTTTTTATTTCATTAAACAATGGATTGCGAAATTTTTTGAGAACACCATCATTGTCAACATACATGATGGTCGGTTTGTCCTATGGTATTCCAAGTCCTTCTAGTATGCAATGTATCCCAATTGCTTCACAGACAACTTCTCCTGCAGAACGATACTTGAATTTTGTGAAAGAACGGAAACAAAGTGTTGTTTCTTGCTTCCCCATGATATTGGTCCAGATCCCATAAAAATAGAAATCTTGAAGAGGATTTTCTATCATAAATATTTCCTTCATGATCTCGAATCAATATCCCGACAAGAAGATGTTGTCGTTCTTCTTGTATTCTATACCAAGATCCATTGATCTTGTTGGTGCTCAAAATAGTTTCACCCCATTTTTCCATTAAAAATCTATCAATTTACGGCCTCTGCCATATTTTATCTCCCCTGTGTGTGCCTCAGAAGTCTCTACCTTCCTTTTGTTTTCGTAATCAATCCATTCTTGGGCTGAGGATCATGTATGGATCCATAGTTGTTTCCTTGTTTCTCTATTTATTTGGAAAGGGTCTATAATTTGGGTCTCTCATTCTCTGTTCATCTAAAAACTCGGCTCTCCCATTCTTTCCATTTTCCACAATCCGGGATTTGTTTTCCTTGTCATTTTTTCCCTAAATACTTGAAGAAAAATGAATGGATGTAGCTCAGAGGAATGTATTTGAGCCTTGTAACATTTCTAAATTTTGTCCTTGGAGAAAATTTCATCTCCGGCTCAAATGGTCATTTTTATGCATTTTATGGTTTGACAGGCATTTCTCCTAGTCAAATTTACATCCTTGCATCAATAGGAAACATGGCCTCTTTTGGTTGGATGTGGCTTTACACGATACTTAAAATTTTTATGAATCACCTTAACTTAAAACCTGCCTACGTGGAAGAACGGAACTCATTTGAAGATTTTCTTTTGGTTTGGCCTTGAGTAGCATCGGGAGGACATGTGGAGGTATCCACTTCTTTTATCGTACTTTGATAAATTTTTATGTAGCTAATACATTTGGGTAGGAGAGGGACACATGGTGAGCAAGTGCTCATTCAAGGTCTTAAACTTGGGCACCATTTTGAAATTGTGCCATGGGGACGTGTGGAGGCTTCCGCTAGGTCTTACCGTACTTAGAATTTTCTAATTATTTTTTGAGTGGCCTAGGACACGTGAAGAGACCAAGCATGTTTGGGATTGGCCCTTGAATTTTATTTTAAAGAAGTGCCAGGAGGAAACTTGGAGGCCTCTGCTCACTTTGTATTTTGCTTGGAATTTTCAATGGCCAAAGGAGATTTCCTCGGACCCTGACACATGGCACCTTCCATTGAGCTTTAAGCCTTCAAATAATTTTTTCTAGGTCAGGACACGTGGTGAGCCCATGCTCATTCAAGGTCTCAACTTTTGGGGACCATCTCAAGATGCACCATTGTGATGCGTGGCAGTTTGAAAAGTCAAAAGGCGGGGAAGCGGACCATTGGGGGCAACTTGGATTTTTTCCTCTTAAGGATTAAAATATCAAAATGGCCCGCAAGCCCGACAAAAGGGAGGTCAAGGTTGGCTTTGAAAATTCAAAAGGCAGGGAAGTGGTTCATCAAGGAAACTTGGATTTTTTGCCTCTTATCATCAAAAGGATTAGAAAATGAAAATGGCCCACATTCCCAACAAAGGATCAGTTAAAATTTTCTTAGAGTTAACGGCAGAGGTGTGGACTTTTGGGGGAAATTTGGAAAATTTATCTTTTGTGAAAAAAGGAGATAAAGTATAAAAAGAGAGCACATTTCCACTAGGACCCACACCGGGACACATGTCAAGCCCATTTTTTTAAGGCGGAGGGGCGGAGAAAATGGGATTTTCTTTCCATTTTTTCGAAAGGTTGTAAAGGTCAAAAGGAACCCCCTGAGCCCATTTTAAATTTAATCTTCCACATTGATGTACCCAGATTCAAAGTAGAGATCAACGGATGTTGTGCGTCTGTATCTAATTTTCCACCCATTTTTACTAAAAAGCTCTTGGAGATGCGAGTCTTCATGATTTCTTGATATTTACTACACGCCAAATAGAGAGGAGAGTTAATTTGATATCTAAATTTGGTGGGAAGATCTAGAGACATATTTTACCATTAAGATGAGATTTGACCCTTGGGCTCGATTTGATCTTTCATTTTTCCTTCTCGGGCATTCAAAGAACTAGATTTGAGAGATTACGGGTGGAAGGGGTTGGAAAGTAGAAGGAAGATTGATCTACCAGAAGGAGGAGTTGAATGTGGGAGATATTTTAAGAGATCTTCCGTCCGAGCACCTGACACCTTTTTGTAGATCTAATTCTAGGAATCACGATCAAGATCATGACAAGCACTGGTACACTCAATTTTGGGGTGTTTGGTGGTAAAATTATGTGGTAAAATTTTATAAACTCGCTGCACAAATTTATCATGCAAATGGTTTAATTGTTATATGTCGAAAAAATCCCAAGAGGAAAATTTGGCAGAGCCGTCTTTACGAGAAACCGTTTGAGAAACCTATTTATCTCTTTTATATAAAATTTGATTGTTTCAAGGTCGTTGTGAGTGTACAACAATTGAAAGGATCTGATATTGTTCTAGAAACACAATAAGCAAAACTTTTTATCTTGAGAAAAACTGTGTTACGTGTGATAGACTTCTTTTTTGGCCCTAATTACACGTAAACCAGCAAGAAACACATAAAGAAACCACTAAAAAAAACCACAAGAATCTGAAATATTCAAGTAAAGAACGTGCAAAGGTAAAACTTGCACAAGCAACTACAAAGTGGAGAAACAATGGCGAGTAGCGTGATTCCAGTCCTCAAGCTCTAGTACCATGAAGGAGTGAAGGACGAGGGTCTTGAAGGAATACATGTGCACTAAACAACTGCACTTCACCAAGAAAGGAGTTACAAGATAAGGCAAGAAAACTTGTAAGAAGCAATGTGCATGCATAGAAATCTCAAGATTCAAAATGGAGTGGAATGGAATGCTCTTGGATTTCCATGGACCAAAAATAATAAGAGTACAAATAGGGGAGTGAATGTGTAACTCCCATGTAAGAGAAGATTCCTCCATAATAGAGAAGAGGAGTTACTTACCCAAATGGGAATGTAACTCCTATGACACACTTACACATATGACAGATTCTGTAAGAGAATATATCATAACTAAAATGACACCTAGATACATGTCCACCTAAGTGAAATGACTCACATGGTGTAGGTGGAAATAATAGTAAATAATTAAATAAAGTGATCAAAAAACACCTACACCAACACCCCCCCTTCATCAAAACTAGGATGGGGCAAGGTAAGTCAGCAAGACAAGCAAGAAATGGGTCTCAACTATAATCCCGATGAGGTACCCATGCACAAAAGGTCTCAAGTTGTGAGGGGAAAACCCAGTGGGAAAAACCTCAACTTACAAGAGATAACAAACAAACTCTCCTAAACTACTAAGAAGAAGGAGAGAAGAAGGAGACTATCCTACCTCCCAAGAAGATGATCCAGTCACAAGCCACCCTATGTTGAGTGAAGAGGAGGAAGAGGACCCCTGAAGTGTCAAGGTATTGTTCCAATCTAGGGAACAATGCTCGGTATGTGAGGTGGAAAATCTAGCTACTCCATGAAGAAGTGCAGATCCGAGAAGCAGTGGCAATGAAGGAAGGTGGAATGCCCTGAACCTGTGAAGAAGTGTACCCAATGCCTGATGAGTCCTAAATCATAGTTCCTGCTCCCTGAAGTGTCTGAAGTGGGCTAGAAGTGGGCAGATCAAGAGACAACTCCTTAAGATGTGGCAAGTGATAAGTGGATGGTGGAGGTGGGTCCCCATCATCATGGAAATCAACTATGCTAGAAGAGATGTCCAAAACATTAGAAATGGGCTCAGAAGTATCCTCAAGTCCAGCTGAGTCGGATGAAGAATCTGAAGGAGGAGAAAAGTGAGAGAATGAGTACAACCGAGTGTGATGGTCAGCTATACCAACTGCAACAATAGCATCACTGTGAAGCTCCCTAACATAAACTGAGTCCGGAGTGAACTCAACCCGCATGCCCTGTCCAAGATGAGTGATCTGATAGACTGAAAGAAGATTTGTTGAGAGTAAAGGGATACTTAGAACATTGTTGAAAGTACCACCACTTACTTCAACTGATCCTCTTCCAAAAACCTATGTAGTGGTGTTGTCACCAAGCTGAATAGAGGACATGTCACATGGCTCAAGTGAATCAAACTCAATGTCTGATGATGCCATGTGATGAGTTGCACCCAAATCAATGATCCATGTAGGGGTAGGTGGCACAACTGTCACTAGAGCTCTTCCCTTTGGTTTCTCCTTGTTGGATTCTTTTACTTTTTCTTTCTCTTGTACTTTCTCTTTTTCACTCTCTTTTTCCTTAGAACTGTTGTGGGATGATGAAGGTGTTTTGAGAGAATCATGGGACTCCAATATTTTTCTTCTCAAGTAGATTAGTGAGGAGAGAAATATTTTTCTTCAAGCACTTTTCTTCATCATGCATGCCATGGCAGTATCCACATTTGATTCATTCTTTGGAATTTTGGGAGGTGGAAGAGGAGGTGGAAGAGTTGTTTTGGGGTTTGTCCTTCTTTTCATGATCTAGTTTCTTCTCCTTAGAAGCTCTCAGATTTTCCTTTCCAGCAATGAGAGCATGGGATTTTTTGGATTTCAAGTTGCCCATTTGAATCAATTTACTTTGTTCCCTAATCAAATCTGCAATAAAATCATCAAGAGAGGGCATAGACCAACATTTTCCAAGTGCCCTTTTTGTTGCATGGAAGTTAGAGACAAATACGGAGTATTTGGGACCAAGTCTGGTAAGGATAGATAAAATGAGTTGAGATTCATTTTTATGTATTCCACAATCTTCTAACTACAATCTGAGCAATATGAATTTGGAGAAGAAGTCTTGAAGGGTGTCAAAATCATTGAGACTAAGGCTTATTAAGCTATTCTCAAGTTCATGTCCCCGCATTTCATCCTGTTTCCCAAAAAGATTTTAGAGAGTATCCAGAACCTCTTTGGGTGTGGTGGAAGAGGAAATGTGAAAATGCAGCTCTGGAGATACACACATGGTCATGAACCCAATGGCTTCATCACACTTATCAAGCCACTTTTCTCTGTCTCTTTCATCATCAGGTTCAACTTGTAGACCGGTGGTAATGCGGAACAATTTCTTTCCTTTTAAGGCAGTGTTCATAGCATTCATCCATTCTTGATAGTTGAATGGGGTGAGCAAAGGAACACCATGATTATCCATGACAGAAAAGAAATGTGCGAAAAAGGAAAGATACCCCCCCAAAAAAGTGGCACTTTATAACACAGTGTGTTTTACAAAACTAATATTCCCATCATGTAGATTGCAGAAAAACATCCAATTTTGACTAAAGAAGTGCTCAAAAAGGAGCAACGAGTCAAAAGTTATGGCTTAAAGAAATTCCCACAACTGATTAAAAAAAGCTAGTTAGCCTTGCAAAACATTAAAAAGTCCCCGAAACACATTCAAAAGGTATCGTGTTTGTGCCCATTGGAAATGAAATCAAATTTCAGAGGGGCTTTGTTTTGACTGCAAGGGGGATTAGCCTCCTGCCAATCCCGGACCTCACCCTCCATCTTCGACACTCAAAGGAAGGGCCACCAATACAAGTAAAATGCCCATATTTTTAAAACAACCAATAATATGAAATGTTTTAATACCTTAAAACATTTAGAAAAGGTCTGATCTAATTTAAATTTACCTCCAATCACGTTTTAAAGAGGAAAGACCATGTTGATGTTGGTGATTGGAGTGGACTAAAAAGCCATTGCATTGTTAAGGAATGACCAGATTTTAGAGTTGGTTGGCACTATAACCAAACTGTAGTGATTGGTGTAGGTAATGACCAAGCGAGACTGGTGACAATGGTGTCAATGCACCAAGACAGTCAATACGAGCTGGTGAGAGGAGGGGGACGTGTAAGTTTCAGTTTGTGCTTGGTTTAGCCGCAGAGCACGTCTTGACAAGGTCTTTTTAAAACCGTTTTACTCATCTAATGTTGAACCAGCTTGAGCTTACACAAACCCTCACAATGTGGTTGAAGGCATTAGAAAGAAGCAAAGAAGGACATTGGAGAGAAGCAGAGCTGGTAGACCATTCTTCACGTAGCAGTGAGTCGTGTTCCACGTGCACAAAAGTAGGTGTGCAAAAGAAGACCATTGTGTTGTGATATCAACCCAATGCAGTAACTAAGTGTTTCTGTGCAAAAGAAGACCATTTTGCATATTACAGTGCTTGCAGAGATCCAAAGAGTGGGCAATAATACCACGACCAAGGCAAGTAAGCTATCAACCACACAATAAACTAGTATTCTTCCTTGGCTCTCCAACACAATAAGCTGGATAGACTTCTTCTTTGGCCCTAATCACACATAAACCAGAAAGAAACACATAAACAAACCACTAAAAAATAACCACAAGAATCTGAAATATGCAAGTAAAGCACATGCAAAAGGTAAAACTTGCACAAGCAACTACACAGTGGAGAAACAATGGCGAGCAACATGATTCCAGTCCCCAAGCTCTAATACCATGAAGGAGTGTAGGATGAGGGTCTGGAAGGAATACACGTGCACCAAACAATTGCACTTCACCAAGAAAGGAGTTGCAAGATAAGGCAAGCAAACTTGTAAGAAACAATGTGCATGCATAGAAAGCTCAAGATTCGAAAATGGAGTGGAATAGAATGCTCTTGGATTGCCATGGACCAAAAATAATAAGAGTAAAAATAGGGGAGTGAATGTGTAACTCCCATGTAAGAGAAGATTCCTCCATAATGGAGAAGAGGAGTTACTTACCCAAATGGGAATGTAACTCCTATGACACACTTACACATATGACAGATTCTATAAGAGAATCTATCATAACTAAAATGACACCTAGATCCATGTCCACCTAAGTTAGATGACTCACATTTTGTAGGTGTAAATAACACTAAATAATTAAATAAAGTGATCAAAAAACACCTACACCAATAGGAACATTTTAGCTATTCTGAAGCATTCTGTTGTCTAAGATTTCCATTTTTAAGAGTTCTTAGATATATGGAAAATCAAGTTCATTCTACCTCACCTCCCACCAAAATTCATTTAAAAACAACCAATCCTACCCATACTACCCCTATTTGTCCTATGTGTGCACAAATGCATAATTTCTATCACCAAAACATGTAGAAACAATCAAGATTCCAAATGTCTTTAGTAGCCTGAACCTTGCCTAGAAAATATCTCCACTATCTAGAGTGATAACTCATGAGAGTTAGGTTTTGTTGTATTGATCATATTTTCTCCAAGGTCTTCTTAATAACTTCACTAGGAAGGATATCTCCATCTCCTCCACAAACAGTAGGCTACAAAAGGGTCCTCTCACCCTGGTTGAAAGGCACAACCATAAAGTAGTGAGGATAGGTCAAATCCTCTTGAAGGTGCTACCCATTTCTCCACATCTGAGTGACAAAGAGCAAGCTGCATTTTATCCCCGGCTACAAAATGACACACTACATGCTCTGCTTGTCTCTAAGCTTCCTACCAAACTTGTGATGTTACTCAGCTTCTGAAGGAGAATCAATTTGGGTACCAACATATCCTTATAGATATCTCAAGTTGTACCTTGTTTCATTCTAATGACAAACTTTGGGTTCCTACATGAACCTGGATAGATAGCTTACTGCAAAGCTGATATCTAGTCTAGTGTAGGTTAGTTAAATGAGACTCCCAATCAACTACTTATAGAGAGTGGCACTTACCTCAAGAGATGGATTTGAATTAGATAATTGCAATTTGTTCACCATAGGTGTAGCAATTGGTGTGTAATCCATCATCCTGAATTTATCAAGTGTTGTCTTGGTATATTTCATCTGAGAAAAAAATATGTGATTCTCTTTCTTCCATACTTCTAATCCAAGACAATAGTGCATGAGCCCAAGATCTGTCATGTCGAATGATCGATTAAGATCTTTCTTCATTGCATTGATCATCCTAATCGAACTACCAAAGTGATGACTAGATCGTCAACATACACAATGACAATCATAATCTCCCCCTTAATTTTTAGGTAAATATTGGGATCGCTTGGATTTCTAACAAATCCATGTTGTACGATATTCTCATCAATATTTATGTACCATGCCCGGGTACGTGTTTGAGGCCATACAGAGATTTCTTGAGTCTACATACCTTTTCTTCTTGACCAAGTACATATCCCTCAAAGTTGATTCATGTAGACTTCTTATAAATATCCATTCAGAAGGAAATTTTTACATCTATTTGATGTACTTTCCATCCGTTGTGTAGCTAGAGTAAATATCATCTTGATCGTCTTAATCTTAGTTTTGGGAGAAAATGTCTCCTCATAGTCAATGCATTCTTTTTGTGCATACCCCTTTGCTACTATTCTTTCTTTATACTTGTCCACTATGCCATCTGATTTGTAATTTGTTTTGAATATCCATCTGCATCTAATAGGTTTCTTCCCTGGTGGAAGATCGACAAACTTTCAAGTGTTATTTTTCATCATTGATTAATATTTAGAGTCCATGGCATATTTCCAAGCTTTTCACTATAGGGATTCCTGGACTGTAGAGGGCTCACTTGATTTAATAACTCTACTCATCAAAGAAAAGTTAACTTCTTCTCTTCCTTTATTATGATTATGTGTTTCGAGGGTGGATGTATCCGGTGGAGCATACATTCTTGCATCTCATAATAAGCTAGTGCATTTTTGGTATCCCAATTAATTCTCCCTTAGCATTCGAGCAACGCAAATGATTTAACAAGATACTTAGAGACAAAAAAATCATGGTATAAGTTGTTTTGTAGCTGGGAGAGGATTCAACTGACTCTTTGTGACTCAGGCGTAGAGAAATGGATAACACCTTCATTAAGGATTTGATTTATCCTCACTACTTTAGGTCATGCCTTTCAACCAGGGTGAGAGGACCCATTTTGTAACCTCTTTTGGTGAAGGACATGAAGAGATCCTTATTTGCACAATTTTCAAGGGAACCTTGAGAAAATATGATCAATACACCACAATTTAACTCTCACGAGTTGTCACTTCTAAAGAATGGAGATATTTTCTGAAACAAGGTTCAAGTTACTAAAGACACTTAAAACCTACTTACTTATGTATATTTTGGTAGTAGAATTTGTTCATTTGTGGATACACAACACAAATAAGGGTACTTCAGGTAGGATTCATGGTTATTTGAAATTTATTGGTGGGTAGTTAAGAAAGATAAAGTGGATTATACAAATATTTGAGAATGTTTACAAAAATTGGAAGAATCATAGATAGAATGCTTCGAATGCTAAAATATTACTTCAACCAGAAGATGTGCATCAATGGAGGCCTAGATCTGCATGCAGTTTCATACAATCTTTAATAATTAAACATGAAGGCTCGAGATAAAGACTCAATTAAACATTAACAACCCCTGGTTCATCATGCCTAAGATACACTCATAGGCTTACAAACAATCTTTATCAACATAGTGGAAGTAAAATGATTTTAAATTGTTTATTTCATTACCAGATGAAATCTCTTCTCATAATGAAATTGCAAATGCCAAAATACTAACACATGGATGATATCTTGTGTGATTTGGAGAGATTTTAATATAATATTGCAACAGAACAAGAAAACTATTTGAAAGACATTCTGAAATAAAAGCAGACATAATTTTTCCCAAGATCAACATAGATTAATTCAAGATTTATCGATTCATCAAGGGGAAAGTTTCTTGAACAATCTCAGAGCTTATCAATGGTTGTACACTTACAACCATCTTAATGTGATTGAAATCTAAAACAAAAAAATTAATAGCTTTCTCGATATGGCCTCTCAGGAAGATGGGATTTCTCAAATTTTCTCTTAAAAATTAAACCCTCGACCCCATGCAAGAGTATTCTCAATGCATTTATAAATTCACTAGCTCACTCATCCCAACTTTTTCCCCTAAAAAGAATAATATTTGAGGAATCCTTTACTTGTTACAAGATTTTCCTAGAAAGTGATGTTTAAAAAATATACACCCAAAGCTCGTAGGTGGATAAATCATAAAATGATCACATTTCTCAGAACCTCAACTATGACTGGGATGCCATACCATAACTTTTTGACAGTCCTTTTAATCATGTTTTTATTTTTTTATGTAATAAATCCCATTTTTGATGATTTTCATGTGGCTCCATAAGGATGGATTTGATAAGTAATCCTTTTCACCTTTGAGAATACACTTTGAGAAATGAGTGCCCTTGCATGGATACCTGCATTTGTCCACTATGAGTTTGAGTCACCAAGTACAAAGAGGAATCATCAGAAACCTCCATATGTTTTCTTGGCACAAATGCAAAGGTGAAGTCCAATGGCAGTCCCCAAATGAGTGCAGCCCTCCATGTGTTTCGTAACCCTAGAGAGTTTCACCGATTTCTTAAAAGTCGAGTATGGGAATGCCCAACTAAGCTTCCATGTGTCTGTTTCGGCATAACTTAAAATGGAATTTAGAGGTGGGACCTCAAATGAGCGTAGGCTCACCACTTGTCCCCGGGCCAAGAAATTTTTCCTTGGCCTTCGAAAAGTCTCGGTATAAAAAGAGCCATCTAAGCCTCCACATTTCCCTTCAAGTGCACTTTTGCTATGGAGCCCAAAAGAAGAGACTCCAAATAAGTGAGGGCTCACCACATGTCAAAATCCTTATATAAATTATTGAAAGAATTTCGGGACCAAGTGGAAGGTGCCATGTGCCTAAGGTCCGAGAATTTTCCTTAGCTGTTGAAAAGTCTAAGCAAGGGCAAAGTGAGCGGAAAATTCCATGTGTCCCTTCATTGCTCCAAGGGTCAAAGCTAGAGGTGAATCTTCAAATAAGTGCAAGCCCCCCATGTGTCTAGAACCCAAGAGAGATGCATCTCGCACCGAAAAGTCTAAGTATGGAAAAAGTGAGTGAAACCCTCCACATGTCTCCCTAGTGCTCTTTCAATATTAATGTTCGGGGTAGGTCCCAAAATAGGTGCAGCCCTCCACATGGCCCAGGTCTTAGAAATTTGCTTGAGAAGTCTAAGTATAGAGAGGAGCTAGTGGAGGCCTCCATGTGTCTCCTTCGCACAACTCCAAAGGTAGGACCCAAAGGGCGGATCCTTAATTAAGTGAAATCCCTTCAAGTGTCCGTAACCTAATGTAAATGCATCTCGCCACCGAAAATTCTAAGTATGGACAGAGTGAGTTAAGACCTCCATGTGTCCCTTCGGTGCTCTTTTGGTATGAGGCTCAAACAAAGGACTCCCAAATAAGCGCAAGCCTTCCACGTGTCCTGAGTCCAAAAGTTGTGCCGCACACTTTAAAAAGTATATGTATAAAGAGGAGCCACCCAAAGCCTCCACGTGTCTTCTTGCACAATCGCGAAGGTAGGAACTAGAGGCGATCCTCCAATGAGCGCAGCCCCCACATTTCCATGGTCCGACAAAGCCGTATTGACCACTTGAAGAAAATTCTAAGTATGGATAGGGCCAGTGGAAACCTCCACATGTCTCCTTGGCACAACTCCAAAGGTCAAACCAAGGGGAAAATTTTCAAATGAGCACAAACCCTCCATGTGGACAAGACCTCGAATTGAAATAGGCCCGAGAGTCTCAAAATTTCCCGATCCCTCTCTTCTTTTAACTCTTGATGTGGGCCCCACAGTGAGTCATGGATCATTTCATAACTTCACTCCTTTGTACAAAAAGAGAAAAACTACAATATGCTCCAAAGTGACTGCCTCGCCCTCAGTAACTTGAAAAACTGCCATGTGTCCTTTTTGGGGTCAAAGTAAGACATTTTCCATGCTAGTTCATGTTTTTGAATAACCAATTAGATACAATCGGGCGACGGGGACAATTCAGTATTTTTTACAAATGTGACGAGAGTAAAAAATTTCACCAAAAAGACCTATGGGCACCATCCAATAAGAAAGGACCATATTTTAATGGATTTTGGGACAAAATTTCATAGGGAAATCATGACTGGAAAAATAGAAGGAAGGGGAAACCTCAAATTCACGTCCAAATTATAAATTATTTCTTATGGATAGAGAAACTATAAGCAAAACCTAGACTCAAAGTGATCCACGACTCAAGGAGAAGACTAACAATGGAACCCAAATGAAAGAGAAAGATTTCATGAATCCATATAAGGAGATAGAAAATACTTCCAAACCATGCAGACCGAGATGTTTTGAACAAACAGGTGAAATTAAAATGAGAACCAACATCGGCTCGACTCAGGGGGTGGGCACTCCTGTGAGTGCCGCAAGAAAAACAAACCATACCATGTGCCAAAAATCCATTGCGTAATGGATTCAAAATCAATCTTATAAAGAAAAATACAATAACCAAATCCCCAAGCTGAACCAAGAAACCAACAAAACCTTTCACTGTGGACCAGGAAAATCTGAAATAGAAAATCATGAAAATAGAACAAAAATAAAAGACTATACATTGTACAATGTCATGTGTCTTGATTATAATAAATCATTCAAGGAAATTTTTTAAATTCCTTCCATTAACAAGCAACATAACTAATTCCCCATCTAAGTCTTTTAGGAAAAAGGTGTGCTCTCCAATCCGAATGTCAATAGAATAAGGGCCCATCCATAATGCATCAAACTTTCCATGCTTTCCCTTATCCTCATGTCTGCTATCCCATAGTAGCACTAGATCTCCCACACTGAAAGCTCTTGGATTCACCTTTTTATCAAATATATTCTTCAATTTCTCCCTGAACTTCACATGTCTTTGGTGGGACTCTCTTCTCTTCTCATCCAATTCCACAATTTGATTTATACAAGCATCATAGGGATTGACCTCCTGGTCCTCTAATTGTTGGATAAATTGGTAAGAAGATAATTACATATGCAAGGGAAGTAGAGCTTGAGTTCCATATACCAATTCAAACGGTATTTTCCCAATAGCCCTTTTAACAGTGATTCTATCATCCCAAACAACAAATTTCAATTGCTCACCCCACTTTCATTTGTTTAACTCCAAGGTTCTCCTAATTATCTTCAACAAATTCTTATTACTTGATTTTGATTTTCCATTGCTTTGGGATTGTAATTGGAAGCATATGCTAAATTGATCCCATATTCATGACACATGTCTACCAAAGGTTTAGGTTGAAAGCTCATAGCATTTTCATGAACTATCTTAGCAAGTACTCCAAACCCGTAGATTATATGATTTGAAATGAAGTCTAAGACAATTTGGTGAGTTGATTTCTTGGTGGAGATTTCCTCCACCCACTTGTTGAAGTAATCATTAGCCACTAATATCAACTTTTGGCCTGCACTTCAAGAATTTAAAATCTTACCAATGAAGTGCATTCTAAAAATGCTGACAACTCTCACACTTTCTTACCAACAGAGTTGTGTCTTTAAAAAGAGTTGGCCACCAGTAACCAACCCTTAAGATTTTATGAGTTGTGACTCTTCCTACAAAATTCCCCCCATAAACTCCTCCATAGAAATCATCAATTATTTTTGGGGCTTCATCTTCAGTGATACATCTCAAAAGAACTCCCTCAAGGTTCTTCCAAGCTAACCCATAATCAGTGATGATGTATTTCTGGGAGGCTAACTTAAGTTCTCTTTTTTATTCTTACTTAAATACTCAGGGCACTATAGATGTTTGAGATAAAAAATAATATCCTTGTACCATTTATAATTTATCAAATTTTCAAGGATATTCAACCTTTCTTGTTCAACTTCATTTACCTCGATTGTTTGTAGGTTACTCTCTCGCCATAAGATTTTTAGGCCCATACATCTACCCAATTCTCTAGTTTTGATATCTATGTCATATTCTTGCAACTAATTTACCCATCACCATCTTTTACATGAAATTTTCGTCTATGATAGGATATCCTTAATCATGGTATTGGGAACATAAGTAATGACTTTAGAACTCAAAATATAGGGCTTGAAGATTATTGTGGCTCTGACCAAAGCAAAATCATGTTTCTCCATGATAGTATACTTTAGTTGTGCCCTTATAGTCCTTTAATAAAAATAGCATTTGGCCTTTCAATTGCTTCATCATCATTTTGTAACAAGATAGATGCAATGGTATTCTCTCAAGTAAAGGAAAACATTTGGAAACCCTTTTTATAACTACAAGCTGCTAAAATAGGGCATTCTTCAATGATTCCTTAATCCCAAAGAAAGGTTTGAACAATTGTTTCTTCCCATTTGATACTCGATCCTTCTTCAACATATTAGTGATCGGGATAGTCAATTCAGAAAAGTTGGATTGAATTCCCTTTTTGGTTCTTGGAATAGGAACTTTGCTAATGGATTCTACTCTCTCAGACCAATCATGACTCCTTTTAACACAATGTGTCCAAGGAGATTTTCCTTTTGAACCCCAAATTGACATTTCTTATGGTTCGGTGAGATGCCATATTCCCTACATCTTATCGACATTTTTTCTAAGTGTTGTAAGTGATCACTTCTCTTCCTGGAGAAAACTGTCATATCATCCTGATACACAACAATGAAGTCATTTATATATCCCGAGAATGCTACATCTATTGCTCTTTGAAAACTAGCTCCAGCATTCATCGAGGCCAAATGAAATCCATACATACACGTAAGTATGCCATGGGGAAGTGAAAGTAGTTTCGATTCTTTCTTATTGCATCATAACTAGCTAGTTATACCTAGAAAACCCATCCAAAGTAGATAACAATTCTGAACCTATAACTAACTGCAACATGTTATCCATATTTGGAAAGGGATAGTTATCCTTGATTGATGCCTTATTTAAGTTTCTAAATTCCACACACAACCTTATGTGCCCATTCTTCTTTCTAACATGTATAAGGTTGTCTATCCATGAGGAGTACCTTGTAGGCTATATAATTCCTCCATACCTTAAGTTCTTCAACTCTTCTTGCATTTTTGAGGAAAGGAGGCAATTAATTGGTCTCTTTTTCTACCTACTCTTCCCTCCTACATTAACACACCTCCAAGTCCTGCCAAAGAAGCATCCGTCCATATGAGAAACTCACCTTATGGATCCAAAGACTCGCAAGAATGGGTGCTATCCTGATGCACTCCTTCATGTCTTGAAGGCCTACTCACATCTATTTGACCAATCAAAATTCATTCCTTTTCACCGAAGGGAAGTAATGGGTTGCATAACTGAGAGAAGTCTTGATCAAATATCCGGTAGTAACCTACTAACCCCATGAAGTTGTGCACATCTATCATAGTAGTAGGTGTTGGCCAATCCATAATAGCTCTCATATTTGAACGATCGACTATGATACCTTCCCCAAAAATGATGTGGCCCAAATATTGTACCTCTGTCTAAAATAATGCACACTTCTCCAAGTTCCCGTAAAGTTACTGCTCACGAAGACAATGAAGAACCCGGTGATGGTTTCCTTCATACTCCTCATGTGTGCGTGAGTAAATCAAAATTCATCAAGGAAGTTGAGCACAAAGTGATCTAAGAAATTCCTAAACACCACATTCATCAAACTCATAAATACTACGGGGGCATTCGTCAAACAAAAGGAACCACTATGAATTCATAGTGCCCATATCTTGTATGAAAGGTGATGTTATGAATATCTACCTCTGTAATCCTCAGTTGATGGTAGCCTGACTTAAGATCAATCTTAGAGAAAATTGTGGCTCCCTTCATCTGATCAAACAAATCATCTATGTGTGGAAGGGGATAACGATTCTTGATCGTTACCTTTTCGATGGCGATGAATCTATTAGAAACCACAAGGATCCATCCTTATTCTTCACAAAAATCACCGGTGCACCCCAAGGGGATACACTAATATGGATTAGGCCTTTCTCCAAAAGGCCCTCAAACTGCAACTTGAGCTCACAAAGCTCTGGTGTGGTCAACTGATAAGGTGCTTGTAAGATAGGCTCTGCTCTCGGAACTAGATCTATATGAAAATAAATCTCACTTAGGGGTGGTAACCCTTGTATCTCCCCTAGAAAGACATCAAAAACTCTCTCAAAATTTGATGGTCATCTAGTGATGGTCCACTAGACCCATCCTCTGATCGGTCACTAATTGTGACAACAAACATCTGACAACCCCGTCGCACACACCGCTTAAGCCGTGTATAACGAAGATGGTGTGAATAGAAACAGGTCTCTTGACCCCTAAGATCACTAACTCAACTCCTAAATCATCTTACAAGATATGATCTTGTGGTAACAATCCACTTTGGCTCTATGTGTAGATAACTAGTCCATGCCCAAGATGACTCCATAAGAGCCCAACGAAGGATACGAAGATCTGAGGTAGTGGTGAAAGGTCCCAAATCCACTACACACTCCTTAACTAAGGAGTCCACTAAGATCTTGGCTCCCGAAGCCATCTCAACATCCTAACTAAGACCCTACCTAACTTGCCACTAGCCTGCATCACTCTACTAAAGATGGTGTAATAAAATAATCTGAAGAACCAAAATCAAACAAAATAGAGGTAGGAATACCACCAATGCTACATGTAGTCTCAATCACAGTACTCTGATGCTCATCCTGGTGGTTCTTGACCGCTATATAGATTTGATGAGTGCATCCCATGTCACCAATGGTAGGCTCTGAGATCTGTGTCTTACCCTTGTTAAGAGGGTTCTGAGGGAAATCTCTCCAAAAATGTCCATCAACACCACAACCAAAATAACTTCCTGATCCTCTCCCATGTGCAGCAAGTCTAGTCGGTACTCTGGAGGTATGTTGTGTGGATCCTGATGATCTGGCTATGGATCTTTGAGATCTCATGTTGGTGAGCTCCTACTTACTAAGCCCTCCTGCACCTGTGTCTTGATGGGACCCCTAGGAGGAGGCCCCATACTTCGACCTTTGTGTGCATCAAATCTTTGTGGAGGTCTATAAGGTGGGCGGGATCATTGCAGCTGTTTCTTTTCTTGTTGATGTGGTCTATAAGATGACTATGTTGAACCTGTCCACCACAAGGAGGTACTCGACCCCTTGATCTATTGTCTTGCATCTCTGTTGTATACGGCTCGAGACTCTATCTCTATCCTGTTGGGTCTTCCCCCGAGTCTCCTATGCTATATAGGCCTTCTCAATGACCTCAGCTAATGTTTGTGGACAATGGATCTCGCACTACAATTCCAATGTCTAGATTTAGGCCCCAAATGAACCTCGTGGATCTCGTACCGCTCGTCTTGCATGTAATCAACATACTAGATTAGATCTAGAAATCTACTCTCATACTCATCTACTATAAGATATGTCTCAGCCGGAGGTCATGAAACTCATCTATCCTCTATTATATGAACCTCCATGACAAATATCAGCTCCTGAAACACTCCTCAAAGAGCTCCCTAATAACTGTCTCAAAATCCACATAGAGCTACTACTACTCTATCCTCCACCGTAAACCTATTTTTCTCTCAAGTAGGTGGATTACAACATGTGATTTCATGTTGCTAGAATAGGGACAGAGCTTGAAGCATCCGCTCAAGCTTTCCAACCATGCCTTTGTCTAAAATCCACTTACATCACCTAAATAATTTGTTGGCCATAGCTTCAGGATCTCCCCGATGTGGTTTAACACTATAGTCGATGACCCTTAGGCATCCCTCGTATACTCATCTCTAAGCCTAGGGCTCGAGACCTATCTTTGTGTTCGAAACTTGGTCTCCCCGTCCCTCTGCTGTGACTCTACTCCGACTAAATCCACGTGGGATTTCTTTCCTCTATTCTCCTTGCTATGCCGAGGAGATGCACGATCCTCAATGGTTATCACCCTATCATGTATGACTGAATGTGTTCCTACGGTCCCTCTACATGTAGAGCGTCATTAACATCCTGAAGTGTCTTTAAAATATGTCATAGGATAGCTGCTACAACATGATCTGGTGGTGGTAAGTCTAGGTCTATGTGAAAAAACCCTCTTCTTGTTTGCACCTCCTACACGTACTCAACGGGTGAGAGATAGTTCATTTTCTAGGTTTTATTTAGTTTTCCATGTTCACTAATTATGTAATTTCAAACAAAGTTGTTATGTAGATTTGAAAGTGTGCTAGGTTTAATATTATATTAGGTTTAAATTTCATGTCTCAAGTCTTCTAGTATGCCCAAGGCTCGATACCAAGTGTAAAGCCACCTAAATTCTCCCCACTTGAGACCAAGAACAACCTAGGTTTAGTTAGGAAAAGTTACAAAATAATTTTTTTTTAAAGTGTTCCCAACAAAATTCTAGAGTCCATAACAACAGTTATCAAAACATCCTAGACAACACTAAGACAGAAAAATTCATCCCTAGTGAAGATAAATTATCTTCTTGTGGGGCATGCAGAAGAAATTTCCTTGGGCGTAGAAGAAAGGTGTAGAAACAAACTCTTATTCTCCCCGCACGAACGAACGACGAGTGCGAAAGAGACTCATTCTCTCCCAGGCATGCAAGACAGGTGCACAAGAGGCTCATTTTCATGGGTGCGTAAGGGAATAATTTTATCATGGGTGCATAAGACATTCTAGGCACGCAAGACAAGTACACAAGGGCTCAAGTGCAAGACAGGCATGCAAGAGGCCTTTCCTCTTCTGTAAACTTCGAAAGGCCATAAATTTTGATAGGAAATCTACTTTTGGAAAATGAGGAATTTTCAGAATTATCTCAACATCCTCTTTACACAAAACCCGTAAGAATTTAATTTTGATAAATTTTTAGGTTCAATTTTGAGAAAAACACTCTGTACGCTTTTAAAATGAAAACTAGTAACACTTGAATTATAAAATTTTGTTCAATTCGACCTCCTTCCTTTCCCAACATGCCAAACAGACATGGAGGGTTTATCTTAGAGGAATTTAGGATGGATTGCAAGGGTCAATTGTTAGATTGAAGATCAATTTGAAATTTCCATCCTTTGCAGCAAAAATGACTACAGTTTTACCTTTGTTCGATTTGAAGGGTTCCTTAACAATTTCTTAAGTGGTTTAGTTTGTTTGGGGTCATTTTAGACATACTAAGTTCACTAAATATGATTCATTTTCTTATTCATTGTTGCAGGGGTCATTCTATGCATTTTGAATAAAATAATTACCAGTTTGATAAGTTATCTAATAGATCTCTACAACTTCAAATTTGAATTGATCTATGTGCATTTGATAAGTTTATTTAAATCAAAATGTGATAAAGCCAAAAGATATAGTTATGATTTCCAAATCATACTTTTCAAAAGAACAGAGTAATGTATTTTCTTCATACGTATTTCTTTCTTTCAAACAGAAATTCCTCAACATATTTAAACACAGATTTTAAACAACAGTAACTCCATTTGTGTAAAAGAATACAACTTCTATTAATTCAAAAATGATACCTTTACAAATTTCTTCTTTCATTTCTTAATTCCAATATACAGAATACATCTCCTTCACATTTTGAATTACAACTTCATAGCCAATACAAAAACATCTTTCCATCACGAAATATATTACATTGTCATCCACTTCAAGTGGGAAAAAGGCTTTATAAATAGAACTCTCACAAGGGACTATCAAAAACTGTCTTTTCCTTTGCTCTAGAACAACAACATGCAAATCCATCATACTCCAATTTTGATCACAACAAAGGTAGGGGAAATGAAATGCTCTCTACCCAACAAAAACATCCAATGAAAGGAGAATCCATCCTTCTTCATTGGCCCCCGAGCCCCAACCAAAATGCAATAGAAGATGTGTTTCAACTCATGGCAACAACAGGCTTCCACAAACACACAAGCAATCTCACATTTAAAAACACAGTCCAAAATAGAATGCATTTTGTAACCACATTAAAGCATAACAAACAAGACTTAGGCTTCATCATGCAAGCCAAAGGAGTAAGAAACTATGGGGGATGCTACTTATGCCTCCCAAATGGGAAATGGGTATCACCACCTTACAACAAACTGCCAAAATACATATCATTTCAAATCCCTGACATACCGTTATGCCTTCCCAAGTACCGCTTATTCCAAACATTTATTTATGCCTCTCCAACCTCTTATGGCACCCCATAACGAGTAAAGAATTCAAGCTATTTCTTTTTACAAGGTAGAACCCAAATCCCAACTCCCTCCAAACTTATACCTCCCCAAAACACTTATGCCTCCCTCAAGAGTACCCCATAGTCATCTCCTACACCATCCCTACGCCATCTACCCAACTAGCCAACAAATAAAACAACACATTCAACCATTTACATATGCATAAAATAAAAGGAGAGTATTTCAAGAGCCAAGCTCCTACCTCTCCATGATGGATTTTGTTCCAAGGTTCCAAAACAACAAGCTTTCCAATGCAAAACAGTCCAAGATCAACAATCCACAAGCATGCAACAATCTCCAATCTTCTCCAAAAGTAAGAGCTCTCAAAAAAAAAATAAGTCTCCCAAAATGAAGTGATAAAAGTGAAGCAACCCAAAAACAAGCTAAGGAATTCCAATAAATAGAAGAGGGAAGAGAAGAGGATGAGGTGGATCCATGTAGGATGCCACATCACACATCCTCAACCCCAACAAAAATTCAACTTCATTCTCCAATGCATAATCAATAGGTGGGTGAATAATATGACAATTTTACTTACACACTCAAATCAAGCCCACACCCCATAAGGACTGAAATTTAAAACATGTAAGAAGAGTGCAATAAGACATTCAACTTGACTTACAAAATGCATAATGAAGGGATAATTTTAACTCTCCAACCATAGGTAAGGTTGGTATGTAAATTTAAGAGGCATGGGACAAGTTTAACTTGTCCCACAAGTCTCCAAAATCAGCCTCCAAGGACAAATTCGAATTTTCAAAGAAGGTGGAGTGTTTCTTACTCCAAAATCAACTTACATATCTCTTACACATTTCTTACAACATTTTAATTCAAGGCCAACAACTCTATTAATTACTTTCTTATGACATATTTTAATTAATTAACTTAACAACATGATTACTCACAATATTACACACCATTTAATAAATAATGAAAGGGGTCAAAGCACCACAAAAAAACCACATCCAAACATTAACAAAGGGAGCAAATAAAAGAAATACATCTAACCCCTTGGTCACAGCTTAAAGGTGATCCCCCATGGGAATCCCTACCACAAACAAACACACACAAATAAATTCATCTAGAATTCATCAAGTGGTTGGTTGGTGTCAATCCCCCTGATGTTTGTTGTGATATTTTAAACCTACAAAATAAAAATACCTCCTTCGGCCTCATGGCCATATCATAACATCCAAATGAATATAAATATAATTTCAAGATCATCAATATATATGTGAATCACAACAATCATCAAGACAATCAATAGTATCACTTACAATTTCATTAAAAACTATATCATCAATTTTAATCCAATTTTCATTTTCTAGGTCTAATCAAAATATCCAATTATCACAAGTCCAAACAACATCTATAATATAACCATGTCAAACAATATATCAACATCAATATATAAAAATGTCTCTAATAATCATCATGCATCATATAAGAATCAAAGTCAACAATAATCCATGATCAAACATCTAACATCATACCAAATCAAAACTATAATAATGTCCCTGATATAGTCAACAGTGTCATGATCAGTATCAAAAGGTGTCAAAGGGAAGTGGGCACTACGACAACTCTCTCGTATGATGGTTCAAACCGATGATAGTATCTTGTTGGCCAACAATATGTTTGATGATGTCAATAATAACTTGTCAAGGACATGGATCTTGGTTCTAGAAGAAGCACTAGGGGAATCGAGGCATGTATGGCAAAAAGGGGAGTCTTTTAAAACTTGTGTTTTATCTACCTTCAAGGATATCCATTGCCATTTTCAAGATGAAACCACGGGTGTATTATTCTCTCTCTAAGAAATCAAGGCTCAGTTTAAAGCCTTTGTCAAGGATGATTTGTTCAAGGAAGAGTCAATCACTAAAGAGAAAATGAAGGACATTTTTTCTCTCCATTCAGCTATAGCCAAGGCTAATAAGGAATATCTAGAGCATACTGAGTTTGAAAAATATATGGAGAAATGCCTGGGCATGTGGACTCATGTTACTTCCAACACAACGATTCCAAGGGGCATGGAGATAGCGGAAGCATTGAAGAGATTCAGGCACCGGATCCTCAAAATAGTGGGCCCTCCTCAGCCACAACTAGATGTCTCTACTTCTGGCTCTTGACTCTCTTCTTCTATTTTTAGTTCGGATCTCCTTGTAATTTAATTAAGGACTTTACATTGTGTATTTCCTTAAATAATATTTTGGTTAAAAGAAACATTTACTAAATGTAACCACTTTGTAAACTATATATTGGGCTCTCCACGCCATTCCAAGCGGTGGAACTATGATAATTTTTTAAAGTTTAAAAGAACTAAAAGCTATCAATATAGAAGATTTCCCTTCTGTTTCTATTTGCATATATTTATTCTCTCTTGTCTGTCTAAATTTTGTGAATCATTAATCTATTGCATTAAGAAGCTTTGTATTCTTATGGATGTCAATTTTGGAACTTTGTATCTATGAAATAATATCTGGTGGTTTTATTATGAATGATTTTGTTCTATATATCATCCTTGCATAGCCTTTATAAGGAACTATTTTGTTATCTATATTTCTTGATAATGCTATTATGTTCTACCATTTCCCTCCCTTAGTTCTTCTATTCTTTTGTATTGATGGTCTACCTTGGCATCAAAACACTTTCATGATATTAGAGTTCCTCATTAAAGTAGAAAGTTGTACATTTTTAAATAGTTTTGATGCTTTCTTTCAATAAGGGAACCTCTCCCATTAAAGAGGAGGGAATTTTCGTCCCCCGACAATTGTTTTCATTAAAGTCCTAATTTGACAACCAACACTTTTTTAAATCCCAAATATTTGAATTCTCTTTTCCTATGCTTAGGGATTCTATGTAATTCAACAATAGGAGCAGTGACCTTGATCTGACTCAAGATTTGGGCTATGTCATGAGGAACATATTTGGGTAGGAAATTGTTAGAGGGGAGATTCACATATTCATCTGATAATATTGGAGTATTCACAGTATGAGCATGGGGAGGAACTTAATTTTTATTTGGGGAAACAAGTCCTTTCCCAGATGCATCTTTTTAGGAGTTTCCTTAGGGATATTGGTAAGCACTAGAATTTTTGGTTTTTCTTGAGGCCCTACCCCTTTGACAAATTTTCTACTTGTATTATATTCTTTTTCTTGGGCAACTATTACATTCATTAATAACTATTTTTCCTCTTTTGTAGGAATTCCTCAATCATACTTTTTAATCATTAATTCCCTTAAGTACTAAAAATCATTATTTTGCAACTCAAAATCTTGTACCATATCAATTTTAAAAGTATGAGAGGGAGGAAGAGGTAATACATAGTGAGTGCAATCCCACAAATCAGCAGTAGTTTTGGAACTTACTAGTTCAGTTGAGGTTTCTCCTGATGTGAACTTGCAAAGCAATCCATCATGCATGCATCATCATCTGTCTCATCATCATCAGCTTCCTTAATTTATTTGTCTTCATCACATGGGGAATGGGGAAAGAAAAATCTATCACACCACTCCATATCATGCACCTCTTCCACAGTAGCAACTTTGGCAGCTAAAGGATCAAACACCAATCTATTTTCCCGGGGTTGGGGTTGTCTATTTCCTGATCCCATGAGCCCTTTACCCCTATCATATGATATATGATCACCTCTGGGATGATTTGTAAATATTTCTTGACCTTATGTATTTTTCTGACCTTGGGAACCTTATCCAATCCCCTTATCTACTCGCCGAGTTTATAAGATATTTCCTTAACATCTCTAGCCAATGTTTCTACAACCTCTTCTAGATCCTTGACTGAGGCTTCTCTTGATTTATCAACTTGATACCTTCCCTCTTAGGAGGCTTGCCAAATATTTTGATATTGTTTTCAATCTGCAAAGCCATGGTGAAGGCTTGCCTCAATGTTCCCGGGTTTTTTTCCTTAAATAATAGAAAGTCTTTTTGTCAAACATGAGAATATTTTATTAAACAAGAAATATCACTTGGCCTCGAGGAATACAGGTAGCCTATTCAAGGTCTTATTGAACCTAGTAATGAAGTCTTGAATAGATTTATTAGGATTTTTCTTAATATTATCGATTTAGACAAAAGAAACCCGGGATTTTTCTTATTCCCATATTACAATCTAAAAGAATTTTTCATTTTTGTCCATGAATCTATTGAGTTATCCAGCAAAGACTTATACCATTCACGTGCATCCTCCTTAAGAGTATGAATAAACAATTTTATATACACATTCTCAAATTCAATCTCAAAGTGTTCCATCATATTGATAAAAAAAATTAAATGTTAATCGCCAGTGATAACGTTATTCCCTTGAAATTTAGGAAATCTATTTCTAACATCTTGTGGCACTATATTTGGATATTCAGCCATACCTCTAAAATTTATAGGACCAAAAGTATTCACAAAAAAAGGAGGTTTGGGTGGAGGCTAGGCCATACTGTTTTGAGGAGGTGATCTTACAAGAGATAAAAAATGATGAGGGACAAGGGGTATTTGGAACATAGGAGTATAATTTTCAAAATGAATGTCCTCTAAAGACTTTGTTTTGTGGAAAACCCTATCAACTTTGGAAAATACAAGGATAGAATGAGAAGCACACTTATCAGAAACAAATGAAGGCCCCTCTCCAGTTGGAGAATTCAGATCTATATGAAAATTACCTAGTTCGAATCACTTGAAGAAGAATGGTAATCCTCAACCACATGTTGATCACTTTCCACAATGGATAACTCTTTTCTTGATTCCTGATCTCTAACTACTTTCCAGACTCTTTTTCTTCTGAATTTGTCTTTCCCATTTCTCGGAAACAACTTTCTAAGAGTAGGAACTTTAGTGAAGAAATATCTTCTTCCTTCAATCTTTGCAAAGATTAGTGACAGATTTCACTTAATAAAGGTTAAGACACTGGTATTTATTAAAATTTAAATCAACACGGAGTTGCCACTAAGGATTTTCACCTTAGTTGTGCAAATGCACTATAAATGACTTGTCAAATATCAATCAACACTAAATTCCTGCAAATCTCAATAGATATGACCTTCCTTTACCAATATTTATCAATCATGATATAAATTTAGTGAATTAACCATGAGAAAGAGGAAATATTGCACATAGAACTTGTAACTTCACACAATTCTTACAAATATCAACACAAGATGATGTTTAAACAACGTATTTACACTTAGATCATGTAAGAAACATTACCCGGGTCGGTATGTACACACCTTCATTCAAATACTCCCCAAAAAGACACCAATCTGGTGTTGGTATCCAAATTGATTCTCCCTTGGAAGCCGAGTAGTGTCACAGATTTAACAAGATACTTAGAGACAGAAAAATCATGGTATAAGTCATTTTGTAGTCGGGGAGGGATTCAGCTGACTCTTTGTCACTCGGGTGTTGGAGAAATGGATAGCACCTTCATTAAGGATTTGATCTATCCTCACTACTTTAGGTCATGCCTTTCAACCAGGGTGAGAGGACCCATTTTGTAACCTTTTTTGGTGAAGGACATGAAAAGATCCTTCTTTGCACAATTTTCAAGGGAACCTTGAGAAAATATGATCAATGCACCACAATTTAACTCACAAGTTATCACTTGTAAAGAATGGAGATATTTTTGAAACAAGGTTCGTGTTACTAAAGACACTTAAAACCTAATTGCTTCAATGCAGGCCTATATCTACATAGTTTCATACAATCTTTAATAATTAAACATGAAGGATCAAGTTAAAGACTCAATTAAACATTAACAACCCCTGGTTCATCATGCCTAAGATACACTCATAGGCTTACAAACAATATTTATCAACATAGTGGAAGTAAAATGATTTTAAATTGTTTATTTCATTACCAGATGAAAGCTCTTCTCATAATGAAATTGAAAATGCAAAAATACTAACACATGGATGAGATCTTGTGTGATTCGGAGAGATTTTAATATAAGATTGCAACAAGAACAAGAAAAACTATTTGAAAGACATTTTGAAATAAAAGTAGACATAATTTTTCCCAAGATCAACATAGATTAATTCAAGATTTATTAGATTCATAAGCAGGGGAAAGTTTCTTAAATAATCTGATACCTTTTCAATGGTTGTATACTTGCAACCATATGATGTGATAGAAATCTAAAACACAAGAAATTAACAGGTTTCTCACATGGTCTCTCAGGAAGATAGGATTTCTCAAATTTTATCATAAAAATTAAACCTTTGACCCCATGCAAGAGTATTATCATTGCATTTACAAAATTCACTCGCTCACTCATACCAAATTTTCCCCCCAAAAAGAAGAATACTCGAGGAATCCTTTACTTGTTACAAGTTTTTCCTAGAAAGTGATGTTTAACAAATTTACACCCAAAGCTACATGGTGGATAAATCATGAACTAATCATGTTTTGTCACCTCAACTATGACTGGATGTTGTACCATAACTTTTGAAAATAATTCTAATCATTTTTTATTCTTTGTCAAGAAGAAATCCCCTTTTTGATGATTTTTAGGTGGCTCTATAAGGCTAGATCTCACGAGAAATCCTTTTCACCCTCGAGAATGCACCTTGAGAGCTGAGTTCCCTTGCATGGATACCGTGTGTTCGTGTGTCTGCAGTCCGAGTTGGCCAAGTACAAAGAGGAGTTTGCGAAACCTCCACATGTTTCCTTAGTACAACTGTGAAGATGAATTCGATCGGAAGGTCCCCAAATGAGTGTGGGCCCCCTAGATAGTTGCACTAATTTTTGAAAATTCGAGTATCGAAAGGCCCAAAGGAAGCTTCCATGTGTCTTTTTGGTGAAAATTTAAAGATGAAGTTTAGAGGTGGGACCTCAATTGAGCGCAAGCTCACCACGTGCCCTAGGACCAAGAAAATTTACGTCGGCTTTGAAAATTTTTAGTATAAATAGCAGCCATCAAAAGCCTCCATGTGTCCCTTCAGTGCACTTTTGATATGGAGCCCAAAAGTGGAGACTCCAAAAAACCAGGATCACCACGTGTCCCAAACCTTATGTAAATTATTGAATGAATTAAGGGACTAGCGGAAGGTGCCACATGCCTAAGGTCCGAGAAAGTTTCCTCGCTCATTATTGAAAATTATAAGCAAGAGTAGAGTGAGTGGAAACTTCCACATGTCCCTTGGGCACTACTCCAAGGGTCAAAGCTAGAGGTGGGTATTCAAATAAGCTTAGGCCCCACATTTCTGAACCCAATAGAGATGCATCTTCCACTTAAAATTATAAGTATGGACAGAGTGAGCGGAACCCTCCATGTGTCTCCTGGTGGTCTTTCAAAATTAAATTTCAGAGGGGAGTCCCCAAATAGGCACGAGAGCCCTCGACATGTCCTAGGCGTTAGAAATTTTCTTGAGAAGTCTAAGTATATAGAGGATCTAGCGAAAGCCTCCACGTGCCTCCTTAGCGCAACTCCAAAGGTAGGACCCAGAGGTAGATCCTTAAGTAAGCGCAGGCCCTCCACGTGTCTAGAACCTAAGAGAAATGCATCTACCACTGAAAAAGTCTAAGTATGGACAGAGTGAGCGGAGACCTTCATGTGTCCCTTCAATGCTATTTTTGTATGAGGATCAAAAGAAGGACTCACAAACAAGCACGGCCTTCCATGTGTCTTATGTCTGACAAAGTTACACTGGACACTTTAAAAATTCTAAGTATAAAGAGGAGCCAATTGAAGCCTCCACATGTCTTCTTGGCGTAATCTGCGAAGGTAGGACCTAGATGCGTATCCTCCAATGAGCGTAGGCCCCCACGTGTCCATGGTCTGACAAAGCTGCACCGCCCGCTCAAAGAAAAGTCTAAGTATGGGCAGGGCCAGTGGAAACCTCCATGTGTCTCCTTGGTGCAACTCCAAAGTTCAAACCGAGGGGAAAATTTACAAATAAGTGTAGGCCCTCCAAATGGACAAGACTTGAATTAAAGTGGGCTTGAGAGTCTCAAAATTCCCCGGTGACCTACCTCCTCACCGGTAACTTGAAAAACTACCATGTGTCCTTCTTCCTAGGTCAAAGTAAGACAATTTCCCTCTTTGCTTCATGTTTTTCAATAACCTATTAGTTACAATCAGCCAGTGCCGTGCGCCAATTGTGTAGTTTTACAAATGTGAAGAAAGTAACAAATTTAAGCAAAATGACCCTCTGGGCTGCATCCAATCGAAAGGACCATGTTTCCATGGATGTTGGGACAAAATTTGATAGGGAAAACATGACTGTGGAAAAATAGAAGGGGAAACCCCAAATTCATGCCCAAAATATAAATTCTTTCTCATGGACAGAGAAACTGTAATCAAAACCAAGACTCAAAGTGATCCATGACTCAAGGAGAAGACAAAAGGCATTATCTAATGAAAAATGGAAACAAAATTAAAGAGAAATCTTTCACAAATCCATATAGTGAGACAAAAAAATATTTTCAAACCAAGCATATTTAGATGTTCTAAACAAACAGGGTGAGATTAAAATGACCACCAACATCAACTCTAATTAGGGATGGGCACTTCCTCCGAGTTATAAAAGCAATAGACTAGACCATGTGACAAAAATCCATTAGGAAATGGAGTTTAAAAAAATCTTGCAGATTAGAAAGACAATAACCAAATCCCTAAAGACAAACCAAGAAACCAAGAAAAATTGGTCATAAGGGACCAAGATAAACCAAAATGCAAAATACATGAAAACAAAACAAAAAAAATACTATACACTTTGTACAATGGTGTATGTCTTGATTATGAGGAATCACCAAGGAAATGTTTTATATGCCTTCCATTAATAGGAAACTTAAGCAATTTCCCATCTAAGTCTTTTTAGGAAAAAGGTGTGCTCTGTAATCAAATGTCAATAGAATAAGGGCCCATCCATAATGCATTAGAATTTCCATGCTTTCCCTTATCCTCATGTCTACTATCCCACAGAGAGACCAAATCTCCCACACTGAAAGCTCTTAGATTCAACTTTTTATCAAATAGATTCTTCAATTTCTCCCTGAACTTCACATGTCTTTGATGGGACTCCCTTCTCTTCTCATCCAATTCTACAATTTTATTTATACGAGCATCATAAGGATTGACCTCCTGGTCCTCTAATTGTTGGATAAATTGGTAATAAGATAATTACATATGCAGGGGAAGTAGAGCTTGAGTTCCATATACCAATTCAAATGAGATTTTTCTAGTATCCCTTTTAATAGTGATTCTATCAGCCCAAACAACAAATTTCAATTGCTCACCCCACTTTCATTTTTTTAACTCCAAGGTTCTCCTGATTATCTTCAACGAATTATTATTAATTGATTCTACTTGTCCATTTCCTTGGGGATTGTAGTTGAAATTATATGCTAAATTGATCCCATATTCATGACACATGGATACCAAATGTTTAGCTTGAAAGATCATAGCATTATTATAAACTATCTTAGTAGGTACTCCAAATATGTAGATTATATGATTTAAAATGAAGTCCATGACAATTTGGTGAGTTGTTTTCTTGGTGGAGATTTCCTCCACCCACTTGGTGAAGTAATCAATACCCACTAATATCCACTTTTGGCCTGCACTTTAAGAATCTAAAATATCACCAATGAAGTCCATTCCCCCTTTGCTTAAATGGGGCTTTAATTGATATAGGATGAAAAGGGAGGGAGCCCGAAGCTATCAATATTCCTGAAAAATGATGACAACTCTCACACTGTCTTAATAAGCAGAGTTATGTCTTTAAAAAGAGTTGGCCACTAGTAACCAGCCCTTAATATTTTATGAGTTATGACTCTTCCTACAAAATTCCCCACACAAACTCCTCCATGTAAATCATCAATTATTTTTGGGGCTTCATCTTTAGTGATACATCTGAAAAGAACTCTCTCAGGGTTCTTCCAAGCTAACCCATAATCAATGATGATGTATTTCAGGAGGCTAACTTAAGTGCTCTTTTTTATTCTTACTTAAATACTTAGGGCACTATGTAGATGTTTGAGATAAAAAATAATATCCTTGTACCATTAAGAATTTATCAATTTTTCAAGGATATTCAACCTTTCTTCTTCAACTTCATTTACCTCAACTGTTTGTAGGTTGCTCTCTACCATAAGATTTTCTAGGCCTAGACCTCTAACCAATTTTGTAGTTTGGATATCCATGTCATATTCTTGCAACTTATTTACCCATCAACATATTTTTCTTGAAATTTCCATCTCTGATAGGATATCCTTAACCATGGTATGGGGAACATAAGAAATGACTTTAGAACTAAAAATATAGGGCTTGAAGATTTTTGTGGCTCTGACCAAAGAAAAATCTTGTTTCTCCATTAGATTATACTTCAGTTCTACCCCTTGTAGTGCTTTACTAAAGAAAGAAATTGGACTTTCATTGCTTCATCATCCTTTTGTAATCGACAAATGCAATGGTATTCTCTCGAAGGAAAGGAAAACATTTGGAAAGCCTTTTTATGATTAGGAACAACTAAAATAAGGGCATTCTTCAATGATTCCTCAATCCTAGTAAAGGATTGAATAGTGCTTCTTCCCATTTGATACTCGATCCTTTTTAACATATTAGTGATTGGGATAGTCAATTCAGCAAAGTTGGATATAAACCTCCTAATAAAAGTTATCTTCACAAAAAGGATTGAATTCCCTTTTGGTTCTTAGAATAGGAACTTTGTTAATGGCTTCCACTCTCTCAGATCAATCATGATTCCTTCTTTTGACACAATGTGTGCAAGAAGATTTTCCGTTTGAACCCCAAAATGAAATTTCTTAGGATTCAAGTGAGATACCATATTCCTGTATGTTTTCAACATTTTTCTAAATGTTACAGTGATCACTTCTCTTCCTAGAGAAAATTATCACATCATCCTCATACACAATAATGAAGTAATTTATATATCTTAAGAATGCTACATCCATTGCTCTTTGAAAATTATCTCTAGAATTCATCAGCCAAACGACATCCTTACATACACATAAGTACCCCATGAGGTAGTGAAATCAATTTTGATTCTTTCTTATTGCTTCACAACTACCTAGTTATACCTAAAAAACCGTCCAAAGTGAATAACAATTGAACTTGTAACTAACTTCAAGATGTTATCCATATTTGGCAAGGGATAGTTATCCTTGATTGATTCCTTATTTAATTTTCTAAATTACACACACAACCTTATATGCCCATTCTTCTTTTAACAGTACCAGTGTTTGCTATCCATGAGGAGTACCTTGTAGGCTATATAATTCCTCCATACCTTAAATTCTTCAACTCTTCTTGCATTTTTGAGGATAGGAGGGGATTAATTGGTCTTTGTTTTTTCCAAAAGTTCTTGTGTTAGCTTCCAGGGGTATTTCATGTTGAAAAAGGTCTTCCTCGTATGCTTTTAGCTTTGAATATGACCAAGCCAAGCAAATCCTAGTACTTTTTAGCAATTAGACATATGATTGATTTTCATTTCTGTTCAAGTTTCTACTTAGCCATATTATCCTTGGCTCATCCTCTCGTGCCTGAGGTTATACTCCTCAACATCCCTCGAGGATAACATTTGTCTATTAATAATGCAATCAACATTATCAAAATTTTATTCCAAAGCACCAACCAACCTCTAGGAATAGTATTGGTTTTCAATTGGATAATATATTTACCAGACAGAGTCTCTTTTCCATCATTTACACAAACCATTGGTTCCCAGTCCATATTTTGATGGAAAATTCCCTTCACTCTATAAAACCTTTGGACTCGAGCATCATCTTGAAACACTTTCCAATGCTTAATATTGTCATGGACAGATGGCCTAGTCAATATTTCAATATCATATTCACAATAGGGAGACATTGTACAATTTTCAAACCTAGATCCTAATACTACCAATTTTTCTGCTACAGTATTATAGCTCCTATCATGATGTAATATATTGAAGGAATCAAACATTTCAATGAAGTCCCAAACTACATGCTTATATTGTTTCATTCTTTGATTCTTTGTAGCATACAATTTCGACTTGTTTGATTATCAACTCTGAATCTCCTTTAACAACAATGTCCTTGACACCATATTTCCATGCAATCCTTAGATCAAGAGCTTTTCTTCATACTCAGCAATATTGTTTGTGCACTCAAAATTGAGTTTAAAAGAAAATTTAAACTCCTCCTTGCTTGGAGATATCAAAACAACACCAACACCATTTCCGCATTCATAACAAGCCCCATCAAACATTAGGGTCCAATGAGAACCAACCTTCTTAGGATGCTTACACTCATCAATTTTATTCTCCTTACAATCAACATATCCCAAAAAGTTATCAACATCAACATCTATGTACAATACTTCCTAAGAAGCATTCTTAGGGTCCTTAATGAGATGTAATATTTTCTTCTCACCATATAACCTCACAAGGATGCCCTCAATTGGTGTGGTGGCATAAGACATGTCCATTTGTACACTACCACCCACACTAGCTGCCCATTTTCTAGATAACAACATTCCCCACTTACCAAGACAATCCACAATTACTACATCCAAAGTGAAGTACTTGCTTGGATAAGCTTCCAATTGCATTACAAAGCCTTTGACACATCCAAATACTGGCACCTCTCTTGAATCCATGGCAATACATTTCCATAAGCTGTTGTTAATTTGATATTTAATGGATTCAATACCTCAAGTGACATTACATTACATGAAGCTCCTGAGTCAAACATGTAGTTATGTAACAACCTATCTTTAATAATCAGAGTAGTGAAAAATGGATCCACATTCAGCTGAGACTCAACCAAAGAAGTTCCCAAATAAACCTTAGGTGTTTCCCCCAATTCCTCCAATGCTTGTGGTTTTTCTAATTCTGCAATGGTAGGAGGAACCTCTACATTGTTCACATTTTTAGCTTGGGTAACCTTTTCTTCTTTAAATCCCAAATATTCGAATGCTCTTTTCCTATGCTCAGGGATTCTAAGTAATTCAACAATAGGAATAGTGACCTTGATCTGACTCAATATTTGGGCTATGTCACAAGGAACATATTTGGGTAGGAAGTGTTAGAAGGGAGATTCACAACTTCATCTGATAATATGGGAGTCTTCATAGTCTAAGCATGGGGAGGAACACAAGTTTTATTTGGGGAAACAAGGCCTTTCCAGATGCATCTTTTTTAGGAGTTTCCTTAGGGATATTGGTAAGCACTGGAATTTTTGGTTTGGCCTGAGGCCCTGCCCCTTTGACAACTTTTCTTCTTGTATTATATTCTTTTTCTTGGGCAACTACTGCATTCATTAAAACTATATATCCTCTTCTGAAGGAATTCCTCCATCATACTTTTTAATCATTAATGTCCTTAAATACTCAAAATAATTATTAGGAAACTCAAAATCTTGTACCATATCGATTTCAAAAATATGAGTGGGAGGAAGAGGTAATACCTATTGAATGCAATCCTAGAAATTAGCACCAGCTTATGGCACTTATTAGTTCAGTTGAGGTTACTCCCTGCTATGAACTTGCAAAGCAATCCATCATGCACGCATCATCATCTATCTCATCATCGTCAGCTTCCTTGAATTATTTGTCTTCATCACATGGGGAATGGAACAAGAAACATCTATCACATCACTCCATATCATGGACCTGTTATCCAAAATTCACCCTCAAGGTAATTTTGATAACATGCATCAAATTATTCAGTCCCGAGAAAGTAGATTGATTTGAGGCCCAAAATCATGTTTTTCGGTGTCCCCTCGGCTTTTTTCTAACTCTCCCATCCAAGAAGAAATCCCAACGAGTTATAAAAAATAGAAAAAATGCAAAAATAAGGTTGCAGGACTGTTTTGAATCATTTCGGGTCTGAAGGGTATGGATCGTACCAATGCGGGTCGTACCAAGGTTTTTCATACCAAGCTTGGGGCCGAAATACAAAGAAAATCAGCTAAGTCAGACTTTTTGTCTGGCTAATCCACGGGACACTTGGGACGTGAGGGATGAGAAAAGTTGAAATGGTGAAAGCAAGAAAAATCATCTAAGTCTTTTGTTTCACACATAGTCCTGGGAAACTGGGACAAAAGTATGTGTGGGACAATGCGAATCGGAATGATTTTCCGAAAGACAAACCATTTCGGGCAATTCGAGATATTTATTGTCTGGATAAAGCAGGACAAAACTACGCGAGGGACACGTGAGACGCGAAAAGGTGAAAAGGCCACAAAGAGACAAGGAAGCCCAATCATCTCGATGTGGGAGAATGTGTCCAGAAAGCCGGGACAAAAGTATGTGAGGACGCGAAAAGCAAATGGTCAAGGCAAAGAAGAAAAGTCAACGTTTGATCCGTGAAACTTCAAATGGCCATAACTTTTGACTCCGAGCTCCGATTTTCACAAAATTGGACTTTCTTAATGAGCATGATGACTTTCTAGATTTATTATTTTTAATAAGGGTAGATATATTTAATTAAAAGAAACATATTCGGCTCCAGTTAGTTAATGCTCATTCCCGTCAAATGACAGAAAACGGCTAGACCCAAAATAGCTGCCCGCACTCAGAAGGCCATAACTTTTGCATTTCTCAACGAAATTGCACAAAATTGGTACCGTTGGAATTTTGGCTCCAAGCCCGATGCACAAAAATCAAGAAATTCTAGATTTGATGAGATATCAATGGATATTTTTTATAAAATGTGGCCGGGTTCATAACAGTGTTTTATTTGGTGGTTGGGAGTGCAATTAAGAGGCATGGTCATCATTCTTTCTCTACTGCAGCACCTAGGACAGTATGGGGAGCCTTTTGCAAGTAATATACAATCATTTTACTCCATTTAATGTCTCTTACAAGTGGTTGAAGGATAGATTTTAGGATTTCCATTTTCCCTTCTCTCTCTCTTCTCATCTTCTTCTAAATTGGAGTGTTGGGCTCATTGTAGAGGAGGTAGTTTTGGTAGAAAAGCTCAGTCAAAATTTCTTTGAAGATAATGTGTTATAGGCCCTTGTTTTGGACTCCTTTCATAGTGATCCAGCTCTTTTCTTGTAACCGATTGAACTGCGTGCAAGTATCAAGAAGCAATAAAATATAAGTTTGTGGATGCATCTTCCCCTGCTGTGTTTTCTTGCATTCTTCTTGCCCCTTTAACCTTGATTACAAGAATATTGTGTCTATTTTTATGTTCATGCAGGGATCCATTATCATTGTGTATGTTTGAAATATTGTTGTGAATGCGTTTTGCTAGATTATGGAGAACTGTCATCACCTCTTCTAGTGTGCACTTTTCTTCTGTATTTCACACATTTGAAGACTACTCTCACACCCTCCTTTTCTGGTGTATCACCACTTTAGTGTAGGATTTCATTTTATGAATTCTCTCTCCCTGGTCTCTTGGAAATTTAGATTAGAATAGTTATTTTCCCCTGCATTAGAGTAGATTGTGGCAAGTAGTTTAGGAGCAAGAACCAACTTTCTCTGGAGGTCTATCTCAAGTAGCAAGTCCCACAACTTGGAGATAGTATCCATGTTATCCAATCACATCGTGAGTTCAAGTATATGTGCTTGTATAAAACATTAGGGTGTTGTGATTCGGTGATAACAGACCTCTTCCACAATAGCAAATCTAGCAGCTAAAGGATCATGCACTAATCTATTTTCTCGGGGTTCGGCTATCTATTTCCTAATCACATGGGCCCTTTATCCATTTCATCTAATCTATGATCACCTCTAGGATGATTTTCCAATATTTCTTGACCTTATGGCTTGTGTTGACCTTGGGAAAAAATTTTAGTCCCCTTCTCTGCTCTGGCCAGTTTATAGGATATTTCCTTAACAACTCTAGCCAATGTTTTTACAACCTCTTCTAGATCCATAAACTTACTTGAATGAGGCTTCTCTAGATTTATCAGCTTGATACCTTCCCTCTTAGGAGGCTTACTAACTACTTTGATATTTTTTTCAATCTGCAAATCCATGGTGAAGGATTGCCTCAAATTTCCTAGGTTTTTGTCCTTTAAATAATAGGCAGCCTATTTGTCAAAAAAAAACATCAAAAGATTTTATTAAACACAAAACATCGCTTGGCCTTAGGATTACAAGTAGCCTATTTAAGGTCTTATTAAACCTAAATTGAATTCATGAACAAATTCATTATGATTCTTCTTAATATTCTCAAATTGAGTGAAAAAAAATATGGGATTTGTCTTATCCCCATATTGTAATCTAAAAGCATTTTTCAATTTTTTCCATGAATCTATTGAGTTATTTGGAAAAGACTTATACCAGTCATGTGCATCCTCCTCGAGAGTATACATAAACAATTTTATATACACATCCTCAAATTTAATCTCAAATTCTTCCATCATATTGAAAAAAGTTTTAAATGTTGATCACTAGTGATATAGCATTATTCCCTTGAAATTTAGGCAATCTATTTCTAACATCTTGTGGCACTACATTTGGATATCTAGCCATACCTCTAAAATTTATAGGACCAAAAGTATTCACAACAAAAGGAGGTCTAGGTGGAGGCTGGGCCATATTGTTTTGAGGAGGTGATCTTACAAGAGATACAAAATGATGAGGGACAAGGGGTCTTTGGAACACAGGAGTATAATTTTCAAAATGAATGTCCTCTAAAGACTCTGTTTCATGGAAAACCCTATCAACTTTAAAAATACAGGGACAGAATGAGAAGCACACTTATCGAAAAAATGAAGGCCCCTCTCTAGTTGGAGAATTCAAATCTATATGAAAATTACCTGATTCAGAATCACTTGAAGAAGAATGGTAATCCTCAACCACAAGTTGATCACTTTTCACAATGGATAACTCTTTTCTTGATTCCTAATCTCCAACTATTTTCTAGACTCTTTTTCCTTTTGAATTTGTCTTTCCCAGTTTATGGAAACAACTTTCTGGTAGGGTCTTTAGTGAAGAAAGATCTTCTTCCTTCTAGATTTGTAAAGATTAGTGATAGATTTCACTTAATATAGGTTAAGGCACTAGGTATTTATCAAAATTTAAATCAACACGAGTCACCACTAAGGATTTTCACCTTATTTGTGCAAATGCACTATAAATGACTTGTCAAATATCTATCAACACTTAATTCCTACAAAGCTTAGCAGATCTGACCTTCCTTTACCAATATTTATCACTGATGATATAAATTTATTGCAATAACCAGTAGAAACTTGAAATATTACACACAAAACTTGTAAATTAAAATAATTCTTACAAATCTCAATAGAGGATGACGTTTAAATAACATATTTACACTTGGATCATGTAAGATACATTACCCAAGTTGGTATGTGCACACCTTCATTCATATACTCCTTGAAAATGACACCAATCTGGTGTTTGTATCCAAATTGATTCTCCCTTGGAATTCGAGTAGCATCATAGATTTAACAAGATACTTAGAGATAGACAAATCATGGTATAATTCATTTGGTAAATGGGGGGGATTCACCTAACTCTTTTTCACTCAAGCATTAGAGAAATGCATAACACCTTCTTAAGGATTTGATTTGTCCTCACTACATTAGGTCAAGGACATGAAGAGATCCTTCTTTCCACAATTTTCAGGGGAACCTTGAGAAAATATGATCAATACACCAATATTTAACTCTCACGAGTTGTCACTTCTAAAGAATGGATATATTTTCGTAAACAAGGTTCAAGTTACTAAAGACACTTAAAACCTACTTGCTTCTGTATATTTTGGTAGTAAAATTTGTTCATTTGTGGATACACAAAGAAAAATAAGGGTACTTCAAGAAGGATTCATTGTTATTTTAAATTTATTGGTGGGAAGTTAAGAAGGATAAAGTTGATTATACCAATATTTGAGAGCCTTTACATAAATTGGAAGACTCACAGACATAATTATTTAGAAAATACAAATTATTCCTTCAACGAGAAGGTGTGCATCAATGTAGGCCCTGGATACGTATGGTTTCATACAATCTTATAAAATTCAACATGAAGGCTCAAACTAAAGACTCAATTAAACATTAACAAGGTCCCCGGTTCATCACGCCTAGGATACACTCATAGGCTTAAAAAAAATCTTTATCAACATAGTGGAAGTAAAATGATTTTAAATTGTTTATTTCATTACTAGATTAAAGCTCTTCTCATAATGAAATCGCAAATGCCAAAATACTAACAAATGGATGAGATCTTGTGTGATTCGGAGAGATTTTAATATAATATTGCAATAGGAACAAGAAAAACTATTTGAAAGACATTCTGAAATAAAAGCAGACATAATTTTGCCCAAGATCAACATAGATTAATTCAAGATTTATCAAATTCATCAACAGGGGAAATTTTCTTAAACAATATGAGAGATTTTCAATGGTTGTACACTTGTAACCATCTTGATGTGATTGAAAAATAAAACACAAGAAATTAACAGGTTTCTCACATGGTCTCTCAGGAAGATCGGATTTCACAAAATTTCTCATAAAAATTAAATCCCCGACCCCATGCAAGAGTATTCTCATTGCATTTTTACAATTCACTCGCTCATTCATCCCATATTTTACATCTAAAAAGAAGAATATTCAAAAAATCCTTTACTTGTTACAAGTTTTTCCTAGAAAGTGATGTTTAACAAATTTACACCCAAAGTCGCCAGTGGATAAATCATGAACTCGATCACGTTTCTTAGCCCCTCAACTATGACCTGGGATGCCATGCCATAACTTTTGATAGTCCTTCTAATCATTTTTTTTATTTTTTCGTTGAAGAAATCCCTTTTTGATGATTTTTAGGTGGCTCCATAAGTCTTGATCCGACAAACAATCCTTTTCACCCTAAAAATACACGTTGAGAAATGAGGGCCCTTGTGTGGATACTTGCATTCGTGCACTACGATTATGTGTTAGTCAAGTACAAATAGAGTCAATGGAAACCTCAACATGTTTCCTTAGTGAAAATACAAAGTTGAAGTCTAGCGGCGAGGTCTCCAAATGAGCGCGGGCCCTCTATGTGTTTCGAACCCTACCCAGAGGTTCACCGACATTACTGAAAATTCAAAGTAGAGGAAGGCCTAGCGGAAGCTTCCATGTGTATGTTCGCGCATATTCAAAGATGAAGTTTAGAGGCGGGACCTCAAATGAGCGTAGGCTCACCATGTTCCCTGGGCCCAAGAAAATTTTCCTTAGCCTTCAAAAATTATCGGTATAAAGAACATCTAAGCAAAAGCCTCCATGTGTCCCTTAAGTGCACTTTTGATATGGAGCAAAATAACGGAGACTCCAAACAAGCGTGGATCACCACGTGTCCCGGATTTATGTATATTATTGAAAGAATTTAGGGAACAACGGAAGGTGCCACGTGCCTAAGGTCCGAGAAAGTTTCTCGCTATTGAAAATTCTAGGCAAGGGTAGAGTGAGTAGAAAATTCCTCATGTCCCTTCAGCGCTACTCCAAGGGTCAAAGCCAAAGGTGGATTTTCAAATAAGTGTAGGGCCCCCATGTTTCTAGAACCCAAAAGCGATGCATCTTCCGCTTAAAAGTATAAGTATGGAAAGAGTGAGTTAAACCCTCCATGTGTCTCCCTAGCACTCTTTCAAAAGTAAAGTTTAGGGGTAGGTACCCAAATAGGTGTGGGCCCTCCATGCATCCTAGGCATTAGAAATTTCCTTGAGAAGTCTAAGTATAGAGAGGAGCAAGCGGAAGCCTCCATGTGTCTCCTTGGAAAATCTCCAAATGTAGGACCCAGAGGAAAATCCTTAAGTAAGCGCAAGTGCTCCACATGTCCAAAACCCGACAGAAATGCATCCACCGCTAAAAATTCTAAGTATGGACAGAGTGAGAAGAGACCTCCACATGTCCCTTTGGTGCTCTTTTGGTATGAGGCTCAAAATAAGGACTCCCAAACAAGCATGGGCCTTCCACGTGTCCTACTTCCAACAAAGTTGCATCAGACTCTTTAAAAAGTCAAAGTATAAAGAGGAGTCAGTGGAAGCCTCCACGTGTCTTCTTGGCGCAACTGTGAAGGTAGGACCCAAAGGCAGATCCTCTAATGAGCGCAGTCCCCCAACGTATCCATGGTTTTACAAAGCTGCACCATCCACTTGAATAAATGTCTAAGTATGGGCAGGGCTAGTGGAAACCTCCACATGTCTCCTTGGCATAACTCCAAAGGTCAAATAGAGGGGAATATTTTCAAATGAGCACAGGACCTCCATGTGGACAAGACTTGAATTGAAGCAATCCTGAGAGTTTCAAAATTCCCCAGTGACCTACCTCTCTGTTTTTAACTTTTTCCCTACTACTTCATGTTTTTTGATTAACCAATTAGATACAATGAGGGCCGCAGGCCAATTTGGTATTTTTTACAAATGTGATGAAAGTAACAAATTTCACCAAAAAGACTTGTCGAGCTGCATCCAATCAAAAGGAAAATGTTTCCATAGATGTTGGGACAAAGTTTCATAGGGAAAACATGACTATGGAAAAATAGAAGGAAGGGGAAACCCCAAATTCACACCCAAATTATAAATTCTTTCTCATGGACAGAGAAAATGTAAGCAAAACCAAATTCAAAGTGATCCACAACTCAAGGAGAAGACTTACAATGGCAACCAAATGAAAGATAAATCTTTCACGAGTCCATACAGGAGATAGAAAATACTTTCAAACCATGTAGACTTAGACGTTCTAAACAAACAGGGTGAAATTAAATTGAGCACCAACATACACCACTTGGGCGAGATGCTGAATTATTTCCATGGGTCATGGTTCTATCAGATAAACACCATGATCCCCATCATCGCTTTCATAATTTATGGGAACATCAACTTCAATTTTTAGAATCGGTGAAGAATCTACATCAGTGTGAGTCTAGAGGAGGAGACTCTACTTCCTTCTTCTCATAAAAATCAACATCTCTACTTGGTGTAGACTTTTCTCGGTCTTTGGATCCATAAATTTGTACCAAGAATATCTTCACTATACCCAATGAAGATGATTTTTTGTGACTTCATGTCCAATTTCTATCTATTCTTCTTGGGTATGTGCATAATTTCTTTACACCTGAATACTATAAGGTGTGCAATAGATGGTTTCCTCTTTGACCATGCTTCTCTTGGTGTTACTCCTTCAAGAAACTATGGGAACTTTGTACAACAAATACATTGATGTCTTTATTGCTTCTTCCCAGAATGTCTTTGCAAGTCCAGATTCATCGATCATGCATCACACCATTTCCATGATAGTATAATTTCTTCTCTCAACAACACCATTTTACCACGGTGTGTGTGGAGGAGGAATTTATCGACGAATCGCATGAATTTTTAGGTAGTCTTTGAACTCATTACTGGTGAATTCCCCCCTTTATCTGAGAAGAGAGTTCTGATGTAATGACCAATTTCATTCTCAACTACTACTTTGAACTTCTTGAAAGTTTCAAAAGATTCACTTTTATTACAAAGACAAAAAATCCACATTTTCCTTAAATAGTCGTCAACACATAGCATAAGGTATTGAAATCCATAATGACTTGGTTACATTGGACCATAAAGATCGGTTTGAACTAGATGAAGCTAAGAATGAGCTCGATATGTACTCTTCTAGAATGAAGCTCTATGGTAGTATGGACACTTGTCTATATACTTTTCAAGAGATGGCAGCCCATGTACCATATTGTGTTGGCGAAGTGTCTTGAGAAACCTGAAACTAACATGACCAAGTCTCTGATGCCACAATTATGCTAAGGTAGAGTTCTTAGACACAAGTTCCTAATCATCTATGTGGAAAAAACAAGTTTGAACATGTGTCCCACATTGGAGGCTTTTGCAACTATTTTTGAGCCTCGTGATTTATCTCGAATCACACAAATTTTCTTTCCATAATGAGTATAAAAGTCAATTTTTAGGTTGTGATCAAGGAGTTAACTAAATGAAAGAAAATTCTTTATCAACCCAGGGGACATATAAGACATCTCGATAATCAGTAGTTGCATGAACCAAGGGGTATAGGAATGTTCCCAATCCCTGAACTATATATAAAGTATCATCTCCCAACAAAACATGATTTTTAGATGGCGTGTCCCTCATTGAACTAAACCAATGTCTATGGCTAGTCATGTGTCGAGTGGCTCCCGAATCAACATACCGACATCACTAGATGACGTGGATGGTTCACTTGATCAAGTCTTGTATAAGAATTCTTCATTATCTAAATGTTCTTCTTTCTCAAATATTTCCTTCACTGATGGGGTCTTGTTTTCAGTTCCCCTTTTTCTGCCCTTGATTGTAGTTATTATGTCCCTTGTGAGATTGTTATGGAGGTCCGAGTTTCTTGATGAACCTTTCTTATAAGTACTATACCAACAATATTGTAAGTCATGTCCTCTTTTACAAATTGGACATTGCTTCTTTTGTTGTTTTTCCCCATGATACTAAGGGAATTTTAATAGAAATAAGGTTTTTCTTTACCTTTTCCTTTCAATTTTAATGTGAAGAAATTTCCTTCTCCTCTTCATCATCCTTACTATGCATTTCTTCCTCTTGTTGCAGTAGGTTTACAAATTTTTCAAAACTAATTGTTGTATCTGACAAGGTTAGTGTTGTTACAAAAATATGGTATGAATAAGGGAGTGCTCTTAGAACAATGAGAACAAGAGCATCATCTTTGACCGCTTCTCCTAAATGATAGAACTGAAGCCCTCAATTTTGCAACTCTTCCTAAGAAAGCTTCAATTTTCTCATTTTGTTTGAACTTCAGTGTGTGTAATTGACTCTGCAAATTCAGAATGACATTCTTATTTTTGCCTCATACACCATGCTCAACTTATCCCACGCTTCTTTGGATGTTGTGGCATTACGAATGTGGGGTTGCACATCGTCAGACACTCTAAACAAGATGATGAGTTTGGATTTCTGATCTTCTCTATCAAATTGTCACTTTGTTGTGTTGTATCAGTAGCTGATCTGGTCATAGTACCAATCACAATAGGCTAGATCTCTTCAAACTCAAGTTATGTCTTGATTTTTTTCTTCCATGCAGCATACTAATTCCTCTTAGTAGTGAATCTAGAAGAAAAAATTGGGGACATTGGTGCCCATTTTGCAAAAATCACTAACATGTTTGGCTCTTATCACTCTAGGTATAAGGTCTCCCAATCTATATACCATCAATATGATATACCAAACCTTTCTATATACATGCCCTTCTGATATACCTCATGGTACGTGGAAGAAGCTCGTGCTTTCTATATACCCTGGTACATGAAAGAGGCATTAATGTATGTGAAAGAATTCAATACATTCTACAAAAACAATACTGAAAGGGGTCTGTGTGATTATTGACATCAGCTCAAAGAAATATCCTCATACACATGCGTAACTTTGTATACTTGGATAGTTTCTCACCCGATTTATGTCATTCAATCGTTCACATATGGATGGGATGGCTCATAGTGTGTGCACTATGACCTTATTACTCCCCATAAATTTAAAGGGTCGATGCCCGAGATGATGTTGCTACACAACTATATTAGGCATTAAGTGCAGTAGTAGTTGTGGCATCTTTACCATAAGCACTTCCCGTAGGCACCATATATACCAAACACTTGGAATGAGATCTAGGATCTCGTCGGTGTTTAGAACCAATTTTTAATATTTTTTATTACAACTTTCTTCAAGTTTTTGAGCAATTACAATATTTTTGGTTGACTATGGCAACCTACAAATTAGTACAATATATTGAAGCATTGAATCACATTAAAAAATTTAGAAAAATTGAATGGTAGGAAATTTTTTTTTTTGTTTTGCGAGCCCTGGTGGCCTCCAGAACCCAAAATGACCCACTACACTAAAAAATTGCAAAAATATAGCTAAAAATTCTATTTCTCGATAGGCCTCCTTTTGCAAAAAAAATGCCCAGAATGAAAAAACAAGCCTATTTGGAGAAAAATGTTTTTACCCTAAATTAGGGTTTTTCTCGTTAAATATTTGGAGGCCATTTTAGTTGTAACTAGGTTGTTTAGCAATGGGTTTTCCACTAAATGGACCTCCAAACTTGGAATTTTTACTTTTTTTCCGGTAAATCCAATTATTTAAAAAAGTTATGTTGGGGTTTGGGTTGAACCCCAAATCTCCCACAACCAAAGCTTTCCACCTAACCGCCTTAGCTCTTATGAGTGCTTTGATGTAGAAATGAAGAAAATTGTATTTATTAAATAAGGAATTTGACTCACCTTTTAAAAAACAACAAATTGGCTGAGTTCCACGTGGATTGCGAGCTAGAGGAGGGAAGTTTAGTACTATGACTAAAATCTAGATCTCGACTATTTTTATCTCCTTTTGTGTTTACCCTCCTTTAAATTTATCATGGACACTTATTGTTATCTCCTCATTTATTTTTGATGTAGGTCTGCATGGATAATTTAATCCTTAACCGTTTTGTTTTGTAATTATTTCCACCTTTTTCTTCTTTGTGAAGGATGTTGGGATTGAGCGACGGCTCATGGGAGTGGAGGAAGCTCATGATGAAGACTTGTTTAGGTTGCAGGTCTTTGTTATTTTTTTCTTGGCATTGTATTTGGATCGACCACCTTAGGGATCTCATCGAAGTGCCCACCAAATGGGCTTGGACTTGAATGTTTATCCCGATCATTTAACAAATAACCAACATCAATAAATGACTTTCCCTCTTTTCAAATAGCTCCGTGTAAATGTTGACGGAAAAACTTGATCAATTTGAAGCTTGCCTCACTGTCGTAGGAGATAATTTGAGTGTGCCACGAGATGCAGGTCTAGCGTGAGAAGGTCATAGCCCATGGAACTCGGTCCTCAACACAGGTGTACAAATTGATATGGGCCCATACAATAAATGAACAACTCAGATTTATAAATAAATAGCTCGGTTTGTATAAACAAAACCAATATAAATGATCTTGAATAAGAGCTCTTATGAGACACCTCCAAATTTTGCAGCCCCTCCAAATGTAGTAGAGATTAAACTGAACCTCTAAATTTAGAGGTAAAACCCCTAGAGGGGAATTTTTGTATTGAAATTGCATCCGAAGAAAAAAATTTCTGGTGCAGAGGCACCAAGGAAAAAACAAATTTTCTTACAAACACTTGGAGAATGGTAGGAGGTTGAGGACATGCAGAATGTTTTGGGAAGTTGTTGGAGGCAACACAGCTCTTCTAGAGTGCAGAATCTCCTCCAAAATGGTATGCTTCCTCTCTCCAACCTTCTCTACTTCATAGGTCCAGATTCTCACTTTGGTACCAAATGTAGATTGAGCAACAGGGGCGGAAGCCCGATAAAATATATTATACTCTATCAACAAAAATTACAATGAAGTGTTACAATTCTTGCATGAATTGAACAATGTGTGTGTAGATAAATAAATGGGTTACACAGTACAAACATAATCACAACAAACTCCAAAATACATCCGGGAAGAAAAAATAATTAAATACAAATAAATAATAGTTGTAATAATATAACCTATGCAATAATAAAAAAATATTGTTATAAAACTAGATAACAATATATCAACTAATTACCTTATTAAATAATTAAATAATTTAAGGTAATATGATGCATAAATTAACCTTAAAAAAATCTTTTTATGGAAAAATCACAACACCTCCAAATGGCCTCGGGTTTGAGTGGGGCATCTAGTGTGATTGCATAACATTGGACCTTCTCTCAAGCTGTGGAACTTGCAAAACTTGAGATGGACCTCCAGAGAAGGTTGGTTCTTGCTCCTAAACTACCCGCCACAAGCTATTCTAGTGCAAGAAAACTATATAATCCTAATCTACCCTTCCAAGGGACCAGGGGAGAAAGTGCATTGAAAACAAATCCTACACTAAAATGATGATACACTAGAGAAGGAGGTTGTTTGTCACAATCTTAGCTACCGAAGTGGAGAGAGGTAAGCAATGGAGAGGATGGACAAGTGCACCATAGACCGTAGATAGATTTTACATGGAACACCACTTCAAGCCCATAAAACATGGCTCCCAAAACCTGTAATAGACACCAGAATTATGCACAATATACCCTACAATGATGAGAGGAGAGAAGAGACAATAAAATAAGGAAGGATGGAAAAATGCATGAAAAAACATATTTTATTACTCCAAGAGTTCACATGGTACATCATCAGTGGGGAAGGGACAATAAAATGCCATTACAGAACCAAGGGAGGAGGATTAGACTCCACATTCTACCCTAAGGAAGAAAGAGAGAGGGGGGAAGGACAGAAAATATGACCAAGATTTTTAAATATGCCTCTCCTTAATAATATATAGAAGAATGAGAGGAGAGAGGGAAGAATTCGAACTCTGCTTCAACCACCCCAAAAATAACTAAAATCCATATGTAACAATGATGGCCCTCACTACAAGACCCATTCCTCCATGTGTTTTTCCTTACTGAGTAAGGAAGGAGTCCATTCTTCATTATGGTGATAGGTGAGAGACTTGACAACCTCGAAAATGGTGGACCGGGTCATTAATGTTGGCAGTGTGGGTAGAAGGTGTCAAGAGATCTCCAAAATTCCTTTCCCACTCGAATCTAAATTCCAAGTCGAAAGATATGGACATCTAAAGGAGCTCTATGTTTGGAGTCTATTCACGTAAGATCCACATAGCAGCCCTACGCATCTTGAGATTTCACCCTCTGCTTTCACTCATTATAGTTGTGCTAAAATGACACATGGTACCATTCGCAGGCCTACTTTATTTCCTTTGTGTTCTTCCTAAGTCTCTCCCATTGGGAGACACTATTCTGATCCGAAGACATGTGGAGTTTTAGTGCATGTCCAGGAACTATATCCGAGTTTCCCTTTGAAGTTGCGCGAATGAGGCACGTGGAGGCTTTCGTTGACCTGTTATATCTTGCCGATTCAACAAATGGTTCTGCTCCCTTTTTGACTTTTGGCCACATGGCGGGCTGGTGCTCACTTGGGGACCACCTCCAAATTTTAACCTTGAAGATGCACCGAGATGACGCATGGAGGCTTCCTTCGGCTTGTCTCAAGCTTGGACTTTTCAACAACCGCTTCTTTTTTGGACCTGGGACACATGAGGGTCACGCTAGTTCGGGGTCTTTTTTTGGGTCACTCCTTTGAAATTGTGTTGATGATGCACTTGGTACCTTCTGCAGCTTTTCCCTACCTTCCTCATGTTCTACCCAAGTCCTTTCTATTTGACGAAGGCTTTATGTCTGACCTAAGACACGTGGAGGCTTTCGCTCATTTGGAGACCCTATTTGGACCTAACCTTTGGAGGTGCACCAATTGGAAATGTGGAGGCTTCCGCTGCCTTCCAATTTTAAATCGTTGACTCTATCTCCTTCATGCCATGGACGCATGGAAATCACTTGCTAATTTGGGTACTATCCCTTGGGTATCACTTAGCGCTGCGCCGAGGTGACACGGGCACTCTCCATGGGTTCTGTGACTTTTCAATGGTCAATGAGACTCGTTCTAGATTTTGGACACGTGGAGGGCCAGCACTTGTTTGGGGTATGCCTTTGGATTTTACCTTTGGAGTTACACCAAGCTGATGTGTTGAGGCTTCCGCTGGCTCTTTTTATACTTAGTTGATTTGGGCCCGAGTGAACACTTGTCTTCCACCGCCATTGTCGAGCCCGCATGTAACTCAACTATTAGATTGAAAATGTGGGCTTGCATGACTAAGTCACCCCTTCAATTTTCTCATGTACGGGGTCATGTTTGATTAATTTTTCTAGGGGGAAAAATTGGGATAACAATTTGGCAACTCACGAGGAAATTTTTTTGCTAAACGAATGACGGCTTGGTACTCGATCTTTTCCCCGAAACCATGAGACCAACTTCTTTGCACTTAGTGACCTTGAGCTTACCCTGCTGTCCAAACTCTAAAATTTTCATAAGAAAATCTTGAAGATGAGATTTCTGAGAGTAGAAAATTCTATTGACCTGGGGGCTTTCACCTATTCTTGAAATGAACTCCCTTGAAACCTGATTTTATTTTCTCTGTATTTTCTTGATTTTTAAATTAACAACTCTTACAGGAAACTATGGGTCTCCTTTCCATAAATATTGAATGGCATTGTGCATCGTACGTCTGGAGAAATACGAACAATACTTATATACAAAGATAAAATCATACATGCCTCAAATAAGACATGCAGAGTGTGTAAAAGCACTTGTTTTACTAAAAGCAAATCTACTCCTACTCCTACACTAACCCTAACAAAGAAAAGCTAAACAAATCCTGCTATAGGTAGGGAGAAATAGCTTCCCTTTCTCAAAAATGCATCCATGTATATGATTTGGCACTAAACATGGTTGTTACAATGAGTGAGAAACTGACAAGAGGCTGATCTTCCACCAAAATCATCAAGGTATCAACATCAATCAAAAATACCTCCTCAAGCTGATTGACATTGGACTCTTAGAGGTGTTGATGGTGACCCTTGGTGCTTTGATACTCATCCTCATGCCCTAAAGTGGGCATGACTTGTTTTGGCTTCTCCCTTGGCTCCAATGAAGCCAAGTACCTTATAGGGCATAGTCTGATCCGATGGATGTGCCCATTGTTCTGAATTTCAACTCCAAGAATGGATTCTTCCTGCGTACCTTCTGCATGGATGTTGTGGGAGAGATGGGGCCCTCATGTTGTTTTCATTCCTCCTCCTGAGAAGAACATGGAAGATTATGATCCTCCAACCTTGGTTCCAGAGGGCCGTTGTGAGATGCAAGCTCATCCTTGGATGCTCTCCTATGTGGAAACGGACTCATGTGCTTAGAAGGTGGATGATGGAGGATAAAATTATGTGATCTCTTCGGGCTCCTTTCCACTAAGGCAATCCTCCAAGTTAGATAGGTAATCTACCTCCTTGTTATCCTATCGCGTGTGCTCAAGCTCCTCCATGGTGTTCTTTGGATCAGCAATTTTCTCACCATGGTTTCCCTCATCCTAAAACATGAAGTTTGAAATCTCAAACCCTTCCTTGACATTAGAGTCTGAAGGGGATGAAGTTGGAGGAAGAATTGAAGGTTCTTATGTGGCCTACTCTACGCTTGAAGCCTCTTGAATTATATGGTTCTCCTACATAGCCGTAATTTACTCCTTTTCTTTTTGATTTGGAGTCACCCTGTCTTCCTCGCTTGTGTTGTAACTGAAGCTTCCACCACTTGTGATCTAACCTCAGCCTCCTCCATAGGATTAAACAATAAGGGAATCTTTTAAATTCCAAATGAAAGAGCTAATCTCACCAAGATTCTAATAATTTCTTCTCTTGTTGGATCTTCTTCTTGTTTCTCCCCTTAGCTGGATTCTTGAGTTTCTTCCCGACATGGGCTCAAGAAAAAAAGAGGAGTGGTGGGTTGGGTCTCCACTAGTTGTTGCTTTATTTGTCATGGAGGGGGAGATATTGCTTTTGGCTCTTGTGGAGGGACTTGGATTTGGAAGGAAAGAGGGAAGAGGAAATGAGGTGAGATGGAAGATTAGGGGATGGAGAAGGGAAATCAACACTTGGGACAACAAGTGGGAAACTAGATTCATGATGCTTCCACAATGATACTTGATAGAGAAAGAGGAAAATAAAAATTATAAGATGGCGGACTTACCCATTGAAAAGGTTGTCTTGCACCAAGCTCATAGGCCTCTATCTCCTCGGTCCATTACGCAAGTTGGGGAATCATCTCAACCATGAATTCAAGCTTCTCCTACGGGCTATAGTGTCTTGGAAAAGGGCCTACCCATGGACAAGGTGGCCTTGCAACCAATCTTGAATTACTTCATCTATGTTGTAGCGCTCAACTACACCATGTTAGCCTCCATTCTTTGGATCTTCTCCAGCAAATAAATGTTCTCCACATAATTTTCACCATCATATGCATAACCTTTCTCTTGATAAGCTCCATGGCCAAAATGGATTTAACACTGCTCATATGGGTAAGCATAATGGGTCTGTATTTGGTCATAATGTTGATCTGGAGGAGTTAGGAAATACATTGGAGGTGGATTGCACTGTGGTTGCTTTAAGTATGAGTTCCAAGAGGGAAATGAATTCATGATTGCACAACTTCATGAAATGGAATATGTGGAAAGAATAATGGATGAAAATGGATGGGAGAAGGTCTGTAACTTTAGAGATGTGGGTTTTTACTAGATGGAGTCACCAGATGTGTTGAAACATGCCTCCAAAGGCTGGATCTCAGCAATAACACATCAAACTGCTAAGATGAAGATGTAAAGATCTTCAGCCTGACCCGCTAGGTGTGCCAAAATGCTAGGGAAAATCACAAAGCACTCTAGATGGCCTCGGGTTTGAGTTGGGAATCCGGTGTGATTGCATAACATTGGACCATCTCTCAAGCTATGGGACTTGCAAAACTTGAGATGGACCTCCAGAGAAGGTTGGTTCCTACTCCTAAACTACGTACCATAATTTATTCTAGTGCAATAGAATTATATAATCCTAACCTAATCTTCTAAGGGACCAGGGAGAGAGAGTGCATGAAAAACAAATCCTACACCAAAATGGTGATATAGCGAGAGAAGGAGGTTGTTGGTCACAATCTGAGCTTCCTAATGGAGATAAGTGAGTAATGGAGATAATGGACAAGTACACCCCGAAAAAGAGATAGAGTTCACATGGAACCCCACTTCAAACCCATTAAACATGGCTCCCAAAACTTGCAATGGACACCAAAAGTATGCATAATATACCTTGTAATGATGAGAGGCGAGAAGAGACAATATAATAAGGAAGGATGGAAAAATGCATGACAAAACATATTTTATTGCTCCAAGAGTTCACACGGTACATCATCAGTGGGAAAGGGGCAAGAAAATGCTATTACATAGCCAAGGAAGGAGGCTTAGAATCCACATTCTACCCTAAGGAATAAAGAGAGAGGGGGAAGGAGATAAAATATGACCAACCTTTCAAATATGCCTCTCTATACAATATATAGAAGAATGAGATAAGGAGAGACCGAAAGAATTTAAACTTTTCTTTAACCACCCTAGAAAGCATTAAAATTTGTCTACAACAATGATGGGCCTCACTGAAAATCCATGCCTCTATGTGTTGTTCCTTACTAAGTAAGGAAAGAGTCCATTCTTCATTATGGTGACAAGTGAGATACTTGCCAAAAAATAGTAGTCATTAATGGTGGAAAGTGGGTAGTAGCCACCAAGAGCTCTCCAAAATTCCTTTCCCACTTGAATCTAAATTCTGGTCAAAATATATGGTCATCTTATAACACTCGGGTTTGGAGTCTATTCGCGTGATATCCACATGGCGGCCCTACGCATCTTGATATTTCACCCTCTTTTTCCCTCATTGTGGCTATGCCGAAATGACACATGGCGCCATCCGCGGGCCTATTTTATTTCCTTTGTGTCCTGCCTAAGTCCCTCCCATTAGCGGAGACACTATGCCTCGATCGAGACACGTGGAGGCTCATCACATGTTTGGGACATTCCTCCAAAGTTTCTTGTTGAAGTTGAGTAGATGAGGCACATGGAGGCTTCAACCGACCCTACTATATATAGTCGATTAAAAATCGCCCGCCTTTTTTTTCTTCTTTTGGCCACGTGGTGGGTGGCACTCACTTGGGAACTACCTTTGAATTTTAACATTGAAGATGTGCCGAGCTGATGCATGGAGGCTTCCTTTGGCCTATCCCAAACTTGGACTTTTTCAATGGTCGTGTCCTTTTTTGGACAAGGGACATATGGAGGGTTAGAGCTAGTTCGGGGTCTTTCTTTGGGTCATGTCCTTTAAAATTGCACCGATGAGGCACATGTTACCTTACGCGGCTATGCTCTACCTTCCTCATGTTCTTCTTAAGTCCTTTATGTTTGACGAAGGCTTTATGTCGACTTGGGACACGTGGAGGCTTCCGCTCATTTGAAGACCCTTTTTGGACCTAACGTTCGAGGTGTGCCAATTGGACATGTGGAGGCTTTCGCTACCCTAAGAATTTTCAACTGTCGAATCTATCTCCTTCGGGCCATGGACGTATGGAAATCCCATGTTCATTTAGGGACCGTCCCTTGGGTCTAACTTTTGAAGTTGTGCGAGGTGATACGGGGCACCCTCCATTGGTGCGTGACTTTTAAATGGTCGATGAGACCCCTTCTAGACTCTGCACTGGACATGTGGAGGGCCAAAGTGCTTATTTTGGGTCTACATCTGGATTTTACCTTTGGAGTTGCACCCAGGTTGATGCATGGAGGCTTCCACTGGCTCTTTTTATACTTAGTCGATTTTGGCTCGAGTGAACACTTTGCCATCCATTACCATTACCAAGCCTTCTTGTAACATGACTGTTAGATATAAAATGTGGGCTCACATGATTGAATAGCCCCTTTGATTTTATCATGTGTGGGGTTGTGTTTGATCAATTTTGTTGAGGGGGAAATTTGGTATAACAAAGATCATCTTAGAACTCTAAGTTGAAAGAGAATTTGAAAAGTCATTGTGAAAGTGACAAAAAGAAAATGATCCATTTTCAAATTTAGAAAAATACAATTATTGTTTAAGAAAAGGTATGTAATAAGTAAATAGAGGATGAAAAGTTTAGAATATATAGTTTGAGTTCCGAGTTCCTTAATGTAGAGATTGTGAAGAAAAATAAAAGGACAATAACTAATAAGCAAGAAATGATTGTGATCAAATGGAAGTATTATTTAATGCTATAAAGTGAAAAACAAAATCGTGTGAAAAATATAGATAGAGAACATAATATACAAGATAAGTGACTATTATCAAGGTGAAGATGGATGAGTGCATTTGAAGGGAAAAAAGGTGAGAAATAGAAGAGAAATAATAAATATTATGATTGTTATGAAAGAACTGAGACATAGATAAATAACTATAGAAAAGATAAAATAGAAAACAAAATAACTAGACGATATATATTGATGAATGATTACTATTCATGCAAATACAATTGTGAAGGAGAAGGAAAATAGAGGACTAGTAAGAAAAATTTGATTGTAATGAATAAATGAATGCTACTAGTGTAAGACTATATATATATTATGCATTCTTGATTGAGTATAAGTTAAAATAACATTTGATTTATGAACCGTATTAGTAAAATGTCCATAATCAATTGATAAAGAAACAAGGTAGCTACATTTTCATTTGTTTTGCTAATATTTTCTCGAGTAGGTGCTTGGACTAAGTCTAGCTGAGTAGGTTCTTGGAAAACTTCAAATTGGTTCTTGAAATAATATATGAAGTGGGTGCTTAATCATTTGTAAATCAATATCCTAGAATTGGTTTTCTAAATAAAGGGATGATTTCAAAGTGGGTTTTTCATTCTTGGGTTTTCCCACAAGAAACAATGAGTCACTCTCATTTGTTTTTTATTTTCAATTTCTTCTTGTGATATTAGTCTAATTACTAGTTTAATTTAATTAAGTTAGAATGTTTGAAAATATCTTAATTGTGCTAAGCACTGATTCACCCCCCTCTCGGTGATTTTGATATCTAATAATTAGTATCAGAGTGGGGCCTTCAGTGAAATTTTAACAACTTCAAGGTGATCCTCTCTTCACAAGAATGACAAGCAATCATGTTCAAGGTGAACTATAAATCACAAGGTCACAACTCTTTATTGGGAAAAACTATGCACTCTAGAGAATAATAATGAAGACTTATCTCATGTCACTCAGTTCTAACATATGGGAAAGTGTGAACAAGGGATACAATCCTCTAGTAACTTTAATAACATATTTAGCAGATAAGACTAAATATGATAACAATTCAAGAGCCATGAATGTAATTTTATGTGGTCTAAATCAAAATTAGTTTGTAAAGGTAATGCATTGAACAAAAAATAAGGATATTTGGACCAAACTTCAGAGCATTTATGAGGTAGATGACAGAGTCAAGATGGAAATATTAAGATCTACCAAGCACAATTTGAAAGCTTAAAGATGAAAGATTATGAACGCATAACAAGATACATATAGAGAGTGGATGAGATAATAAACATGATTAGGGGCTTGGGTGAGAACCTAGAGGAGACATTCATTGTTCGAGAAAATTATGATATCCTTAACTTCCATATGTGATGCAAAAGTCTCGGTCATTGAGGAATCAAAAACACGAAAAATTTGACTGGATGAGCTACTATGCATATTAGCAGACTATTAAGTAAGAAAAATTTGATCCAAATATTCCAAGAATGAGGTTGCATTCAAAGAAAATAAATAGATTCATTCCAATTAAGAAAAAGAGGAATTCAGTTTGGAGGACGAAGATGATGTTGTGAAGATTGAATATTTTTTTGTAAGAAGACTGGGAAGAGGCAAAGGCAAATATAATGCTAAAATCCCATTCAAGTATTTCAACTGTGGTTAACTAGGACACTTTGTTTTTAAATGTCCAAATAAAAACAAGGAGGTTGAGTTTGAATATGGAGAATAATATCATAAACATGGAAATAAAAAGGCGAACAATAAGAAGAAGAGAAGCAAGAAGAAGTATTTTAAGAATAAGAGAAATTTATATTCTAAAGAAAAATCAAATGACTCAAAATCAAGTGACTCCAAACTCATAGAATAAGAGTGATGGAACTAAAAGTGAAACCTTATTCATGGATTTCGATATTTCAAATGAATTCAGCAATAAGGTAAGGAATATGGTTAGTTCTAAAGATTCGATGAAGAAGAGGAAAAAGTAAACAAAGAGGCTGAATTGGTGAGTTCCCTTGAAGAACTCTAAATTTTTAGAAGAATGAATCAAAAACTAAAATGCACTCTAAATTATTATGAAGAGAAAATCCACATTCTTGAGAAGAAGAAAATTCAAAAGGAAGAAGAAGAAATGAATGAAATTAAGGATCTTGAAAATAATCTAGAAAAGATTTCTCAATCCTACAAAGGAAAGGAAGAAGAATGTCAAAGTTTGAAGTCTAATTTAGAACTCCACAACACTTAATTATAATAGGTAAATAGAAAACTCAAGATGTATGAGAAGCTAGAAAGGAGCTCAAATGTCCTATCAAAAATTGTAAGCACTCAAAGGGATGTAAGTGAAAATACAAGTATTGGTTTAAAGGAAGATGAACCATGAAAGAAGAAAGAAGAGAAGTCTACATCAATCATCTCATACACCATGAACAAGGAGACCAAAAATCTGCAAAAAGAAGGAAAAATCCTCCAAGAATCACATATTTTATGATCTATTCTCATTCCCTATATGGTTATTGTTTTTCTTTAGATATGTTTGGTCACAAATATGAGAAATGTAGAAGAAATGCTAGATGAAATAGAAGAAAATTTAACTTGCAGCATACAAGAATAAGCTACAATCCAGTGATGCTACAAATGTCAAAATGAGGGTCATATAGCTAGCAATATGTGCAGCTCCCATACACCAAAACAAAGTAAGTGGATATATTTTGTGAAATATATATCAACCAAGAAAGGAAATATATGGTATGATAGCTCAAACTACTTTGCATGTGCAAGATGAAGGGATGACTTGGTACTTGGATAGTGGATGCTCCAGTCATATGATAGGTGAAAAAAGTATGTTTATTTATTTGTCAAATAATGCTTCAAGGGATATCATATTTTGTGATAATAATTCTGAAGATATTGTGGGCAAGGGAACACTTAGTCTTAATGGAAATTTTTTAGAGAAAATTTTTATATGTTGAAGGACTCAAACATAACTTGCTAAGTGTTAGCCAAATGCTCAAACAAGGATAAAATTTGATTTTGAATGATAAATGGTGTAATATCATTGATGGTAAAACATGGGAGAGAGTTGGAAAATAAAAAAGGACAAAAAATAACATCTATGTTCGCAAAGAGGTAAACAAAGAAAAATGTTTTACAAGAAAACTTGATAACATATAGTTATGGCAAAGAAGATTATGACATATAAGCTTTGAAACTATTGTGAAATTGAGTGCCAAAGAGGGAGTTAAAACATGCCATAAATTTTGAAACAAAAATATTCTATGTGAAAATCTTTTTTACATAGAAAACAAAAATAAGGACATACAAATCAAAAGAGTATTAAACTACTCAACATTTATAGTTGATTCATACATATTTATGTGGACCTACAAGAACTACAAGTCTACAAGGATATGAGTACTTCATGCTTTTTACAATGAATTTACTAGATTACATGTGTAGATTTTCTAAAACATAAATCATAATCCTTTGATAGATTCAAATCCTTCAAAGCACATGTGGAGAATGAGAAGAACACAAAAATACAATGCTTAACGTCGACAAGGGTGAAGAATTTTATTCTAATGAATTTGATGAATATTGCAAAGATCATGGAATATAAAGGTGATTCTCATCTGCTAGGACACCACAACAAAATGGTGTGGTTGAAAGGAAGAACAAGAGTGCGCAAGAGATGAAGCAAGGTGTACAATCTGTTTATATTTTAAAAAAGCTCAATTAAGAGTAAATAGTAGTAAAACATGCTATAAACTATGAAAAGGAAGACCAAATAATGTGAAACAAATAAGAGGCTTTGTGAGAAAGTGTTGTATCAAGAGAGATGAAGGCAATTCTGGAAAATTTGATTCCGTGTGTGATGAAGGTATATTTATTTTGTATTCATCGGTTATTGCAGCTTATAGATGCTACAAAAAGAGACTTCAAAAGGTAGTTGAGACCACCAATGTGAAAATAGATAAAACTCAACATTTAAAAATTAGAAATCAGCCTAAGGACAACCATGAAGATGATGCACATACCATTTAAAATCATGATGATGATGATGAAATAAGAAGCACACATGAAGAAGTAGAAGAAGTGGAAGAAGAAGAAGAAAGGCATGACACCAAGACACCTTCAAGGGAATTAAGAAGAGACCATCAAATAGATTTGATTATAGGGAGTAAATAAGGTGGTATTCTCATAAGAAGGAAGCTAATAAGTGAACAAAATAATGAAGACACAACCCTCTTATCTATGATAGAACCCAAGAATGTGAAATAAGCATGTAATGAAAAAAATTGGATAAATGCCATGAGTTAAGAACTTGACCAAATTGATAAGAATGAAACATGGGAGCTTGTTCCTAGGACAAAATATAATTATGTCATAGGAACAAAATGGTTATTCATGAATAAATAGAATGAAAAAGGTGAAGTGATAATAAATAAAGCAAGACTTGTGTGTAAAGGCTCTCGCACAAATGAAAGGATCTTATTTTGATGAAAAATTTTCAAGTTGTTTTCTCACCCTCCTGTATGGACTCGATACAAACTTCGAAGGGGCATATCTTTCGACTCAGGGCTCAAAAAATTGGAAATATGATGTTGTTGGAAATATCTCGGCCTCACCTACACCATGGAGGCCTAAGAATTTAATTTTGAGGAGGTTAGGTGAAGGAAAGTGGAGGAAACGTCTTCTGATTTCAATCCGGATCCATTTGTCTCAACAACCAGATCGATTCAATATTTTTCCATCGTTTCCTCTTCTTTCAAAATTCCAAACCGAGGATTGACACGGTAAAGATGGATTTGGGGTAGATTTCATCAAAGGCATTAACAACAGTGGTTGAGTTTCAACCTTCTTTTCTCGCTTCTCTCTCTCTTTCTTCTTTCAGGTTAAATCTATAAATACAGGGGTAGGATTCATTGTAAAAGTAGTTATTGTTCATTCTTCTTCCCTGCCCCCCTCTCTCTTTCTTCTCCAGGGTCGAATGTGGAGTTTAAGCCTCCTCCCTTGGCTTTGTAATGGCATTTTCTTGCCTCCTTCCTATTAATGGTGTACTGTGTGAACTCCTGGAGCAATAAAATTTACTTCGTGATGCGTTTTGTCAATCCTTGGCTCATTAGGTTGTCTCTTCTCACCTATCACCATTGTATGGTATAATGTGCATATCTCTCGATGTCCATTATAGGTTTTGGAAGTCAGTTTTAGGGGTTCGAAATGGTGTTCTTTGTGAACTATATCCTTGGTCTGTGATGCATCTGTCCATCCTCTCCATTGTTCACCTCTCTCCATTTCAAGCGGTTGGGTTTTTATCAGCATTTCCATTTTTTCAAAGTGCTATTGCCTCTCAGTAGTGTAATATTTCTTTATTTTCATGTTCTCTCTCTCTCTCCTTGGTCCCTTTGAATTGTTACATTAGGAGTAGATAGTCACATTTCCTTCCTTAGAAGTAGTTTAACACTAGGATTAAGAAGAGGAACCAGCCTTTTCTAGAGGATCATTCCCATTTGCAAGTCCCACACTTGGGGAATGATCCAATGTTATGCAAATCACACCAAATGACCCTTCCTTAGAAAAAGCAGATCCATAACTCATTTGGGGGTTTTGTGATTTCACACTAACAATAACTAAACTACCAAGTGATGCACCAAAGGAATGATGAACACTTAGTTTACCTTTAATACAAACCAATAAAATGCAAACAATAAACAAGCACGGATAGCTAGATCTATAATGAAAGACCAAATAAAATCAAAAGGAATAAGAAAGGATATAAGATCGATCATAGACATATTTTATTGCTCTATAGATTGATACAGTTCATTACAAATAGCCAAGAGGTAGAAACATATTACAATTTTGATGGAAGGCCTAAACCCCAGAAATTATTTTTCTAGAAAGAAGAGGGAACCTATAGAATGAAGAAAGTCCAACCCTTTACAATGAATCTTGCCCCCATATTTATAGACTCGATTAGAGAGAAGAAAGAGAGAGAGAGAGAGAAGTGGTAGATGTGGCTCGAAGCTCAACCATTGGTGTTAATTCCTCTGATAAAATTTTCCCCAAATCCATCCCTTTTTTACATCGATCCTTGGCTCAGGCACCTGGAAGGAAAAGGAAATGACGGAACAAATCGAATCCGATTTGGTAGCTGGAAGAAAAGATCTCGCATTAAAGTCCCGAAGTTGTTTCCTCCATTTTTCTTCACCTAAATTTCTAAAACATAAAGTTTCAGACCTGAATGGCATAGGTGAGGCCGAGATATTTCCAATGGTGTCAGATTTGCAATATTTTGAGCCCTGATTCGAAAGATATGCCCCTTTGAAGTTTCTATTGATTCCGTACAAATGGGTGGGAAAAAATTTGAAAAATGGGTCCTCCATTACGTATGGGACACGTGGCAGCCATATTGGAACAAAAATCAGGTTCGCAGGTCCATAATCTACCTTTTTCCCTTTTCAAAAAAACATAAAGCTTAAAAAAATCCCATAGCCTCGAAGCTCCGCATGGACACATGGCTCCTTTTGGTTGGCTAGGGAATGCACTTCCATTTTTACCTTTGTGCCTTTTGGATGAAAGGAAAATTTTCACTTTTCCCCTCACTCCCCACCTTGGCTTTGACTTGGGCCAAAATGTTGATTTTTTCCTTGTGCGAAGTCGTAGGCCTTTTTACAACTTTTACACCTTTTGGCGCAAAGGTGAAAAAATAACCTTTTCCTCAATGCCCTTTCTTCCCCTGGGACATGCATTAGTCTGGCACTCATTTGGAAACCTTTTCTCTATTTGACCCTTGAATCAGTGCCATTGAGACACTTGGTAACCTCCACCAGCCTAGCTCATGCATTTGACTATTCAACTAACTCTGCCCCCTTTTAGACATGTGGAGGCACCACGCTTGTTTGTAAGATCGACCCAAAGTTTTCTTTTGAAGAAGCATTGAGTTGACACTTGTCAGCCTCTGCTGATCAGTGGAATTTTCAATGGTCCCTCTCATTTCTAGGCTTTGGGCTACGTGGCGAGCTCGCACTCATTTGGGTCTCCGCCCAGGGACCAACTCTTGGAGATGCACCATACTGACACTTGGCATTCTCCGCTTACACTTCTATACTTAGTCATTTTTGAAGCTTTTTCCTTTCCACCCCTTGACTTTCTTTGACCATTTGCTACATGGAGGGCTGGCGCAAGTTTGAGTTCCTCCTTTTGGATTCACTTTGGGAGAAGCGTCGTTAGGACACGTGGTCTCTTCCGCTGCCTCCTCCATACTTAGTCATTTTTAGGGTTTATCTTGAACCGTTTCGAGCCTAGGGACTTCGAATCTTCGCATTTTCTTCCCCTTCTTGTTTCTGGTTCCTCTGTGGCATCTCTCTTTCTTTTCTGACCCTTCTATCTTGTCTTTGAGTCCATCTAAGGGTTGGGAATAGATTTAAGATGTAGGAATGGCCTGACAGATTCGTTTCTTTTGTACAGGATCCTGTGATCTTCCTTAGTCTCTGCCACTTCATGGTTGAGTCTTTTTGCGACCAATTTGCAGGATTTGAATGATTTTTCTCAAGTTATTTACATGAAGGGCCATGATTCAATCCAATATTTGGTACAGGGCCAAATATGGATAAAATTTTTAGGGGTCAAACAAGTTGTTAAGGTTTGACATTATCATTTAGTATTTACGGTCCATGACTTCATGGTCTACATTCAATGTTTATGGTTAAGGTTTTTTATTATTTGTTTTGGTGTATTCATCATGTTATTTAGGTTTGAAGAACTGTGTAAGTTCAATGTTGAGGGTTTGTATTTAGTTCATATGGTTTGCGTTATGGTGTCTAGTGTTTTTTTATGTTTTTCATTAATTGTTAAAAATTCATGATCCCATATTGAGTGTAAATATAATTTAATTAATTCCACTAGCATTCAAGGTGTTTTAATGGCATTTATGATCTCGCTTAAATTTCACAATGGTTTGTGATTATTAATATTATTCAATATAACTGATTGGCATTTACGGTGTTTAGTGGAAATTTAAAATGTCAAATGAACATTCCATGTGTCATTTAATTATATACTTTGTTTGGACCAAATTAATTAGGGTGACGCTACCTACGTAACAAGAAACAATTATGCTAAGTCTTATTCCCTATATTATAAATATTTAACACAAACATAAAGTGTATATGCTCGATATTTGTGCTATATAGAGTAAGCTCTAAAATTTAAATACAACCTCCCATTCATCCATTGGTTCAAAAATATACTTTTTGTTACTCCTAATTATCCATTAATCTTAAAGGTTTGGGGTTTAATGTGTACAACTAACATTTATGATTCATGTTTAGGTTCCACGTTTAGTATTTTTGATTGAGGAATTCATATTCTACATTCAAAGTTTACACTTAAATATTTCATATCAATGATTTAGGTGTTGTATGATTGTTTATGTTGTAGTCATCATGTTATTTAGCTTTTAAGGATTGGGTGAATCATTTAGTGTTGAGGGTATGTAACGCCCGCTAAAATGACCACTCGAGACCCAAGAATAACCTAGGTTTAGATAGAAAAATTATGGAATACTTTTTTTTTGAAAAGCGTGTCCACTACACGACTTCAAGCAATACTATCATGGCAAAGGTTCAAATTCAACTGAAATCTAATAAATGAAATTTTCCCATTGTAACAAAAATTAGATCCACATTACAAAATTAAAAAGTATAGTTAATCCCAATATAGTTAAATTTATCTTAGGTGTTAATTTAATAAAAAATTAAATTAACACTATATTTAAATATTCCTTAATTAATTTTAGAGGTCAAGGGGCCAAAACAATTAAATGCCCAAGGTATTTAATTTTACGAGGTCTAAATATCCAAGGTCCTTATTTACATGGGTTAGAATACATTCTCTTATCCCCTAACATGACCCCTCAAAAGGTCAACCCATGCTCTAGAGTTAAACATTTAAGTTAAAAAGGGCAATTTCCCCTTACCTAGTCTCGACTCATCTTTGCACTTCAACCTAATTTTTCACATATTTAACACACTTAGGGTTTCCTAAAAAAATCCATGAGATAGGAAATTTCTTCCTCTTTCCAATGATATAAAGAAGTCCTCCTAACTCCTCATATTTCTTAAGTTACAGGTCAGTAGTCTGGGAAGAAATTTTTCCCAAAGCGCAGCTCATGGGCCTAGGGAAGAAAATTTTCCCAAAGGTGGGCCTGTGGGCCCGGGGAAGAAAATTTTCCCAAAGGTGGGCTGCGAGAGATTAGGGAAGAAAATTTTTCCCAAAGGTGGGCCTCTAGCCTATGGAAGAAAATTTTCCTAAGCCGAAAGGGACGCGTGGCAAGTTTTTAAGCCCACGCAGGAAGGCAGTGTCATTGGAGATGATTTGGACATTAACTCTTTTTCTTTGGAAGGGAAAAAAAGTTCAAAAATCCACACGCCTCCACCGATGCCCACGAATGCCACGTGTCCTTCCCAAAATTTCAAGCGAGGGAGCGGACCGTCGGGGAAAGCTTACAAATGTTGGTTTTTTGCATTAAAAGGCATGAAGGCTAAAAACAACCCACACATCCTCCGACGCCAAGTGAAGCCATGTGTCAGTCCAACAGTGACCTGTGCGAAGGTGAGTCAGTGGGCAAACTTAAGAATTCTTGCCAATCTTTTCCCAAAAGCGGTAAGGTCTAAAACCATCTGCACCTCCATCGATGCCTAAAGAATCCACGTGTTAGACTTACGGTGACAAAGTGGGCAAGCGGACCGGTAGGGAAACTTTAGATTTTTCACTCTTTTCTAAAAGGTAAAGTTTGAAAGTGCAGGCCTACGAACCTACTGAGGTGTTTTTTCAAAAGTGAATTGGTGGGGTGTGGGGTCAGAGGAATTTGTGACATTTTTATTTTCTTGCAAAATGTTCCTAAGTAATTTTTAGGCCCTTGGTCCATTCACAAAAATTCACCCATTTAAAAAAAAAAAAAAACTAAGCGAAGTAAAAACTTCAAAAGGCCATAACTTTTGATTGGAAGCTTGGATTTGAGAAAATGAGGAATTTTTGAAAAGGGCTCAAACTCCTCTTTGCATAGGAACCATCAAAATTTATTTTTAGCAAACTTAAGTGGGTGAATTTTAAGAAAACATCTTTCCTTCCATAAAAACGTGAATTAAACCTTTTCAACAACCAAACTTGATTTGATCCACCATTATTTCTTATTCAAATTTCAAACAGACATGGAAAGTTTCACTTGAAGGATTTCAAATGGATTGCGATGATAAAATATCAATGGTTGAGATTACAATATGATTTTTTTCCTTTATGTGAAATTACATTATTTTGCTTCTTACCCGATTAAAGATGAACTATGTAAATTACTAGGGCAATGCAAACATTTAATGATGTGATTTGTTCATCCTTTGTTCATTTTAAAGTTTTATTTTGACTTTTTCACACAGGGTACTCTGTATGTTTTTATGATATTGGTTTGCGGGTTTGAAACAATCTAATAGAGATCTACGTATTTCAAACTAGAAATTTATCTATTCCATTTGTCATACTTTAAACATTTAAGCTCATTCCATTCCAACTCTAAATTTTTTAACATTCCTTTAGTTAATGCGTGGAGAGCAAGAATGTAGTTCTATTCTCAAAACGTGCCTTTTAAGTAATACAGAGAGGAAGGTAATACTTCCTAACAAAGATTTTGGAAAAGTATTTCAAGCAACATATTTCCAAGCAGGAGCAACTCCATTTTGTATAAAGTAAATCAACTTCTATTAAACTGAGATAATTTCCTTTACAACTTCTTTTCTGTTCACCAAAAGACAACTTACACAATAAATCTTTCTCATCCCTTTTTCACATACAAATACAACTTTCATATCCAAAAACAAAACAACTTTCCACTACAAATATTATTACAATTCCATCCACTTAAAGTGGGAAATTTCACAATAAGAGACCCAAGGAGAACTACAAAATTTATCTTTATACACAGCTCCAAGAACAGCAACAAAAGGTTTGTCATGTTTCATTTGGTCATAACAAATAGAGGGAGAGGAAACGCTCTCCACCCAACCAAGAATTCCAATGAAGAGGAGAATTTGTCCTCATTGGCCCCCGAGCCCTAACCACAAAGCAATAAGAGATGTATTTCAACTCATGGCAACAAACAGGCTTCCACAACACAAAAACAATTTTACCATATGGAACACATTCCAAATACATATTACAGTTTTGAACCACATGAAGAATGACAAACAATACTCAGGCTTCATCATGCACAAGCCAAAGGAACAAGACCTATGGGGAAGCTTCTTATACCTCCCAATGGGGAAATGGGTGTCCACCTTAACATAAACCCGCCAATACACACACACACACACACACACACATATATATACATATATATATACATGTATATATATACACACACACACACACACACACACACACATATATATATATACATATATATGTGTATATATATATATATATATGTATGTATGTATCTATATATATGTATGTATGTGTTAGGAATATCTATGTTGTAGTGTGAACATAGAATATTATGTAAGTGATTATATTATCTAGGATAATATAATATGTGTTGTAATAATTAATTACATTATTGTAAATGTAATTATGAGTGGGTGAGTAAATATTGTTATGAGTTGTTGAGTAAACAAATCATTAACAATATTAGTTTTGTGAGAAAACAAAATCTCACGTAAAATAGCATGGAGTTGTTTTAGGAGTTATGTGTGGAGATATTTATGGAGATTATATCTCCTTAAATATAGGAACAACATCTCCTATTTAAATGGATGTAATACTTCCTATGAATGTAGCAAGAATAAAGAGTAATATTTCGAAATTTTCTTTATGCAATTATGATATTAATTTTTCATTTGGTAACAGAGCAGGTTTGATGCAAGAAATTTCAGTGCTTTCATGATCAAATCCGTCTCAAAGAATATATCATAGTTTTCATTTCCAGATGTGGGTTTTTCTATAATTTTGCGTGCAGAATCACGTGCTGGTCAAGAAACTACAGAAGAAATTTCAGCAGAACTTGGTACGTAGTTTTGAAGAAATACGGAGTTTACTATACAGCTATCAAATTAAGCACATCAATTCTTCTACTGAAAGTTTTCTCCAGTTTTCAATAATGTTGAATTGTTAATACAAGTTCTTGACTTGCTTGGAGGTTAAAAGGTATTCAATATAAAATTTTAAAGTACTTGATTCAATTTTGTATTTTTTATCGATTGTACAAAATAATGGAGAAACTAAATCTGATTGAAAAGTTTGAAGGACAAGATTTCCATACATGGCAACTACAGATGCAATTACATTTAATAGAAAAGGATCTATGGATGTGTGTGAAGTCTAATTCAACTCCACCCACCGGAGGAAATGAATTGGCAAAGTGGAAAGCAAAAGATCGAGAGCATTGGGTACCATTGGTCCGGGCTTATCAAAAGCCTATCTACATCATGTGGATTTAACAAAATCTGGAAAAGAAATTTGGGTGTCTCCTAACAAATTGTTTGGTTCTCAAGCTGAAATGGCGAAGACTACACTCAAGCAACGCTTGTGCAGGTTGAAAATAGAAGAGAACTCAAAAATGGCAGATCATATAAGTAAGTTTCGTTCTTTGCTAAATCAACTAGCTAGAATTAAAGAACATGTAAAAGATGATGATGCTAAAGCTATTGTTCTTAATAGCATGCCTAAGAGTTACTCAAATATTGTATTTACTTTGAGTAAAATTACTATTAGTCTAGAAGGAGTGATTTATACATTGTTAGAACAAAGCGAGTCATGAAGAACATGAAGAAGTACTATATGTAGGAAAAAAACCTAGCTCCTCATCTAAGAAGGAAAAACATAAACCAAATAAGGTTTCTTCACATGGGAAAATAAAATGCTTTTATTGTAATGAGATTGGGCATGTAATACTAAACTCGTAAAAGAGAACTCAGGATCTTCTTGATGATAAGATAGATCGTAAAATCCCTTCTAGCTGAAGTAGAAACTGATTGGGAAGTCTACTCAACTGATGAAGAACTTTCATGTCCTAGTGATGAGGATTTCCTATGGTAGACTCTTTTCTTGTTGGAGGAAGGAGGCAATGGAGGAAGGAGGAAAATTAGTGTCCTCTCGTCATTCACCAACGATGGGGTCACAGATAGATGTGGTGATATTTTATTTCAGTTATGTGGTGTGTTTATACACAAGGGGGTGAAACTAGTTTCATGTTTTGATTTTAATGTGTTCACATAGACTAACAACAGTTCCTGAGTGTCTATTTGGTGTGGAAGAAGCAAACTGCTTGACTCAGCTTACAGGGGAAAATCATCTACGTACGGTCCTCTGACTATCGTACGGTCCTCTGACTGCCATACTTCGGTGGAAGGTACTTCGTTGGAAGGTGATCAGTCGATGAAGATGTTCATACGACAAGGATGATCATTAGCAGCAAGATCCAGTAGCAATGGCTACTCCGACAAGTTTGATGTTTCCAGGAGCTCTTACCCCATGTTCACACTAAGGGGCGAATGTTAGGAATATATATGTTGTATTGTGAAAATAGAATATTATGTAAGTGATTATATTATCTAGAATAATATAATATGTGTTGTAATAATTAATTACATTATTGTAAATGTAATTATGAGTGGGTGAGTAAATATTGTTATGAGTTGTTGAGTAAAAAATCATTAACAATATTAGTTTTGTGAAAAAAAAAAATCTCACGTAAAATAGCATGGAGTTGTTTTAGGAGCTATGTGTGGAGATATTTATGGAGATTATATCTCCTTAAATATAGGAACAACATCTCCTATTTAAATGGATGTAATACTTCCTATGAATGTAGCAAGAATAAAGAGTAAGATTTCAAATTTTCTTTATGGAATTATGATATTAATTTTTAGTATGTATGTATGTATGTATCATTTAAAACCCCTACATGTCCTTATGCCTCCCCAAGTACCCCTTATACCTCTCATTCTCTTATGCTTCCCCACACTTTTATGACACAACATAACGAGTAAAGAAATGCAAGCTATTTATTTTACAAGGTGGAACCCAATCCCAAAGTCCCTCCATAATAATACGTATACCTCCCCAAAACTCTTATGTCTCCCATAAGAGATCCCCATTGTAATCTCATACACCATACCTAAGCAATCTACCCAACCACCTAACAACATACCAAAATATTCAAAGCATTAACATATGTATAATTAAAAGAAGAACATTTTAAAGAGCCAAGCTCCTACCTCTCCATGGTAGAGTTTGCTCCAAAATTTCAACAAGTTTCTTCAAATCCAAACAGTCCCAAAGTGCCAATGAATCCACCAGCTTTCACAATCGTCTAACTCTCTCAAATTGCAGAAGCACTAGACCAACATGAAGTAAATACCTACAAAGTGACCCCCAAAACAACAAAAGAATTCAAATAAATAGAAAATGGAGAGAGGAGGATGAGGTTGATCCATGTAGGATGCTACATCAATCATCCTCAACTCTACCTCACAAGTCAACTTCAAACTCCAAAGCATAATTAATAAGGAGGGTGAATAAATGACCTTTTACTTACACACACAATCCAAGTCCACACCCCAAGGACAAAAATTAATTTCATGCAAGAATGAGAAATAAACAATTACAACTTGCCTTCCTAAAATACTTAATGGGGCCTAATTTTGACTCCCCAACCCATAGGTAGGGTTGATGTAACAATTTAAGAGGTGTGGGACAAGTTTAACTTGTCGTCACAAGCCTCCAAAATCAGCCCCTAAGGACAAATCCGAATTTCAAAAGGAAGGTGGAGTGTTTCACAATCCAATTTACTTACACATACTTACAATACATAATCCAAGCGCCATCAACTCTAATAAATGCATTCTTTTAACATATTTTAATTTATTTACAACATGATTACTCACTAATCTAGCCACAAATAAATAAATAATAAAGGGGAAAATACAACACTAAAAATCACATACTAAAATTAAACAAAAGAACCGAATAAAAGAATACACATAACCCCTTGGTCACATTTAAAGGTTATTTCCCCCCATGGGAACCCCAAAAACAAGCACACATAGACACACAAACAAATACACGCTGCAATGGTGACCCTTGTTGAATACATCTAGAATTCCAATGTGGTTGGTCTCCAATCCCCCGATGTTTGTTGTGACATGTTTTACCTACAAAACACAAATACCTCCTTTGGCCTTGTGGCCACATCAAATCATCCAAAATAAATATAAAATATAACTTCCAAAATCATCTATATATATGAATCAAAACATTATCAAGCAAATGTAACGACATCATTTACAATTTCATCAATAAGCATATGATCATAAAATTAGTTCAATTATCTAGGTCTACTCAATATATGATGAAATAACATATGTCCAAAATACACACACACACACACACACACACACACACACACACACACACACACACACACACACAGAGATATATATAACCATGTTAATCAATATATGAACATCAATATAAAATGTCCCTAATAATCCACATGCATCATATATGAAACGAAATCAACAATAGCCCATGATCTCTAACATCTAACATCATGTTTAATCAAAAGCTACAATAATATCCATAAGTATAGTCGATAATGTCATAATCAATATCAAAAGGTGTTGAAGGGAAGTGGGCACTACAAGGTATGTGTTTAGTGTTTATAAATAGATAATTCCCATTGAATAGTAAAGTTAATATGATCTCTAATGATATGCTTCATATAATGGTTAAAGCGGAGAATGTTTTCTTAGAGGTGGAACACATTTTATTTTTTCTCTTGTAATATGGTAAATGCCTAGTGCATCATCACTCATGATATTCCTTGTTTTCTCATTTCTCTCCATTAGAGATTTGTGGTCAAGGTTTTCATAGATGTTATACTAGAAGTTTCCACAATTTTTATCATCAATCTCTCTCCTCCACCAATAGGAACAATGGGCAATGATGGAGGGTGCAATGTTCAACAACACAGAGTGAGAGGCTCCCCCAAGTACGTCGGTGGCTTCACATGGGCTACTTGCCTCTTTGGGATGGAAAACCAGCCCCGTAAAACTTGTTACCTCGTGGACGGAAGAGGTTCCATACTGGTTGTTCTAGAGAGTGTGGTTTCGAGGGCTAAGACTAGATACAATTTTTTTTGCGATTGGAAGCTTCGTGGGATGTCAAATAAATATCGACCTTGTTAGAAGTTGATACAAGAAGAAGTGGAACTACAATCATGAGGTTAAATCCTTGCAGGAATGACTTTTTGTTCTACTTCCAAGAAGATTCTGACTAGAAAAGGGTGATTCTAGGCTCACCCTAGTTTTATGGGAAGGTTGCCCTCAACCGCTATAGATGGAAACCAGGTTTTTGAAGCACACTTTCCACAAACTCTCATTTTGGATTCAAATCCCAGGGTTACCTTTGGATTTTGGGAGCCGTAGGTTCTTCTTGTTGTCTTTAGAGTTGTGGGGCGTGCTTATTGCAGTTGATCATGTTATTAAGGAAAGATTGAGACTTTTGTGTGCTAGAATATGCATCAATGAATAGGAGGGAGTGAAAATTCCTATGAAAATCTATCTACATTCCCCGAGTCCACATGCGAACAAGATATTGTTGTGGAGAAATCACAGATATTTTGTAATAGATGTTGAGGATTTTTCCATGAAGCAAAAACATGTTGTAATCGGAGACTAGAGGACGAGGAGGATGAATCCAAAGGTTAACAATGCTCGGTGACGTAAATTCGTGATGAAACAGATGAGGATCATCAGTCCAACGAGGCATAGGAGTCATGGGAGAAAGATGAGGAGATCATGTTGTGCTTAGAAATAGGTTGAAGGTAGGGTTCGATATTGCAAGGCATTTAGATGTTTTTAGTCATTTTAGATATCAAAATACAACCATTTTTAAAATATTGTAGTCATGATTGACATGCAAAAATATAATTTAAGCTTCAAAATGACATGTATATTATAAAGTTAATCATCAATGTGTGTGTGTGTGTGTGTGTGTGTGTGTGTGTGTGTGTGTGTGTGTGTGTGTGAGAGAGAGAGAGAGAGAGAGAGAGAATACAATAGAAATAAAAATAGAAATTTTCAAATATAAAGAATAAAAATATAATCTTAATTTCTTATTAATGGTCATGAAATAGAAATATCTCTTAATTTTGATTTTCAATTAGTTTTTTTAATTTCTTTTTTAGTTTTATTTAATTTTTGTTTAACTTTTTCTATTGATTTTGATTTGTAATTATTATTTTTATTGTTATTTATTTGATTTTTACAAATAAAGATTGGAAACTGTAATTATTGCAATAAATGTGAAATTTGAAGATTGAATTTACTACAAATTGGAATTTGGATGTAAGAAGGTAGCACTCATTTTATAATTATTTATTTCAATTTAATTTTAGAAAGTCATTTAAATTTATTGTTTCAATTTTGTGGATGTAAAATTTTACTCAATTTTTGTATTTTGTAATAATTATTATAAAAAAAATTTAGATGCACATTGAATTTTGAACATCAAATGACATCCATATAATCTTGTAGACCGTCAAAGAAAATTATTGTGATATGTAACATTGAATGTCAAAATCTAGCATTGGGACTCGTTGGCACCGATGGCACATTTAATATGAATGTTGATTGACATATTCCTGTTTTTTTCTTTGCATTGGCGGAGTGGTTCGCTCACTTTGCGAACCAGTGTACGGCTCACCATGTTTGGTCAAGCCGGAATGGTGGCTCCGCTTGGGTTGCTTCCCATGGTTCTCGTTGTAAAACGGTCACCTTCTCGGCCTCGTGGAACTATTTGATAGTAGTGGCAAATAGGTTGTCCACCCACAAATTTCAAATTCAAATTCTTCTTTTAAAGGGATAAACAAAGGCGTCTGAGTGAATGGTAATGAAGGTGAATGTGCCACGATGGAGGAAAGGACCATTGACAAAGCAAAGTGACGTGGGATGGCCAAAGGCGAGAGGGGGAAAGGACCATTGACAGCAGATGTTCACCAATTTTATATGATAGAAAAGTGAAAGGGGAGCATATGAATCGGCAAGTAACCTTTCTCTCCGCACCCGACCTCTCGAGGACGTGCAAAGACATTCGGTGGAAATGAAATGTATACGGATGTTGACAAACTAGTTGGGAAATCTTATATCCTCAACATGTAATAACGCGATCTCATGCGGTATAAGGCAAAGAAAGATCTCCTAACCCGAATTGGTGTGATGGATCGGGTTGAATACTATAGCTGCTCGTAGGCTCCAATCAATGTCGAGCTCTGCAGAGATCCTATCTATTAGTTGTTGGATGCGTGGAAAATGCCCTGCATGCGCCTCGTGTATATTTCCAAACAAGGTCATGAAAGTGGTAGTGAGAGCTATAATGGATTTGCAGGAACTATGGATAGTTTTCTGGTCTAACTCGAAAAATCTTAGCCAAATCGGCTTCTACGTTTAACACGGAAAACTGTGTTATAATATCTCGATGGGAGTGGTGAGGATCTAAATACCGGTGTATGTAAACCGGTGTCAATGTTTAACCGATTAGCGAGGCTCGTTGGGTTGTTGGACTTGGGGATCACATCCATGAGTTCGTGGTTGTTGATGACCTTTTATGGTCATGTGAAGAATCAATCTCTTCTTCCGACTATCCAAAGAGTCGTAAGCTTTTTTCAGCTCTATGTTTAATACTAGGAGTTGTGTGATCTTCTCAGAATATATTGCATGTGTTCTAACAACTTGTATGCGTAAGCCTGTGTCTATATCAATGAGAAGGTCTCCTGCGTCTGGCTGCAGAACTAATGGATCACAACCAAATGTTTGCTCTCTTTCAAGTTCTTGTATGGTCATGTGGATATCCTATCAAGGTAATCTATAGTTGGGTTGATTTGACCAGAATTCATATGCTTTTTCGTCTTCGATGTTTAATTCTCTCAATTTCTCACTGATTATTTGTGGGTTTGTTGTTGTTTAGAAGATGTAAATCCTAAGACCTTTATCTATATCTACTAATGCCATTAGGATATTTGGCTGAAGTACCACTGGTTCGAATATATAATCCCTGGGATCTCTGGGTCCCGTAATTGTCATGCAAGAAATAACTGGATTTTACTGAATGAAGTAAACTAATTATGAAAATAAATCTATGCTATGCTTGTTCTTTTTGTATTTTCAAAGACATAAATTTGAATGAAATTAAAGAGTGACTAATCTAATAAATTCAGACAATGAGTAGTTAATCTAAGAACGAAACTAAAACAAGCAAGGTAGCCAGATGTAGCCATTTGCCTGTGCACTTGTGAATTGATCCTGAATATAAACAACTAACTAATTCAATTGAAATACCATCATTCTTACCTCAGAAGTGAGAAAAAAATCATAGCTTCTCAGAAGCTATTATTCCCCACAGACTTCCCTGGTAATGTTGAAAGTGAGCTTAACTGAAATGAAATAAGTTTTCTATTTGATTTATTGTAATTACAACTTTGACAATTCAAACCTAGAGTTTACGAGTAATGAGGAAAATCCAGTTGTATTATAGCTTGTCCCCTCGATGTGATCTCTTCGTCCCTACGTGTTTTCATGAATCCATAAAAATGGGAGTGTGATAGTGGTAGCAGGAGAAGATATTCGAACAGTGGCGGCTTGGATGTAAACCGAATGTAATGCGAGTAGGAAAGGGATAACGCAAGAGAACAGGACCTTTGCTTTATGCGATTCCCAACAAGATTGTTGCGGAATACAACACAAACACACTGAAAACTCTAGGACCTATACTTCCTATGATGAAACAACAACCTAAAACTCTAGGTAGAATTAAGATTCTCAAATGAACTTAATCTAGAACTAAAATTGTTTTATGCTAAGCTAGTTGTTTTGAGAACAACAATGGAACAAGATGAAACTAGAGAGATCAAGTGATCTCTAAATCAAAAAGAAGGAGAGGAGCCTTGAACTGAGAGGCTGAGAACTTATACAAAATCTAGACCTGTTGAGACTTGTTGAGGAGCTTTCAAACACACCGAATGATAAATCATAGAGAGAGAGGGGCCATTTGCTTGTAAACAAGCTTAGTATTTATAGTTTTCTTACTCACCAGAAGGCAAGTCCAAATTGCCATGCTCTATCATTTAAAATGGAGAATTACTATTACAAAGTGGCTGGAAACTCTAAACAAAGTAGAAGCGGTTGAGAGTTGCAAGTGCAACTTGATTTTTCATGTCGACGAGTGCATTGGAAGCTTTTGGAAAATGCGGGCGGCAACACCCGCCCAACACAAGGCAAATGGTTTCAGATCACATCGTGTCCTAGGTGGCGGTCACGAGATTGCCGCCCAAGTAGGGCGGCGGTCTTGTCACTAAAGACCAAAATGCAAGGAAAAAGAGGAAAGGAGTTAGAACAAAGCATGCAAAGGTTGGATAAGGTATTTTAGGGTGCAAATGCATACTCAACGCGCTTTCTAGATTTCAAACACCTTGCAAAGAGATTTGAATCATCATTGGAGTTTTCCATAACCTCTTTCCGACAATGTGTAGTACATACAATTTTGGGTACGTACAATTACCTTCGAGTTTTGGGAGCCGTAGGTTCTTCTAAGTGTCATGCTTTAGAGCCGTGGGGTGCTTATTGTAGTTGATCCTATTATTAAAGCAAGATCAAGGCTTGTATGTGCTAGAATGTGCATCAATAAACATGAGGGAGTGAAAATTCCTACGAAAATCTATTTGCATTCCCCGAGTCCATGTGCGAACAAGATATTGTTGTGGAGAAATCACATATTTTTTGTAATAGATGTCGAGGAGTCCACGCGAAGCAAAACATGTTGTAATTCAGTAAGAGACTCGAGGATGAGGAGGACAAACCCGAAGGTTAATTGTGCTCGGTGATGTAAATTGGTGATGAAACAGAAGAGGATTAGTTCAGCGAGGCAGAGGAGTCAGGGGAGGAAGATGAGGAGATCATGTTGTGCTCATGCAAATAGGTCGAAGGCGGACTTCGATTTTACAAGGCATTTAGACGTTTTTAGTCATTTTAGATGTCAAAATACAACCATTTTAAAAATATGACCATCATGATTGACATGCAAAAATATAATTTAAACGTCAAAATGACATGTATATTTCAAATTTAACCGTCACTATATATATATATATAGACACACACATATATTGATATTCATGAAAAATACAATAGAAATAAAATTATAAATTTTCAAATATAAAAATTAAAAAAATAGAATCTTAATATATTATTAATGGTTATGAAATAAAAATATCTCTTAATTTTTATTTTCAATTAGTTTTACTTATTTATTTCAATTTTATTTGAGAAAATCATTTAAATTTGTTGTTTGAATTTTTGGATGTAAAATTTTATTTAATTTTTATATTTTGTAATAGTTATTATTAAAAAATAAAATTAAGATGCACATTATATTTTGAACGTCAAATGACATCCATATAATCTTTTAGAACGTCAAAGAAAATTATTGTGATATGTAACATTGAACGTCAAAATCCAGCACTGGTCCGACTCGTTGGCACTGATGGCACATTTAATATGAATGTTGATTGACGTAATCCTATTAGTTTCTTTGCTGAAGCCGGAATGGTGGCTCCGCTTGGGGTTGCTTCCCATGGTTCCGTTGTAAAACGGTCACCTTCTGGCCACGTGGAACTGTTTGACAGTAGTGGCGGACAGGCTGTTCGGCCACAAATTTCAAATTCGAATTCTGCTTTTCATGTCTCATTGGGATAGACGGCGTTTGAGTCTGCGAACATCTCCTTGTCAAAGCGAAGCCCAAAGGCGGGGCTCATTTGCTGATGTCAGGCGGCCCTGACCCCCAGTTCACGCACATGCTTGCAAAGGCGCCAAGCCCAGCCTGTCCCTGTTCACATCACCTCAACAAAAATTTAATAAAAATCCACTGTTTTCTTTTGAATATTTGCGGGTTAAAAATCACTGTATCCTTTTGAATATTTGCCGGCAAAATAACAATGTATTAAACAGAAAAACTATATAAACAAGCTTATTTAACCCTGAGAGTTATGAAGATGTACAAAAATCATATGCACAGCCATAAGTTACAGGTATTGGTTTATGATCTGGGTGAATTTTTAGAGCTGAAGAATTACATGGAATCCTTACACCAATTTTTTTAACTCTGTATTACTTCAAGTTGCTCTTACGCTTCTCATTTTCTTCTTTCAGTCTTTTGATTTCATTATACAGATTCTGTACAAATATATTGATGAAAATATGTTACATTGTTTACAAAATAGCTCTGTCAGCAAAACTATTTTTAAATGTAAATCTCTAACATTAATTTAATTTTCGTGTGTAGGAAATATCATTCTTCAAATGCAATGGACCCAAAATTTATTTTATTTTGGATGGATTTGTTAAGAGAAATTACCGGCTCTTCATTTTCTTCAGATTCATCAAACATACAGAGCATGTTTCTCAACTACTTCATGCAAATGGTATTTGTACTCAGAAATTCTGAATCATTATCCTGCAAAAGAGATAGAGAGTGGTGGATGTTTCCAAGACAATGCACATTTTGGAACTTAATACAGCAACAAGCATGGGAAGAACAACCAAATTATCGAGACATTTTATATCATCACCACTATAGAATGTCTTTTCCACTTTTTCAAATCCTTTTGTCAAAGATAGAACCACATATGCCAAGTGCAAACACAACTCATTTTGTTAGAGAACCAATAGATCCTAAAAAAGCTCTTTGTGTAGTTTTGCATCGCCTTGCCCAAGGAACTCCTACACATATAATAGCTGAATTGTATTGCATAGGAGAATCTACAGTGAGAAAATACACCATGGTAATTGTAAATATTGTCCTTCGATATCTGCAAAATGAGTATATAAGCATTCCATCCAGCACTAGGTTACAAAAAATATTGAGTGAGTTTCACACTTTAACTCTACTTCCGATGATATGTGGTGCAATAGATGGCACACATATTAAGTTATCATATAGACCTGAACAACATTATACTCCTATGAACTACGTAAACCGACATCATTTCCATAGTGTTTTGTTGCAAGGAATATGTGATGCTCAAAAAGTATTTTGGGATGTATGTGTTAATGCTCCTGGTGGCGCTCATGATGTTGAACATTGGAATTGCTCTGCAATAAAAAGAAGATTACAAGTTAGAGAAGTATTGGCATCCCCTACATTTCAAATTGGAGAAAGCATAATCTTTCCCCAAATAATTGGAGATTCTGCTTATCCTATTTCTCCCTACTTATTGAAGCCATATAAAAACAATCTATCTCCAATGCATACTCTTTTTGATAAATATTTATCTAGAGGGCGCGTGAAGATTGAGAATGCATTTAGTATTCTAAAAGGGAGATGGAGGTTTCTTCAAGATGTAGGTGTAGAGATGGATAAGGCTCCCCAAATGATAGTGGCATGTTGTGTTCTACATAATTTTTTACAGATGAACAATGCAGATGAACCAGAAATCCAAGTAAATTCATATCCCAATTTTGTAACTCAATTGCGGAGTCAATCAATGGAAAGAGAACAAGGAAAGGCACAAAGAGACATTATATTTAGGGAATGGCAAAGACAATATCATATTAGTTTGGAGCAATGATGTACTATTTGTAAAATAATATATAATATCTATTGAAGTTGTGGACCAATGTTGTGTATGAATAAGTTAAAGTGTTTACCTGTGCAAAAAGCTTTGCTATTTGAAGTTGTACGTCCAATATCTTTTCTATTTTTTCGCGCTCGAGTTGCATTCTTCCTTCTTCGATTTCTTTCATTGTTTGAGTGAAATGATGCAATCCTTTCTCCATCCTTTCCCCCAAATCTTCAAAGGATGTCCTTTTTCTTTTTATACGTTTTCCCTCCACCCCCAATTTGTTCAATGAAGTTTCTTGATTTGCACCCTCTTCTTCAATATTAATGAATGAGCTCCCTTCATCTAATTTTCCTTTCATATCTTTATCTGATGAAGTTGCGCTTACATTAACCCATTCTTTTCCATTGTATCCATTCGGAAGACCAATCACCTTCGGTGTTTTTCCTATGATACGGTTCATGTCTTCATAAAACATCCATGTGGAAGGTGGTGCCCCTGTGGTGTTTTCCAGTTGTTTCTCTTTTTTGATGGTCTTCCTTAACCGGTTCCACTTATATTTACATTGAATCCCTATTAATGATGTTCCACACCTAACATTTACAACATTTACCACTTTTTCCCAATGTCGTTTTGTAAGGTTTCCATGATTTACATTTTCATACACCTCTTCAAAATTTAAAATCAATTCTTTCACAGCTTTTTTTGGCCAAAGCTCCTCTTTGAATTCTTTTTTTATCTCATCATTAGTAGTGTCATTCTCAAATGTATGAGTTAAAGATGTGATTTCCTCAATTTCTGAGTCTTGTTTTGGAAAACTATCAACTCCATGATTAACATGAAGACCAAATTCTGAGTATTATAAAGTTCTTCAACATCAATTGCATTATTTAAATCTATAGGTAAATGTGGTCCTCTATCCATGCTCAACTTCAATATTAATACTCTGCAACAGTATGCAAAATTTGTAAAAATCATGAATAGATTTTAAATGTATTAATTGTAAAATTGTTCTTTTATACTACATAAAAATAATTCTATAATATATAATTACAATAGCAAAGCTTATTTACAGCAGCATAAATGTGATGAATTTTTTTATAAAATTTGCAACATTTTACATACCTGTGAATCCTTTTCTCCAGGCAGTTTCAGTTCTTAGAGAGGGCAATATTTCTACAGCAGTGTATATGAAAAGAAACAGATTTCACTTAAAAATTTGTTTGCATCCGCCAATAAATGTGTGTAGGTGGCTGTTTAATATTTTATTGGATATACTTGTCAACATTTTATTGAAAAATGGTTCAATCCGTCCAATTTATTATATTGAAGAGTGTGTAAAAAGTTAACAACAGTGCTTGCCTTTGGGAAGGCCTCTACTGCCAGCAGGCTCGAGGCGAGTTCGGCACAATTTATCAGAGACAACTTTGTTGCCAGCTTTAGCGCGCTTTGGCAAGCATGTGCGCAGGACATGAGCAAAACGGTAATGAAGGTGAATGTGCCACGATGGAGGAAAGGACCATTGATAGCAAAAGTGACGTGGGATGGAAATGGAATGAAACAGAGACCCAATTTAATGCCGGTGGGGAATATTGGCGTAAGATTGTAGTGGATCTTAATGACTGAGACGGGTGGACGGTAGTCCTATTGACTTAGTTATTTGTTTGCGCTGCCCTTGTTGGTACGTGTTGTCTCTTCTCACAGTTGTATGTAGTGTCTTCTTCATCATCTCTTTTCTTGATCCTGTCTTGGGTGGGTTTTGGATCCCTCCAAAATTGAACATTTATCTAATCTAAAAAAAAAAACTTAAGAAGATGAATACTAGCAAGTAACACTATGGGTGAGATCCTATCCATGCATTGACCCACCTACCACCACCAAAGGGTGGGGACAAGCTAGATAGCCTTCTATGCCTCGTCTAACCACCATGTTCATTGATCTTTGCATTATTTTCTCGTAGACTTTTGTTTTATTGGATGCTACTATTTTCTTACACCTTTTCTCTTGGTTAAAAATTTCACTTTCAAGTATATATATTTATTTTGACACCCTTATCGGAAAGTTGGCTTCAACTCCGCATCTTCTTGGCTCAATATGACTAGCACTCTAGGGTTTGACTTCTTCCACCCATTTTATTATATGATTAGTGGTGTACATTTTTATAATAAATAAAAGTATAGTTTTCAATTTAAAAACATTTTATTTATAAATGAGATAATTATTAAATGTAATTTTTTTTTATAAATTTAAATTTGATTTTACCAATTGTATATATCAACATAAAATTAATTCGTTATATAATTATTAAATAGTAAAATCTTGATTTTTTAATTAGAGATTGTATTAAATCTTAATTTTTTAATTAGAGATTATAAATAATTTAATATTAATTGAATCCTCAATTTTAAACAAATATTTAAAATATATGATATAGAATTAATTATTTCAACTACATATAGACATACCACTAGCAATGATGCTATACAGAGATGGATAGACAATTTAATTAACCACTATCTATAAACTGAAATAAAATAATTTAAGTTTGCATACGAGGCTACAGCTTATCTTGCTGGTGCATTCTGTTTCTCACGGATTTCGAGACAAGTTAATATATACAATTGGTCTACATATTCGTCGTTTACATGTATAGGAGTCCAATCGGTCAAATCGAAAACCTTAGAACCGATAGGACGCGAATTCAAGTCTTTTAGACTCACCACTACAAAAATTTACAGGCAAGTTACTCTCACGGTCACCTAACGTATTGTGGAATCTAGACTCTTTCGTCTCCGCTGTAGTTTTCCAAGCTGTAACAACTAGTAAGAGACATTCAACGTTTGGTAAGTCCACATAATGAATAATTATTAACTTTGTAATATGGATGTGAACAAAATATTTTATACGTGAAAATAATCTGCTAAGCGGTCTTAATCCGTTCCTTCTATTTTCAAGGATGGAACCGACCATCCAGAAATGGCCAAACTTGTACAAGAAACGTGCCAGAAAAAGACGGGGTGAAGTAAAAGGATATGAGTGTCGTGACTCGTGAAATTCACAACTCTTTAAAATTCGAAGAATGTATGGCCAAGTCGTTGGCACTAAGCTGGCACAATGACATGACTACAATTAAGAAATGTCATTGTTTACAGTTGTAATTTGAAGGAGTGCATTCTGTTTTTCAACCATGTAACAGACCATTCTGTACAAATACAGTGAAATTGTGATGGTTTGCTTTGTCGCATTCCGTCCGTTAATTTATTTTTCGGCTGTTGAATTTGGCATATTAATCGCTAGCATCTGTGTTTAAAACAATCAGCAATATCATTGAAATGAACATTATAGTTGATCAAATTATAAAGGTATTAAAACTACTCGTGTTTTATCAAATTATAAAGGTAAAAGATTTACGATTGACGTATCTTGCAAGCACAAACCACATGGAACCCACTCTCTGCACTAATGGCTAAGAGAATACCAAGTTCAAAACATTGAAGACAAGTCTTATTCGGGTGGAAGGAGTAGTCCGATCAAACTCTCCTCAGTGTTTGACAATTCGACGGTAGACCCCGAGCTCATTAAAGAACTTGATAGAGGAAGCTGCTGTGAAATAATAAAATGATGGACGGAACGAAAATATCGAGAGGTTTGACACAATGTATACCCCTCATGGAAATAATCATTGTTAAATAAAAAGCTACCTCAATAGTTAACATTTTGTAATTTAAAAAATGAAATAATGATGTTAAATTATTTGACGTGGGCCGCAATGATATTATTCTAATAGTTAGGTCTTCGTACGGAGTCTACATACCATTCTGTTCACAAATGGCGAAAGGGAAGATGGCATCTCCTGCTTGTGCAGCGCGTAGAGTGCAACGCAAGAAATGTTTAGAAGAATTTGTGTTGGCATAAAACTACTCAGAAAAGTTTTCAATCGTGCAGTGTATGTTTGGAATCATCTATGTTGTCCAACTATAAATAAATCATATTTTATTAGGTCATTATGTCAATAATATAATTACAAAAAGAATTAGTTAGTTATGTTCCACAATGAAAAATGAGTAAATTCTGTTATTGTTAGCTTAATAGGTCTACTATAACTCAATTCAATCATTTTTGACACGTCTTAGTGTCCTTTTGCACATATTGTTTGACAAGTATCTACTACTACATTATTATAAATAATTAAACTATATTAATAATAATTGAACTAAAAAAATAGTTTATTTTCTCATATTTCCTTCTTTTGACATAGTGATAATTTTATTTGTAGAACTATGTATGAATTTAGTGAAGTCCAATATTTCGTGTCACAAATTTGGATCCATCATTTGAGACAAAAAATATATAATGATAAGATTGCTGAATTTTTTTTCATAATAAATATAATTATGGAAAAAAAAAAATTAAAGCTAAAACTGAAAATTAATAAAAGGAGAAAAAGCATAAATAAACAAACTTTGAGAATAAGAGTACAAAAACGAAGGAGGAAGTAAAATATTTTTGAGGGAAATTATAAGAGTGAAGATGTTACATTTAAAGATGTAAGAAAATAAAATAACTAGAAGAAAGACGCTTAATGATAGTAAGAGAGGCAAACTAATGTAAGGTAAAAATGAAAGAAACCATCATAGTTATAACATTTTCTTTCTCAACGAGAATAATATTATAATATTAGTTATTTAGGGAGGCCCGTAACTACCGGTTTCCATGTATTGCTTAAAAACCAACCCTTATCCCTTTTGATATTGTTATCATGGTGCATGATTTCAATGTCTTTGTAAAGATGTCTTTTCACACGCTTTCTTCAAAGGTGATAAAAAATAGAAAATCCATACAATCGGCATGTTTAGTATTGAGTGAATATTTTGCCAATGCGAATACTAAATATTGTCATATTTTATGTCTTTATCATGTTCATTAATTCGTTTTTAGATCAAGGTAAAAAATTGATTTGGAAGGGGTCAAAAAAACCTTTACAAAAAAGAAGCAAGGTCATGAATGACTATAAGAAGACATTAGAAAATACTCGAAAATAAACACAAAAAGATCTATGAAGCCTACATCACAAACTAGGATGAAGAGGCTTAACCCAAACACGCAAGGCCTCGGGGTCCATCGCGAGAAGTCGCACAACTTCGAATCTTTGTCATATGATCAATCCACAAACTATGCTTCTTAGGAAGGACTATTTTCCACCCTTCCTCATCCAACGTGGGATTCAATAATCCCAACAAGTCAACATCATGATACTCTCCCACGATCTCCCTCATATCTAGTACCAATCGACACTCCACATCACCCGCTTGTTCCTTCTTCAATCAATCGCCTCCACCTATCGTCCGTTTGAGAGGCTATCAAAATTGTTTGAACTCACAGCATTAATGATAGATTTTGAATCATGTCGTCTAATCCTCCTAACCAAACCGAAGGCATTGTAATGGACATCTGCCATGTCATACCCTATCACTACCAAGTGGCTCCAAAGATCCACAAAAATGGAAACACAAACATTTCCACTATGCTCTTTCTCCTCAAGCACCACCATCATGCACTCAAATGTATCCCCTTCCCATTCCACATTAGCTTATGAATCTTAATCCTCTTCTATAGATTCATCGTCGATCTGAGGGACAGGAACCCATTGGTCACTGGAATCCTCATTATTTGTTTGGGTCTAAAGCAAACCAGTAAACATCTCTTACTCTTGTAGCTTACCTTTCTGAATGTTTCAAATATTATGGCCGAGTTCTCAATGTCAATCGGTTTCCATGATTTTTATAAGAAGAATCCTATTTTTTTGGCACTTTAGATCCAACAGGGGACATCAAAATCATCCATAAAGTCTGAAACTCTATGTTTCTAAGATTTCAACAATGAATTCTTTTACACATTAAAGTATTTCACTTGATTAATAACTAATTATGAATCGCCAAAAACATGTAAAGTACTAATACCTCTCTTTCTAACCCATTGCAAACCCTGAATTAATGCTTCGTACGTAGCTACATTACAAGTACAAGAAAACTACGGACATAAAGTTGAAAAGTACCTTTTGTTTGAAGGGGAGGTAAGCATTAAACATGCACCTTGTCCTTTCATATTTTTAGCTCCATTGAATTAAAGCTTCCATAGTCCTTCTGTTGTTATTTCTATTTTGGACACGAAGGGGATTGGTGCATTTTCTTCATGCAAGCAATAAACACTCGAACAAATCTTCTTTTGCTTCTTTGAAATGGTCATAAACATGTTCCTCTTGAGTTTTTTCATTCATAAACAGATTAGAAACATCGTCTAGTGCATAAACTTGTAATGTGACATCAAAATCAGATTGATCTAAAGTTGTATAATTTTTTTCAGCGTTTAAAGCATGAGGCTCAATATGAAATCTAGCCAGAGGCTCTGAATTTATGGTAACTTTGGTTCCATACCTTGTAGTGAAGAACAAAAATGACCAATCCGAAGAGAGATAACCTTCTATTTTTGCTGTAAAATCTCGTGATAAATATAAGGCAACATAGGGAGGTTAATCTACAACAGTCACATCGTATAAAATAGTGACATTGGGACAAGCATGTAAGGTTACCTCCAAATTTCTGATAATGCCAACTGTGTTGGTTGATGTTCCATCTAGCATGACACGCTCTTTTCCATAGGCTCATCTGCACATAAATTTTTCTGAAATTGATTTTGGCATAACTATGATACTTGCACCACTGTCAACCATGTAGTTCTGAATTAAATGGTCTCCAATAATCAAAGATAAATAAAATGTTGGTAGCTCCTTGATATCATAAGCATTTAATACCTTTTGAACCATCCATTTAACCTCTTTAATGCGGTCTTTCTCCATTGTTCCAAGGACCATGTCTACTTTCTGGGCTTCCTTTTCTATTGTTTTTGATGAAATCTGTAGCTTAGCAAGCTCATGAGAAAGTAAATCTTGTTGTCCTAGAATACTTAGAGCATCCCAAAGTGAAATATTAATATTATGCTTCTTCATTACATCAACAATATTAAAAGAAACAACTGTTTTTGAAACAGATTATACTATTTTAGCATAGGCTTTAGAAAAAACTAACTTTGCTTTGATAGCTTTTGAAATCTGAGGTATGAAGAGTCTTCTCTCGGATCAAAGCTGATTTGTTTGTGTTGGTCCTTTTGAGCTGAATCAAGCTTTATTTTTGGGAACAACAAAATTGTTAACTATTTTTGACCTACGGTTGTTGTTTTATTAGTGACTGTGGGCCAAAAAAGTCTATTTTGTTGTTTTTCTATCTCTGAGATTTTTCCTAGGATCTAGTTGTGACTGTAATAAAATCTTCATCTCCAAAGCTTACAAAAATTTATTCTCAAGGTTTCGAATATGAGCTTCTTGTTGCCCACCCTCCATTTGAGGCATGAATAATGCTTTAGGTTGAGATTGTGCAACAAGGCTTATATTCAGGAATGCATTTGGACAATTTGCAGTTGAATGAGGTTAATTACAAGGTTGACACCATTCTTTTGAAACCATGTTAACTAGAACAAGAGCACTAGATGAACTAGGAGATTTTGGGTCAAATTGCCTTGGCTGATATGGCTATCTATAATTCTGATTTTGCTGATAAGGTGTATTCTATTGACCTTGTTGATTTTGTTGATAAGGAGCTTGATAGGGCCTACTAGGCTGAGCTAATTTATTTTCAATTGATGTCAATTTATTACCCATAGTCTGCAGAGCCTTGAATACATCATCTAATGGAGCTAAAAAAGTAGGCTCTATAATGGTAATAGGTTGTGGAATAGGTGATAAATATGCTACAAGAGATATTGAAGCCCTTGGTGACAATTTACCAGCTTGAATAAGGTTTTTTTCAGCACTAATGGCAATATCATAAGCTATTAGGAGAGTGTCTCCTCCCATAGATTGGATCATACATGAAATATCACTCTGTAAAGCTCTAAGATAATATAGAAAAACATGGTCAGCTTGAGGCTTAACACTAGCTAGAATTCTTTCCCAAGTTCTAGAAAAATAGATATTGAAACTAGCCATAAATTCATGAGGGGCTCTTTTAATTGTAGACAACTACTCTATGAGGGATAAATGATCAGAATGATCTTTAAATTGCTTAAGTAATTTTTCTCCCAACTCATCCCAAGTTCTTATGCTCCTAATTTATAACATTCTATTCCATTGTAAGGCTTGCCCTTTAAAGGATGTAGCTAGAAGTCTAAAAGCTATATCTTCATGAGTTATATTATGGAAATCACAAAGGGATGCAACATCTTTAATGTGCTTTTGGTATTAATATGATTTTAACACAAGAATGAAGGTAAACTTTTCATGGCAGCATTGGAAATATCATGATAAATTTGAATTACTAAAGGGTTTCCTCTAGTAAAGGTCACAAAATTCCTAGGTGGTTGAATAACCATTAAAATAACTAGAATTTGAACAAAGAGATTAATATGTGGTGAAGGAAGTTTAGGGTAGGATTCTAAAACCATGCCTATTATAAGGTAAGGTATTGCCAACTCTTCTTCTTCTTGTAGGATTCAAAGGTTAAGAAATAAACTCAAAAGGTATTCCTCTTCTTGATGATCTTGTAGTCACTTTAGGCATGAAACATGTTATAAAACAAGTTTGAAATCACCCTTACGGATTAACCAAATAGATATTTTTATCTTTAGAATAAATTGTTGAAGTTTTTTGTTTGAAAAGTGATTTTCTTTCCCGTAAATCTTCTTTAAATTGTTGTAATTTGTTGGAGATATGATTCTTAGTCCCACCTAGTGTGCCAAAAATCTGTTATGTCTCAAAAGTGCACCTGTTAATAAATGACTACGGGTGTTCTAAGCTTGTGTTGGATCTCTCACATTTGTAGATACAATGGAAACACCTCGGTCCGTGGGTATACCCATTGTTGATGTGAGTCTCAGTATCAAGGTCGGTTCCTTTTTATGTATCCTAAACTAATTTTTAAGGGTGTTTAGGGTAAAAAGATAATCAGAATGAATTGAAAACGAGGTGATACACCAAAATTGTTGAGGGATTTAACGAGTACATGCATAATTAATTTTAGAATAGATTTTGGATGCACAAACCAATAGTAATCAGGATGAATATTAAGGCAAAATACTTGGTGTATTGACGGAATGAATCACAACATGACAGATGAAGATAACATGCACACTAATATTATGTATAAATTAATAAATTTACATCAAGGTAAGATGCTTAATCGGGGAATTCGACATTCACAAGAATTAATGAGATATACACACCACTGCAAATAATTGGAAAGCCAGAAATTATTTCTCATTCAAGGGGTAAAATTGGAAAAATATGCTTCAACACTCCTATCTCCAAAAAGTGCTCCCCTATGTCCAAAAGTCCTCCTTGTACTCTGATGTTGACCTTTGCATTGCATGATCCTTTAATGCATATGTTGTTGACACCTTTAACCTTTGTGACTATAGGCAATATTATCTCCTGCATAACTATTGTTGATTCCACCTTCAAAATTTCCCACCTTGTGTGGACCACTCTCATTTTCCTTCACTTGCCTTATCACCTTGGTTCAAACATAATAAGAGTGGGGCTTCTTTACATTAAACATGGCATACATTACCTATTATCTTCCATCGACCCACTTATATTCCCATGGCATATTTTCGGCTTATGTGGGTCAACTTTGAATAACATTGGCATATACTATAGTTTTTGGTTTGAAAATAATCATTGGTTAGCATCATTCAGTATTTTCGTGACCTATTATTATGTTGGGCCCTTTTTTATCATCATTATATAATATAAGGTTTACCTTTTGACTAATCATAGTGCTGGAATTTTATTTTTCAAGGTACTATGGTTATAGGTCAATGCAGATGATTACTTTGAATGATTAAGGATGGACCCCCTCACGATGACTCACCCCTTCCTATCTTGTGTCGATGAATTTGCTAACCTTGAGTTAGCTAGGTTTTCTTTTGGTTTGACACGTGTATGATTCTCAACCCTAGTCAAGCTATGAGCCACCGTGGTAGAGTTTACATTAGATCTCCCATATTTTTATCAACCATTGATTAAAGTACTTGTAGGGTCCGAAGCATCAATTATCCGAGAATATGAGTTTTTATTGATTGTGGGATTTATTGACCTGCTGACATATTTGTGGCCATTTGATCACGATACTTGATGGTACGGAACCATTGATCTATTAACTCCGATTAACAAGGTAGTTGGTATTGGGTTAGCATCCGCTCTGTCGATCATTGTCTTGTGAGATATCATCCATCGAGCCTCAACTCTTGATGATTTAGGTTGAGTGAAAAGGCTCATCGTGCTCAGCACTATTCATTTCCATTTTCTCTCCTGAGTGGCGAAGCCCTACCAAATTTTCTTTCACCGCCATTGTTTTGCATTTCAAGCTCAAATTTTGGCATATTTTGAGAGATTTATGATGTTGTCTCTGATTTGTTGTTTATGATAAGGTTTTGTAGTAATTAGATGACATTTTGAGGTCTACAAATTATATTCCCTAAGATTTCTTGAATCTTTTCTTTTTCGTCTTCGATGGATCTAGCTGAAGTCTGTGGCTTCTTTTTTTTACTCGTTCTCGAGCTTCTTTACTACAAAATAATTTTTACGAGAATCGATAGTTATCATTTCGTTATTTCAAGCTAGCTCTGAGCTTTTTATTCATCTTTGTTCGATGCTTCCCTTTGCTTAAGCGTTTGAGCGGTTGCATGATGGCATATTTCTTGTCTTCTTCGAGGTTTAAGTTCGGTTTGATCGTGTTGGACGTCGTTATTCTTTGATTTTGAGCTTGAGCTAGTAATTTTTCATTTTGATCCTTTCAAGATTTTTGTTAGTTTTGTTCACATTCAGCCACCATTATCATGAATATTAAAGCTCATTTTTACGAAATAAGGGATAAAATATGTGGAATAATCCCTCACAAAATTGCAACAGTAGAAACTAATATGTAAAAAATATTACAGATCTCAAATAAAACTGTAGAATAAAATAACACAACACAAAGAGACAATATTTAACGTGGTTCACCAAATTTAGTCTACATCCGTGAAGAATCATTTGCTTTGAGATTTTAATACAAGCCACCGCTCTCTCAATACAATACCCAAATCTGTTTGGAGCTATAATAAAAAAACTCTATATAATTCACACCCGAATTAAAAACACATATGCAATGTTACATTAACCCTACCATATGCACAAAACCACATAAGTAGACAAATGCTTAAGCATTTTCACAAAAATGTGGGTATTAAAACCATGGGCAAAAAATGTCCCATAAACCTATGGGTCAAAATCCTACCTATATGAAAATGCACATTTCCAGTATAAATGAGACAATTTTGGAAAGTGTACAATACTCTTAGTGTATAGTATTCAATACTTTCTCACATGAAAATAGGATTTATGGGGTTTGATAACTCTTCTCTGTTTCAAATTACCACCATTAACGAAGAGAGATAAGTTGGTTGAATGGAATTTTTAAAACGTCTTCTTACCATTTCTCTCTAGCATAAGCACTTGATACTTCAATTTATCTGCATTTTATGTGATCTATGTCAATTTGGAGGTGGAAGTCATTCTTGGTGTTCATTTTTCCTTTGCACTTCGTTCATATTTTGAGAGATTCCTCCACTGGGCTCAAACAGTGAGTTCTTTAGTTTTGAACTATAATATTTTACAAAATATTGATGGCTCTCAAAACAATCATAATATGTGACAACATATTATTAATTGTATCTTAAAGAGATTTTTTTTTATAACCCAGATATGGGTATTCTTGTCGATATGAAAGCACGTTGATTCTTTTCTATTTGCATTGCTCTTTACTTGGGTATTTTAGTTTTTTTGCTCGAATCTTTAAACATGTAACTCTGATGAAGTGGGTATTTGCGTAAGCTAAACTTAGTGAACTACTGCCATGAATGAGATCTAAAGTTATTTTTCTCTTTCCTTTGATTCATTCCCTTGCCATTTCTATTCGAGTAAGGGTTTAAATATTCCGCCTATAATTTTTTCCTTTTGTGGCTCGAACCCGATATATCGGGTTTCATGTAATAACTCACTAGTCCATTGTAGTCTAGTGCCCCACATTTTTCTTTTCTGTGTTAATTTTCCAATACCCAAATCCGGGTTCTCTATGTTTTGTCTTGTAGTATGATGTTGGACCAATTTGGGTATGACAATCTTACATATTTTGAGGACTTAATTTATCGCTTATGGAATTTGATTTATTTTGTTTGAACTTGTAGTCTTTTCTTGCCCCAGGCTCGACATGGCACATTAATAGCTTGACCTCAATTTCTAACTGGCCCGAGATGGAAAATTTAGAATTTGTTGATGTCTTGGGAATTTTTATTTCATATCGACATTCTTGGTTGTCATGTTGATGGCTTGATTATTTATAACATTGTATTTCTCTAGAAACATGTAATGAAGTTTTAGATTTGTGTAGCTATGGTGTTTTTTTTCATGGCATGAGTTTAACAGCTCAAATCTTCGTATTCATGTTTGTTTTGTTGCTTTAATTTCTTTCTAAAACATGTTGCTACTAGATCATTATTTGAGATTATGATCATGCTTAGAAATTCCATTTTATTTCTTCTTTGATAAGAAACCGAGCCTTGTCATTCATTTATGAGTTTCATACTTCACTTTAATTCACTTATAGGTTGAGCTGAAACTCCTTGAGTATAGTGTTCGATTGTTGTATAGAACTCATATATTTGATTTTGTTCATACAATTTCCCGATCTTATAAAAGTTATTATGTTGCGTTCTTCATACTTTGATCTTCTTTTCTCATACAATCTATCCTTGTATATCTTTAGCTCAATCTTGTGTTGAATTTGAAGCTAAGTTTCAATCCATTACTATCTACTTCTGTTGACTTTAGGCCATGGATTCATTCTTAGCTATGTGGTGATGGATTTGCATTGTATGCTTTGCTTGAGAATATTGAATAGCTTTAACTTTGAATTTTGTTATTTCTTGTAACTTCATTTACTTTGTATCTTAAATGTAGATCTGTAGCCTTTTATTCATGTATTATAAATGATTGATTTAGCTAACAAAATAATGCTTATTGGCCATCTTATGATATATTGGATCTCCTCCATTGTTGTGAGAATTTTTAATATAGTGAATTATAATTAATTGTATCGTCATATCATATTCTGTAAATAATGCATCCTTTCTATGACTAAAAACTTGAAGTAGCTCTATGAAAGTTTACTTATTTATTTCATCCTTTAGTTTACCTCTCTAAATGCAATTTATGGAAAGAAAATATGAAGAATATTCTATCACTTCTTCAATATAAAGAATTATTTTGTGATTTCTTTTATGCCCTGATGTACTTTCATATTTAGGATCAATGTGATCAATAGTTATTTGTATAATCAATTTTCTGCCATTTGAAAGGGCTCTTGATCTTCTTCTGCAAGTATGTACTTCACCGGTAGATCTTTTATTTGTTGTACTTATCTTGATCACCTTTTACTATTCTTTTGAGCTTGTATCTCTCATTCACACCTTTAGAGTTTTCTCATTTGTGGTATCTCTTGTAACTATCATCTTCATGGTTTCTTATAGAGTTTTGTTAATGAAAACTTGAGGATATCTTTGCTCATTTCCCATGCTTTGATGAAAATATTGCTCTGAAATAATTGTTACTTGTATCTTGCTTCCTCACTTCTGATTTTAGTGTCTCGATATCTTTATTTTATACATATTCTATTCGTATTTTCCTTCTTTTCTCGGAAAGGCTCATAAATTTATACCATGTAGATTCCTTCAACAAGTATTTATTTTATATACAGTAATCATTTTGCAAAATATTTTTTCTTTCTAATCTGCTACCTGTACCTACACACTTAAAGAAATAGTTAGAAAATATTTAGGCTTTTGGCCTCTCTTACTGTTCCAATTTTTTTATTTTCTTAAATGATTCTAGGAATCATATGTGCTAATGTAGAATATTGATTTATCAATTTTGTATCTGTCTCTGATGTACCTTATGCCTCTTGATGTCAATTGATTCATTTACATGAAACTATTAACATAAGTATCGGATTAAACCCTGAGCTCAATGTCTGATGACAATTCTATTTCTTTTCCTCAGGGATGATGATGGAACTAGATGATGCAGAAGAAGAGGATGAAGAAGCTACAACTAGATGAAGACCAATAGAAAACCCAAAGGAAATGATGGGTTTTCTCTATATTCTTATGCTTTTAGCTTTGTGTACATGCATCTTTTACTTCATTAGTTATAAGTTACATCCCATGGCTTGTGTGGAAATATTGTACTTCTTCATGAATAAATAACATTTAATTTATGTACTTGATTTGTATACTTCTTTCTACTTTCAGCTTTATGACATGTATATTGATTGTATAACGGAATAAACAACTCAAACACATAATTAAATGTATTTACATGCAGAAATAAAGAGTTTTGAAATACATGTAACTTAATAATGAAATCTCTTTCTTGTAAACTGTAACTCTATTTGTTGTTCCCAAATTTAGCATTTCACCTAAACTATGATTCTCACCTTCATCAAGGCAACACATTACTCTTTTGGGGATTTTTTGTTTCTTTGCTGAAAATGAACATGGAATGGAAGGCTATGTGAGGTGTTACCTTTTGTAACAACACATATAACTATAGATTACGTGTAACTAATTAATCTGTTGTAATTAAAAACATGATAAAACTATAATGCATTCCCTTAGTTAGGTCGACTTCATCAATACCGTCCATCGTAATGAAGTTTTGAGTTACTCATTTTTGCACAAGTACAAAAATTGTCAACATTTTTGGCAATCATGCGGGGAAAGTTTCCTGCTATCTTGTAGAGTAGTGCCTTGCTCTTATCAATTGGGCATGGAGTTAAAGCATATAACCAACACTACATTTCCTAAAAACTAAACGTGGGAAAGGATCTAGAAACTAGATCACATACAAGAATGCACTTATTGATGAAAAAACATTGCATTGTGCATGAAAGCACCTATTAAAATTGAAATTCTACTCTAACCCGACACTTTGTAGGGTTTTTAATAACAACGTTTAAGAAACATACCATTCACAGGAATGAGAAGTTCCTCCCCATTCATCCTTGAAAGCTGAAATGCATTGTGTTCTTTGCAAGATGAAATCATATAAGGACCACTCTAGATTGTATCAAACTTTGTGTGGTTTCCTGGGTTTACACGATCAACATCCCATTTTAACATAATGTCTCCTTCATTAAAGACTCTAAACATAACATTCCTGTCAAAAGGTTTTTTAATCTATTTTTGATTCTTTTCCACATTCAGATGAGCTTGATCTCTTAGCTCTTGCAACTCCATTAAATCTGCATAACGAACTTGCAGTGGTTCATTCATAAGTAATTCCATCTAGTGCAAAAAAACCCAATGTAGGCAACTCAACTGAGATGGGAATTATTGCTTCTCTTCCACAAACAAGCTTGTACGGTGAATTGCCAAATGATCTTTTAGGAGTCACTCTGTCACCCAAAGTGTTGAATTCAACATTAGATTACAAGCTCTCTGGTTGTCTTTGAGTTTTTCTTCGATGATACTTTAAATATTCTTATTAGTACTTTCAATTAACCCATTACCTTTTGGGTAATAATTAGATGACATACATAAGTAAATATACCATGCTTGATAGCCCAATCTATTACCTTTGCACTAAGAAATGCTAAGACATTATCTGAAATGATAGTTGCTAGAACACCAAGTCTACAAATTATACCTTCATAAAAGGATTGTTTTGAAGTTTCGTTAGCTTCTTGAAGTAATCTATAGTAGTCAAGATCCACTTGTGTCCTTATGATGAAGGTGGATTTATCATGCTAATAAAGTCAAGACCCCACTGCATGAATGGTTGATCCACTGAAATAGGTTGTAGGGGAAACAAAGCTAAACATTCTTTTCCAACAAAGAAAACACATTTCTTACACTTTCTGATCCATTCAAAGAAGTCCTTGAATATGTTGGGCCAATAGTAACCAGCTTTCATAATTTTAAGGTTATAGTACGTGCTAAAAAGTGACCTCCTACAAGTCCTTCATGAAATTTAGATAATAGTTGTTGAATTCTATCATAATCAACACATCTAAGAAAAATTCCATTTATATCTCTTTTAAATAACACACCATCAATGAAAACATAAGGTACATCTTGTAATCTGAAATATCTTCATTTGTTCTTGTCCATACCTTTCAAATAAGTACCGTGTTGTAGGTAATTAACCAAATCATTCATCCATCTTGATTCCTAAACTTCTTGATTAAGTTTAGGTTGCTGATTTTCTTACTATACCATTGTATCTTGATGATATGTAACTTCAACATGTTGTTCTAGATATTATGATTCTGCTGCATGTTGTTTTTCCATATCAAAATAAGATGATCACACAAACCTTTTCCTTGAATTAATTTTGCAACACGAGATGTGTACATCATATTCCATAACTTTCGTAATCCATCTTGCTCTCTTTTCATTCAGCCGTTTATTCAACAAGAACACTTTAAAACTTGGATGAGAGACTAGGACATGTATCTTATTATTTCAAAGCATGTACTTGAAATTTTTCAATCCTCTAACTACTGAAAATACCTTTGTTATCACTCATGAATCATAACACCCTATGGTTTGCGTAAGTGTTTGTGCTTGAGCTCATGATGTGATTAGATAACATGGGTACTATCTCCAAGTTGTGGGACTTGCTACTTGAGATAGACCTCTAGCGAAAGTTGGTTATTGCTCCTAAAATACCTGCCACATTCTACTCTAATGTAGGAAAAACAATCTGGTCATAATCAAAACTTCCAAGGACCAGGGGAGAGAGAGTACATGAAAAAAATCCTACACTAAATCGGTGATGCACCATAAAAGGAGGGTGTGAGAGTAGTCTTCCAATGTGTGGAAAGTAGAAGGAAAATGCATACTAGAAGGGGTGATAATGGTTCTCCACAATCTAGTAAATGAATTCACAACAATATTCCATACATGCACAATAAAAATGAATCCTGAAAGAGTATAAGATAGATAGAATATATATGCAATGAGATTTAAGGGGCAAGATGAATGCAAACAAACACAACAGGGGAAGATACATCCACAAACTTGCATCTATTGCTTCATAAGTATGCACAATCCAATCTATTACAAGATAAGGGCTTAGATCACCATGCAAGGAGTCCACTACAAGGGCTTGCAACACATTGGCTTCACAAAACAATTTTGACAGAGTTTTTCTACTAAAAAATTATCTCCTTTACAATGATCCCAACACTCTAATTTATAGAAATTTTAGAAGAGAGAGAGAGGGAAAATGAAAATCCTAAAATCTATCCTTCAACCACTTACAAGATGTAGTAAATGAAGTGAAATGATGTTATTTTTCTTGAAAAATGCCCACGATACTTTTGTCCCATAACTTGCAGCGGCGGTGACAAATGTCAGCCCATGCTCCATTGAATGCATCCCAACTACCAAATAAAGCACTATTGTGAATCGGTACACATTTTCTACAAAATAAACATTTATTCCTCCTTAAATTGCATATTTCTTGATTTTTGTGAATTAAAATCATAAACATGATTTGAACGGTACCAATTTTGTGCATTTTTGTTGAGAAATGAAAAATTATGGCCTTCTGAGTGTGGGCAGCTATTTTGGGTTTACCAGGCATTTCTGTCATTTGACGGGACTGAGCATTTAATTCATCAGAGATGGAGATGTTTCCTTTATTTTTATATATCTACCCTAATTAAAAATAAGAAATCCATCGTGCCCATTTTGAAAAGACAAATTTTGTGAAAATCGGAGCTCGGAGTCAAAAGATATGCCCATTAGAAGTTAGGGAAGGCCGGGCATTGAATTTTCCTTTGTATGCGAGCATATTGGTGATTTTGGGTCTTGGTGCCCTTGATGTCCCTTGTGTGACTTGGGCTAAAAAACCATACTTCATCCACATTACACTTGACCCGCTTCAAAAATTGGGTGAGTCATATTTTCAGAACTCGTGTCCCTCACGTACCCCCTTGACCAGTTGTTAGGGTCGTTGACCACTACTTCACCCATGAGCTTCCTTATGTTGGCTATTTTGGCTTTTCACTCCTAAATGTCCTGCACGTACCTGTAAATCCGGGCCAAGAAAACCTTATATTTCTAATTCCCTTGTAAATCGGTCATTTCGGCTCTATGGCAAACTCGTGCCTCGACGTCTCGGGACCGTGTGGGACAAAAATACTTAATTTTGTCGATTTCAACTATTTTCGGCCATTTCGGACAAATCATATTTTCAAGTCCCAGATGTCCCCCACATACCTATGTTGTCTAGGCCATAAAAACTTGATTTTTCCTCATTTCACTAGCACAGGCGAATGTTTTGGATTTTTGTAATTTTTCTAACTCCTTGAATTTTTCCTTTGATGGGGGTTTAGAAGAGAGCCAAAGCGACCTTCAAAACCTGATATTTTGCCTTTACCATTTCTACCTACTCGAGCATGGGGAAATTATGCAAGTTATCACAAATTTACCTCAAGGGGTGAATTTGGGATAACACCTATTTTTAAAGAAAGTTGTACCTTGTCTTATAATCATGCAAACTTTGTCTAAAGAAAAAATTGGCTCTTGAATGTTTTCATCATTAACTTGAGTTAACATAGTTGAAATTGTCTCAGCTCCTACAAGTGCATACATTATAAAATATTTATCAAAATTTAGATTTGCAAGAGTAGCAGCTTGTGAAATGGCTAACTTAATGGATTCAAATCCATTTCTCCCTTTGCTAGTCCAAGAGAAAGTCTTATCTTTGTTTAACATAATTAATGGCTTGACTAATGCTGCAAAATCTAGAACAAATCTTCCAACAAAGTTGATTTTTCTGAGAATTTTTTTAATGATTTCTTATGATGAGGCAAGGAGGATTGTGAAATAGCTTCGAGTATGAATGGATCAATAGCTAAAACTTGTTTAGAAGCAATATGACCAAGCAATTTACCTTGATGTACTGTAAAAATGGACTTTTTGGGATTTGAGGATATTCCAAACTTTCTGCAAAGCTGAAACATTTTCCTTAAATGCATTAGATGTTCATTAGGATATTTTGAAAATACATTGACATCATCTAAGTAAACCAATACACATTTATTTAATAAGTCATGAAAAGCCATGTCCATTGCTCATTGAAATATTGTATTGACATTTAAGTGACCAAAGGAATTCTTTAATAAGCATAAGTACCCCACTTTGTGGTGAAGGATATTTTGTATCTGTCTTCTTCATGCACAATAATTTAATTGTATCTCACTGTAACCATCCAAAATAGATAATCAGTATGAACCATAAAAGTTTCTCAAAATCTGATCGATACTAGGTAGCAGATAATTATCTTTTAATGAAGCTTTATTAAGGTCTATAAAATCCACACGTAGCCTAATTTATTAATTATTTTTCAAATAGGTAAAAGATAAGCTACCCAACTTGAATGCTTAATTGGAAAGATAATATCTAATTCGATCAACTTAGATAACTCTTTTCTCATTAGTGGCTCAATTTTTAGATTTACGGGCCTTTGCTTCGCCTAATTGGATTGGAATTTGGTTGTAACTCTATTATATGCTGAGCTAAAATTGGATCAAATCCTCTCAAATCTTGGTATTTCCAAGAAAAACATCTTTGAATTCTTTACATAATTTGATAAATGACTATTTTTCAGCTGAGGAACATACCTTTCCAATAAATAGTTTCTTTTCATCATCCACCAAGATTTCTTCATAGTTATCTATGTGAGTTGAAATCTTTCCTTTGTATTTTCTTAACTGATCATCAGAACTAAAAATGTCTTCTAGTGTAATCTGTTAACTAAAATAAGATACCCTTATTTTTGGGTTAACTTACTACCTTTTGTGCTTTAGTCCATATTTCAGAAATTTAAAGAATTCAAAGGTTTCTTCAAAATGCTCCATCGATAGAGAATTTCTTCCACTTTCCGAAAAGGTAAAGAAGTCTTTCTAACTCCTTGTATTTTTTTGAGTTATGGATCGATTTGGAGTTAAAAGGGAAAATTTTCCCTAGGCGGACTTACGAGTTTGTGAGTTTTTACCAAAGGAACTAAGAATGGTGGGGCATCGAGGAAAAAAGTGAAAAATTTCCTTTTCTTCCAAAAGGCATAAAATCAAAATGCGACCCATGGCCCCATTAAAAAGCTAATGCAGGGATGCGGGACTTCGGAGGTAAATTGGATTTTTTGAATTTTTGTCAAAAAATGTAAAATGGAAAAAGGAAGCCCTTGTCTCCATGAGACCTCAATGGATGCCACATCATTAACAGATTTGCGGGGAAAAATTTCAAAATTTTCATGAAGCCACATTTACTGGAAATGTAAGGAAAAAACGTAGAAGGCCATATCTTTTGACCAGAGCTCCATTTTTGATAATCTTGGTACCAATGGAAAGATTTGGAGATTCTCTTCATCATTTGGAGATTTGAAGATTTTTGATAATCTTCCTTCTTCTCTTCAAATCCAAACCACAAGAGAAAAAAGAAAACCTTCCCCTCTAAAGAAACAAGAATTTCCATCCTTCCCACTACCACAAACAAATGCAAAAATGATTGAATCCCAGCCTACCTCTCCTCTTGCATTCCCAAATCCATGTTGGGAAGAGGAAAACCAAAAACAAGTCACGAAGGACAACAAGAGGAAGAACCAAGCAAAGAAGAAATGATCAAGATTTTAGTAAGCTTGGCTCTTAGGTATGGAATTGAGAAAATTCCTTTGCTGGTTAAGCCTACAGAGGAGGTAAAATTTGAAGAGCATGTGGTGGCTAAAACTGATTTTGTTACAGCAGAATAAGAACAAGAAAAGGAAGAATAAAATCAATAGCCTTTTCACTCTCCATGCAGTGTCTATGTTGGCACTTTGTCTGAGAGAAATGTTGATCCAATTAAAGTTGCACAATCAACCATGGAAGAGGAAGAACAATCAACTCAAAGTCCCATTAGAGAGGAGAAAATGGTAGAAATAAAATTAGAGTTTGTAGCAGACGAAGAAGGCGTCATTGATGAATTTTTGCTTTCATTTGAAGGGCCTGATTTTGTTGATGAATCCACCATGGAAAAGAGTTGTCAAGAAGACATTGTTGTCCCAAACAGTCCTCTAGATTAGGAAAGTGGAAAGTTTGATTTGACAAACTTCATGCTAGAGGAAGAGGTCACTCAAGAGCAAAATGGTCTTCAAAAGAACAGATGAAGGAGAAGCTGCTCAAAATCCAAAAGAAGAGGAGTGTTTTCCAGCTGTGGAGGAGGAAAATGCAGATCCAGAAGCTTTGAGCACAAAGCAGGCTATAAAAGAACCCTCAGTTCTTCCTCCCACTTCATGTCCCTCGATTTATAGTGTTGAAGAAGAGTTTGATCTTTCAAACTTCATATTGGAAGATGAAGGAAAACATGGTGAACAAGTTTCCAACCAAGAAGACACCATGGAGGAGGTTGAGCATTTACAGCAGGACAACAAGGAGGCAATTTATTTGTCTGATTTGGAGGACTGTTTTGATGGAGAAGAACCAGTTGAAATTCTACCATTTTCTCCTTCATCATCCACCTTCCAAGCATGTGTGCCTGCTATCATGGAGGAGAGCATTCAATTGCAATAGTCTGTACTTTATAGCATCCTTTTGGAATTTAGTTTGGGAGACTCAAACTTTCCATGCTCTTCATAGGAGGAAGAAGAGAAATAGTAGAAGAGTTCCACCATCCCTTCCACGCCATTCACCTAAAGAGGTCTACAAGAAGACTCCATTTTTGGAGTGGAAAATCATAGCAATGGGCATATAAAATGGATCGGACCTTGCCCAATCAGTTATTTTGCTTCATTGGAGCCAAAGGAGAAGACTAGTTTGGTCATGCCCATTTCGGGGCATGAGGATGAGCTCTGAAGCACCAAGGATCAGCTGTCATACCTCTTCAATCCAAATGTAGAGCAACTAAAAGAGGTATTGGTTTTTTCTTTAGTTGATACATTGGTGATTTGGGTGGAAGATCATCTTGTAGTTAGTTTTTCACTCATCCAACCAGCCATGTTCAATGCGAAATCAGTTGCATGGCTGCCATTATTGAGGAAGGGAAGTTATTTCTCCCTACCAGTTACAAGCTTTGTTTGAGCTCCCTTTGCTCTTTGTTAGGTAGGTTTGTTTTTAGCAGTAAGAGTTATTTTACACACTCTGCATGTTCCATTTAGATCATGTATGATTTTAAGTTTGTATATAGCTTTTGGTGTTGTATTGCTCTTGCAGAGTGCATTCGAGTTTTCTTTTGGTGAAGTTGAACTTCAAGTTTCAATGGGTTTCAAGTGATTCATAGGTTAGATTTTTAGAGTTACATTAGATAATTGGTTATCGGCTTTACTCCATGGCCAATGGATGCAAAAAGGCCACTAATCATTCATCTAGCGAGCGAGATGACCCTTGTGATTCACCAAAGTTGTTAACAAAATAAGTTCCCCTTATCTTTGGGTTAAATTACTACCTTTTGTGCTTCAATGCAAATTTCAGACATTTAAATCATTCAAAGGTTTCAAGAAAATGCTCCATTAGATAGAGAATTTCTTCCCCTTTCCAGAAAGGTAAAGAACTCTTTCTAAATCGTATTTTTGAGTTATGGCTCGCAGAGTTAGAAGGGAAAATTTTCCCAAGGTGGACTTGCGGAGCTTGGGAGTTTTTTTACCAAAGGAACTCGGACTGGTGGGGCATTAGAGGAAAAAGTGAAAAATTGCCTTTTCTTCCAAAAGGCATAAAATCAAAATGTGACTTGCGGCCCCATCAAAACCTAATGCGAGGATGCGGGACTTCGGAGGTAAATTGGATTTTTGACTTTTTGTCAAAAAATGTAAAATGGAAAAAAGGAAGCCCCTACCTCTGCTGACCCCAATGGATGCCACATCATTAGTGGATTTTCAAGGAAAATTTTCAAAATTTGCCCAAGCCAAATTTACAGAAATGTAAGGAAAAAACGTAGAAGGCCATATATTTTGATCTAGAGCTCCATTTTTGACAATCTTGGCACCAATGGAAAGATCTTAAGATTCTCTTCATCATGGAGTCTACAATTTCTAATTTTGGTAGAGATTTTTGGGATAAAATTGCAAAATGTGATTTGGCATGGAAAAAATGCGAAACGAGTTTTCAACCACCAAATTTAATGAAATATGGGTCTTTTCTCCCTTGAGTAGACAAAATGCATTTGGGAATGGAATTCGAGATGGAGCCTTGAATTTTGACCAAATTTATGAATGTTGTCAATGGTTGAAGTAGAGAATTGGCTTTTCTCATGTATTTCCCTCTCTTTTCGCATTTTTCTATATATTGTAATAGAGGCATATTTTCAAGAAGTTAGTGTTATCCAAAATTCATCCCTCGAGGTAATTTTGATAACATGCATTGAATTATTCGGTCCCAAGCAAGTAGATTGATTCAAGGCTGAAAATAATGTTGTGGGGATCCCTTTGGTTTCTCACTAACTTCCCCATCCAAAGAAAAAATCCAACAAGTTAGAGAAAATTGAAAAAATAAAAAAATGGAGTCACCGGATTGTTTTAATGCATTGCGCGTCTGGAGGTTGTAGGTCATACTAGTGCAGATCGTACCAAGGCTTGTCATACCAAGTCTACAGCTGAAATACAAAGGAATTGGAAAATTCATAAGTTTTTGTCCCATGCGTCTGCATGGAGACCGGTTGGGACGCTGGGACGCGTGGGATGCGTAAAGCCAAAATGGCCGCATGTAGTGAAAATCGACAAATGGGGAAGTTTTTGTTCCACACAGTCTGGGACATATGGGACAAAAGTACATGTGGGATATATTTAAATCAAATAAACATATTCGGCTCCACTCGGTTAATGCTCATTCCTGCCAAATGATAGAAAACGCCTGGTAGACCCAAAATAGCTGCTTGCACTCAAAAGGCCATAACTTTTGCATTTCTCAATGAAATCGTGTAAAATCGGTACCATTGGAATTATGGATCCAAGACCGATGTAAAAAAAAAGATAAATTCTAGATTTGGTGACAGATAAATTTATATTTTTCATAAAACGTGGCCAGGTTCATGACAGTGTTTTATTTGGTAGTTGGGAGTGCAATTAAGAGGCATGGTCATCATTCTTTCTCTTCTGCAACACCTGAGACAGTATGGGGAGAATTTTACAAGTAACATATAATCATTTCAATCCATTTAGTTCCTCTTACAAGTGGTTAAGGGACAGATTTTAGGATTTCCATTTTCCCCTTCTCTCTCTCTTGATTTTCCTATAAATTTGAGTGTTGGGCTCATTGTAAGGAGATGTAGTTTTATGATAGCAAAGCTCTATAAAAATTTCTTTGTAAAGCCAATGTGCTGTAGGCCCTTATATTGGACTCCTTGCATGGTGATCCAGGCCCTTATCTTGTAACAGATTGAACTGTGCACATCATGAAGCAATAAAATACAAGTTTGTGGATGCATCTTCCCCTGCTATGTTTTCTTGCATTCTTCTTGCCCCTTCAACCTTGATTACAAGTGTATTGTGTCTATCTTTATGCTCTTGCAAGGATCCATTATTATTGTGCATATATGAAATATTTTTGTGAAATCATTTTCATATTCTAGAAACTGGTATCACCCCTTCTAGTATGCATTTTTCTACTATTCTTCACACATTGGAAGACTACTCTCACACCCCTCCTTTTCTGGTGTATCACCGCTTTAGTGTAGGCTTTCATTTTTATGCATTCCCTCTCCTTGGTCCCTTAGAAATTTATATTAGAATAGTTAGTTTACCCTGCATTAGAGTAGATTGTGGTAGGTATTTTACGAGCAAGAATTAGCTTTCTCGGAGGTCTATCTCAAGTAATAAGTCCCACAACTTGGAGATAACACCGATGTTATCAATTCACATCTTGAGTTCAAGTATATGCACTTGTGTAAACATAAGGGTGATGTGATTCGGTGATAATAGTTCTTGTTGTTCACTCTTCCTCTCTCTGCCTCCCTCTTCTTTTCTTCCCTAGGGTCGAAAATGGAGTTGGAACTCCTCCTTTGCTTTGTAATGGCATTTTTTGCCTCTTTCCTATGAAATGGTGCACTGTGTAAATATGGAGCAATAAAAACATGATTTTTGTGATGCATTTGTCCATCCATTTTCATTTTTGGTTGTTTCTTCTTGCCTCTCATTGTTGCAAGGCATCTGTGCATGTTTGAATGTCATTTACATGTTTTGGAGTTATGTTTTTAGGTATTTTGGAACATTTTATATGTGAATTCCATCTCTGGTCTATGATGCACTTGTCCATCCTCTCCATTGCTCACCTTTTTTGTTTCCATGGCGGTTTTGATAGAGGATCAACATTTTCCTTCTCGGTGTATCACCGTTTTAGTGTAGGCTCTGTTTTCCTTTTTCTTTCTCTCCTTGTCTCCTTGGAAGTTAGATTAGGATTAGATTAGCTTGCCTGCACTGGAATAGCTAGTGGCATGTAGTTTAGGAAGAGGAACCAACATTCTCTAGAGGATCATTCCCATTTACAAGTCCCACAGCTTGGGGAATGATCCAATGATTTGTAAATCACACCGAATGACCGTGCCTTAGAAAAGCAAATCCATAACTCATTTGGGGGTGTTGTGATTTTACACTAACAAAAGAGCCAATCCTTGAGGTAACTTTTTTTTCTTCAACTAAACAATCTAGTTACCATAGAAGTGTTGTAGTTTTTCGATTTACTTTGGAAAATTCAGCTTCTTCTTTGTAAAAATCTACATATCAGGTTCATCATCTTTGAAAACTTGTCAATTTTCTTCATTGTTAGGCACTAAAGGTCTGATAATCAGCTTTATATGTGGTTGTACTTTGTTGTTTTCAATCTATTCTAGTACATCAAAGCTACCACCGAATGCTGCAATTTTTCTGCAAGCTTATTTTTAGCTCTTGGGACAGATTGAATGTTAATAACATCAAAATCATCCATTAAGTCTGAAAATCTATGTTTGTAAGACTTAAGCAATGAATTCTTACACACATTAAAGTTTTTCACTTGATTAATAACTAATTCTGAATACTAATACCTTTTTTCTCGCCCACTACAAACCATGAATTAATATTTCGTACTCGGCTACATTATAAGTACAACAAAACTATAGACTTAAAGATGAAAAGTATCGTTTGTTTGAATTGGAAGTAAGCATTAACCCTGTTAGGATAATTAATTATGCATTCTATAATTATTTATTGTCATTAATTAATTATTATTATTATATGATTTTTAAACCATATATGTCTTATTCCATAGTCGTATGATTATTTGTTGCATAGTTGCAACTTATCATTTGTTTGTATTAAATTAATTGTTGCTTCTTGGATGTATTTTGGAAGTCATTTGTAATTTCATTGTACTGTGTAAAAATTTTTTGTCTACACATGACCGTATAATAACTATAAGTATTGCAGTCCATTCATTATAACCTAGTTCATTTCACATTAATAAAATTAATAGGCTACCGTCCCTATTTTGTGAAACTACATTTGGTACCAGTGAATTGAAGCGCTGGAAAGGTTTGAGAAGGTTGCAGAGGAAGAATAATTCATGGAGAAGAAATCCTTTTCATTAGAGAGCAAGTGCTATCTCTGTAGCTTCCCATCTCCTCAATCCCAAAACATCCTGTGTGAATTCCAATTAAACATAAAGAAAATTGTTTTTTCCTTGGTGCCCTCTACACTAGGAATTTTTTTCCCTGAAGCTAATCATTTTCAAAATTTAATTTTTTTACCCCATTAGGGGTTTTACCTCTAATATTAGAGGATTTTTTTGGTTACTTCTACATTCTACAAGATCTACTAAATTTGGAGAAGTTTGGTTACATTGTATTGCATCACAAATCTCTAACCGAACTCACATAACATTGACCAGTTGTGTTTTTGCATTGTCTGAGTTATATTTCTTCTGCTTGGGCATTTTTATTGTTGCCAAGCCATGTAACCAGGTATGGTCGTGTCACTTTGGATTGGGGTGAGTTCACTATAACCTCCTTGTGGGGATCGATTCATTGCAACACAAGAGGATGGGTAGACCACGAGTTGGGCACTGTTTCTTCTGATTGGATTGACATGAAGCTCTCTAAGTGTAATCTTCCTGCAAGAAGCAACCTGCACAAAAGCTAATTTCTCCAAATCAATCCAAAGGCGTCTCTGACGTACTTGCACAACCAAGAAAGCAAAAGCCATGAGAATTTAACATGGAATCACAAAAAAAAATGTAGATTCCTCTCCACTTGCGTCTCATACTTCATGTGATTCCTACACAAGAAAATAAAAAGGTGGATCAAGCAAATATAAATGGTGAAAGAAAATAAAAAACCGAGGGCATCAATTTCAATGCTCCAACCTCCGCAAAGAACAGCCAGAGGAGATTAGTAAAAAGGAAATTAATAAACAAGTACTACTGAAGAGATAAAAAAGATATCTCGCTTCATGTCGAAAACCTAAAACTTTCTCCAACTCTGCTATGCAAATAATCCACATGGTCTCCTCCAAAGGCGCCACACATTGTTTCAAAAGGTCAGTCAGATTTGGTTTTGTTTAAATATAATTTTCTTCCCTTCAATACATAAGTGCTCATAGAGCCTACGTGGATAAGTGGAAAGGCTTGGAGATGTGAAGTTTGGGGTTCAAAACCCACAATATACATTGTTTTTTAAAACATAGTGAAGTTTAGTGGTGAAATTGGCGGGACCACCAAAATTAAAGAGGTAACTAAACCTCTAGTTATCACTAAATCCCCCTCTAAATATTTTAGCGAGAAAAACCCTAATTTAGGGTAAAAATGTTTTTCTCCTATTCAGCCCTGTTTTTCCATTCCAAGAAACTTTTTCCAAAGGGGGATAGCTAAAAATTGCATTTTCAGCTAGTTTTTTGTAATTCTTTGCATTTTGGGTTGTATTGGGCTCCGGAGGCCACCAGGGCCCATGCAAAACAAAACATTTTTTCTGCCATTCAATTTTTTCTAAATTTTTGAATGTAATTGCATGCTTCAATATATTGTACTAATTTATAGGTTGCCATAGTCAACCACAAATATTGTAACTTCTCAAAAACTGACAGAAATTGTAATCCAAAATAGTAAAAATTGGTTCTATAACACTCACGAGATCCTAGATCTCATTCGCAACATTTGGTATATACGATGTCTCTTTGAAGAGCTTACAAGTAAAGCCATCACAACTACTACTACAATAAATGCCGGATATAGCTACAACAACGTCATCCGGTATTGACCCTTTTAATCGATCGGGAGTAATAAGGTCATAGTGCACAAACTATGAGCCATCACATCCGTCTGTGAATGATTGCACAACATAAATCCAGACTGATAAATTATCCAAGTATATAGCAAAGTTACGTCCACGTATGAGGATATTTCTTTGAGATGGTGTTAAGAATCACACAGACCCCTTTCAGTATTGTCTTGGTACCATGTATTGAATACTTTCATGTACATTAACACCTCTTTACGTACTACACGGGTATATAGAAACGGTGAGCTTATTCCACGTACCACTGGGTATATCGGAAGGGCACGTATATAGAAAGGTTCGGTATATCAAACTGATGGTATATAGATTGGGATACCTTATACCTAGAGTGATAAGAGCCAAACCATGTCGGCGTTTTCTACAAAATGGGGACCAATGACCCCAAATTGTTTCTTCCGAATTCACAACTACTCGGAGGAAACAAATATATTGCATGGAAGAAAAAAATTAAGATGTGTAGTTTGAGTTTGAAGAGATCTGGCTGTTGTGACCGGTACTATGACCGAGATCAACTACTGATACAACACAACAATGACAGTTTTGATAGACAAAATTAGAAAGCCAAACTCATCATCTTTTTGGAGTGTACAACGATGTGTAACCCCACATTCATGATGGCACAAGAACCAAATAAGTGTGGGATAAGTTGAGCATGATGTATGAGGCCAAAAACAAGAATGTCATTCTGAATTTGTAGAGTCAGTTACACACATTGAAGTTCAAAAAAAATGAGAAAATTGAAGCTTTCTTAAGAAGAGTTGTAGAATTGAGGGCTTCACTTATAGCCCTAGTAGAAGTGGTCAAAGATGATGCTCTCATTCCCATTGTTCTGAGAGCACTCCCTTATTCATACCATATTTTTGTAACACTAAACTTGTTAGATACGACAGTTAGTTTTGACAAATTGGTAAACATACTTGTAATAAGAGGAAGTTGTTGGTGCTCAAATTAGTCTCACCCCGTTTGTCATTGAAATTCCTCAATTTTCAGCCTCATCATGTTTTCTATCTCCCTGTGTTGGTGCTTGAAGACTCTGTCCTCCATTTGGTTTCCATGATCAGTCCCTTCCTTGGTGAGGATCACTTAAAGGTCCAAAATTTGTTTTTCATTTCTCTGTCCATCTGAAGGAGTCTATAAATTGGGCGTAAAACTTGGGTTGTTCCTTTCCTTCCATTTTCCGCAGTCACGTGTTGTTGTCCCTATCATTTTTGTCCCAAATACCTAGGAAACGTGATTGGATGTATCTCGGAGGATTATATTTGATCCTTATAACATTTCCAAATTCTCTATCCTTAAAGAAAGATTCATTTCTAGACATAGATGGTGGTTTTCTTGCATTTTTAAGGTTTGATGGGTGAGTTGGATGCAGCTCGGTGGGGTACTTTAAAAAATCTATGGCTCACTTCAACCCAAAACTTGTCCACATGGAGGAACGACGCTCGTTTGAAAAGTCACCTTTTGGTTTGGCCTTGGAGTTGCACATTTGGGGGACATGTGGAGGATTCCGCTGATTTTCCTAGACTTAGAAATATTTTCCATAAAGCCGGTACAATTTTGGCTAGACATGGACACGTGGAGAGCCGGCGCTCTTTTGAGGATTCATCTCGGGGTCCCACCTTAACAATTGTGACAAGGAGACATGTGGAGGCTTCCGTTGGCTTGTCTCTGTACTTAAACTATTCAAAGCAATTTTCTAAGGCTTCGGACATGTGGTGAGCTCGCGCTTGTTCAAGGTCTCCGCCCTCGGTCACCATCTCGAAGTTGCACCATGAAGACACGTGGAGGCTTCCACCGCTTCTTCCCTTACTTAGAATTTTCAAGGAACTTTCTAAAGGCCTAGGACTCATGGAGGGACCATGCCTGTTTGGGGGTGGCCCCTAAGTTTTATTTCAAATAAGTTCCAGGAGGACACTTGAAGGATTCCTCTCACTCGCCCTTTTTCTTGGAATTTTCAACGGCCAATGAAAAATGTCTTAGACCCTAAACACATGGCGCCTTCCATTGCTGAGCTTCAAATTTTTCAATAGACTCGCCGAATGAGACACGTGTTGAGCTGTGTTTATTTGGGGTCTCTACTTATGGGTACCATCTCAAATGCACCATTAAGACACGTAGAGGCTTTCGTTGGCTCTTTTTTCACCAAGCTATTTTAAAGTCCAAAAGGCATTTTTCTTGGGCTCGGGTACGTGGAAGGCTTACGCTTTTTGGAACTTACCTCTGTACTTCTCATTTTCATTTACACCAAGGAAACACATGGACGACTATGATATAAAGTGAAAAAGGGCTAGAATCAATGGTTGTTGTGCATTTCACCTATTTTTTCTGCCATTTTTGCTCCAATACTCCTGAGACATGAATATGCACTTTTTAAAATCATTCTTTGATGAATTTATTTGTTGTGTCTGTCTATACGGTGCCATTGAATGGATTTGAAACTTAAATTATGAGTCCAAGGATTTTTAAGGTTGATATTTTGAAGTGAGAATTACTCATAAACTCGCAATAATGGGAGTTACCAAAGGAAATTGATGCGGGTAGAATTGCAGATGAAAGAGAAGAAAAAGGGATGAAATGATGAAAATGTAGGCATAAAAGATGAAAAGGGTGTTGCCAAGAGAGTGAAAAAGATTACCTATCATACCCAACTGTGCAGAGTCTCAACAAAATGATTAAAAAGGGGATTTCTCACATGAAAGAATCAAAATGATTAAAAGGAATCCTAAAAAGTTGTGGCATGACATCCTAGTCATTAGTTAAGGGCCCAAGAAATGTGATCAGTTCACAATTGGTCCACCTGACAGATTTCAGATTTGAATTTGTTAAACGTTGTTTTCTGAAACAAATTGGTAATAAGAAAAGGTCCCTTGAATATGTTTCCTTTTTTGGGGAAAATTGAGTGAGAAAAATGTATAAATGCAATGAGAATACTCTTGCAAAGGTCAGAGTTTGAATTCCTAAGAGAAATTTTGAGAAAGCTATCTTCATGAGAGACCAAAGTGAGATAACCTGTTATTTTCTTCTATGTTAGATTTTCTATCATGTCAAGTTTGTTGCAGATGTATAGCCATTGAAGAGCACCGAGATTTATATGAAAGCTTTCCCTATTGATGAATCTAAGAAATTTTTAGATTAATTTGTATCCAATCTCTAGGAATTTGTGTCTTCTTTATTTCGAATGTCTGCGCAAATATTTTCTTTCATTCCTATTACAATATTACTTTGAAATTTTTGTGAAATCACATAGGATCTCATCCTGTAATAGTCTAATTGTATTTTCAATTTCATTTCAAGAAGAGACTTCATCTTGGATGAGATAAAAAATTTAAAATCAATTCACTATCTTTTGTTGATAAAGATTGTCTTTAAGTCTTCTGTGTACCTTATGCGTGATTAATAAACAAATTAGTGTTTAATTGAGTCTTTCAATTCGAGCCTTCATGTTGGAGTCTCAAATATTATGTGAAAACGTGTTGATTTGGGCTTCCATTAAAGTAAACCTTCTGGTTAAAGGAACATCTTAACTATTCTGAAGCTTTCTATTGTTGAATTTGCTCATTATTGTCAACTCCCTTCGAAGATTTGGTATAATCAACTTTATCTTTCTTTATCTCCCACCAAAATCATTTAAAAACCATTGATCCACCCTAAACTACCCATGTTTTCCCTGTGTATCAATAAAGGAACAAAATCTACTTGCAAAAATATGTAGAACAATAAGGATTACTTAATGTCTTCAATAACCTTAGCCTTGTGTTGAAAGCATCTCCATCATTTAGAAGTAAGAACTCTTAAGAGTTAAATCATGGAGTATTGACCATATTTTCCCAAGGTTCTCTTCATATAATTTGTGCAAACTAAGGATATCTCCATCTCCTTCACCAAACATAGGTTACACTAAGGGTTCTCTCACCCACAGTCGAAGAGGCACAACCTAAAGTAGTGAGGACAAGTCAAATCCTTTTAAAGGTGATATCCATCTCTCCACAAATATGAGTAACAAAGGGCTAGTTGGATCTCATCCCTAGCCCTAGCTACAAACAACACACACTATGATTTATCTGTCTCTAAGATCCTTGTCGAATCTGCGTCACTACTCGGCTTGAAAATGAGAATGAATTTGGACACCAACACCCATAGTGCCGTTGTCGGGGAACTAATTTACTTTGTTGAGCCTGATTTGTTGATTTATTGCCAGTTTGTATCCATTTGGCCCGTCAACAACACTTGTGGCACTATTTTCAAGGAACTTATTTGTGTTGCCAAGATTGCTTTGTTGATTTTTTTCCAGTTCATATCCATTTGGTCTATCAACAACACTCGTGGTGTCATTTCTAGGGACTCTTTAAAGTATTTTGTAAATACAAGTACATACAAACCATGGTAATGTTTTTACATATTTTAAAGTGAAAATACATTGTTGAAACATCATTATTTGTTCATATCTGTAAAAATTATTTAAAGTTGTGACTTCTAAGTGTAATATTTCTAGCTCATACAATTATTGAACTAAGATTTATATCATCATTGATAAATTTGGGTAATAGAAGAGCACATATTGTGAAATTTGCATGAATCTGGTATTTAAAGACATTTGATAGGTGTTTCATAGTGCATTTTCACAAACTAAGGTGAAAATCCTTAGTGACTTGCTATGTGCTATTTAAATTCTTTATTAATAACAATGTCTTAACATATGTCAAGCGAGATTTTTCATTAATATATACAAAGTTGGAAGGAAGAAGATCTTTCTTTGCCAAGGACACTAGTACAAGGTTATTTCAAGACTTGGGAAAGTCTAATTCAGAAGGAAGAAGAATTTGGAAGGCTGCTGGAGATCAAGCATCAAGAAAGGAGATATCCATTGGTGAAACCGATCATCATGTGCTTGACTATTATAGTACTTCCTCAAGTACTTCTCAATCAAGTAGCCTCTTTGTTTGATTAAATTCTCCATCTGGAGAGGATCCATCATCTGTAAATTTCAAAAAAATTACTTCTCAATTTGCTCCGTATTTTAAAAATTTAATAGAGTTTTCCAAGAGATAGAGGCTTTAGAGGGAATTCATTCTGAAAATTATATCCCCGTACCACACATACCCCTCACTCCTCATTATGTTTCTCCGTAAGGTCACCTCCTTAGAATAATATGCCTCATCCTGCACACATTCCTCTTTTTTCGTTAATACTTTTGGTCCCATCAGTTTTAGAGGTATGGTTTGCTATCCAAATGCTATGCCATGGAATGCAAGAAACAAATTGCCTAAGTTTAAAGGAAATAATGCAATAACTAGTGATCAACACTTGTAATTCTTTGTTTATATGATGGACGATTTCAAAATAGAGTTTGAATATGTAGACATAAAATTATTTATTCATACTCTAGAAGAGGATGCAAGGGACTGGTATAAATCTCTACCAAATAATTCCATTGAATCCTTGAAAGAGATGAAGAATGCCTTTAAAATGTAGTATGGTGATAAAACAGACCCTAGGTTTCTTTTATCGAGTTTGAAAATATAAGAAAGAATCCTAATGAATTAGTGCACGATTTCAACACTATATTTAATAAAACATTAAGCAAGCTTCTGTTAATTTGAGGCCATGTGATGAATCATGTCTGATAAAGTATTTAGATGCATTTGATAAGAATGTTTCTTACTATTTGAGGGATAAGAACCCTTGGACTTTGAGGTAGGCCTTTACCATGGCTCTATAAATTGAGAACAACATAAAATTAGTTAGGAAACTTTCTAAGAGGGAGGGTGTTAAACTGATCAACCCTGAGAATCCTCAATCAAGTAAGGCTGTGGATCTTGAGGAAGTTGAAAGGAATTTGGCTAGGGTTGTCAAATAAATCTCTTACAAGTTGGCTAGGGTAGAAAAAGGAATTGGACAAGGTTCCCAAGGTCACTAGGAAAAAGGACAAGAAAAACTTAAAATCATTCTAGAAATGATCAAAGGTTTGATGACAGAGGTAAAGGACCCATGGGAGCTAGACAACCCCAAGCTAGGGAGAATAGAGTAGTGCTTGATCCTCTAAATTCTAGAGTTTTTGTTGTTGAAGAGACAAATCAAATGGATTGGTGTGACAAATGCTTCTTACCCCACCTACCATGTGAAGTAGATAATCATGTTGAAGTAGGCGATGACGATGAGAACACTGATGATGATGCTTGCATGGTGGACTGCTCTACAAGCTCCCAACAAGGAGTAACTTAAACTAAGGTAATAAGTGCAAGAACTCTTGCAAGTTTTTGGGACTGTATTCACTAGGTATCTCTTCTTCCTCCCTCTCATGCTTTATAAATAGCTATGGTACAAGAATTTGAACTTCCTAATAATGATTTGAGTGCCTAAGATCTCTAATGATTAAGAAGTATGATGGAGGAATCCCATCATAAGATGATAGACAATTGCTAATGAATGTTTTTGTGTCCCAAGAAAAGGAGTATAACACAAGAAGTAAAGTTTTCAAAGGGGCAGGGCCTTAAAAAAAAACAAAAAACCCAGTTCTCATGAATGTCCCAAAAGAGACTCCAAAGAAATATTCACCCGAAAAGGCCCTACTGTCTCAAGTAGAACCGGTGTGCCCACCCATGCCCAAAATTTTAAAAATCTTGTGCCATCTGATGAGTTTTTCATCCTTTCTCTAAATGCTTCTTTGCCTAAGTACATTCCCTATGACATTACCCAAGTCTTGAGTCAGATCAAGATTTTTGTCCCAATTATGGAACTGCTTAGGATTCCTAAGCATAAGAAGAGGGCTTTTGAGTGTTTAGGATTGGGGGAAAATAGGAGTGCCCAAGGAATAAATATAAATAATGTAAACACTACTCCTTGAACCATTGCAGATGTAGAAAACCACCTAAAGTCTACTTGAGGACATCTTTAGTTGAGTCTCGGTTAAATGTTGATCAATTTTTACAACACTCGATTATTAAAGACATACTACTACACAATTGTATGTTTCAATCCAGAGCATCATGCAATGTTATGCCTCTAGAATTCATGATTGAATTGAACCTTAAAGTGACAATAACTTATGGTAAGTGTACTGCAATGGATTCTAGAGATGTCCTAGTTGTAGGGTGTGTGAAGGGTTTAGTGGTACAATTTGTAGCTTATCTAGGTAAGAACCTGAAACTTGATGTTGTCATTGTTGATTGCCCTGCCAAATGGGGCATGATGTTATCAAGAAAGTGGGCTGCAAGTGTTGGTGGAAGTGTTCAGATGGATATGTATTTTGCCACCATTCCAATTGAAGGAAGCCTTATAAAGTTGTTTGGAGAGAAGAAAATGTTACACCTCATTGAAGATCTAAATAATGCTTCTTATGAAGTGTTATATGCTAATGTAGATGCAGATAAATTTGTGGGGTTTGCTGATGGCAAGGAGCAGAAGATTGATCAGTGTAAATTTCTTGAACAAGTTAGTTTACCTTGGACCTTGTTATTTGATGGAGCCTGTTCCAAGTTTTGGAATGGTGATGGCATTGTGTTGATCTCCCCAAGCCACGAAGAGTTTGTCTTTTCTTTCAAACTTAAATTTGAATGCACTAACAACATTATTGAATATGAAGCATTGTTATTAAGCATAAGAATTTCTTGGAAATATGGTATAAAGGATGTCATTGTCAAAGGAGATTCATAATTGATTGTCAAGAAAATTAGGAAATTGTATGCTACTAAAAATCAGAGAATGAAACAATACAAGCATGTAGTTTGGGATTTGAGTAAAATGTGTGACTCTTTTAATATTGTGCACTATGATAGAAATTTTAATGTTGTTGCGAGACAAGTTAGTTGTGCTAGGATCTAGATTTCGGAATTGTACAATGTCTCCATTTTGTGAGTATGATGTTGAAGTACTAACAAGGCCATCTGTCCCTGATAATGTTAAAAATTGGAAAGTGTTTGATAATGATGCCCAAGTGAAATAGTTTCTACAGAGCCAAAGTGATTTTTCTAGCCAAAATATAGATTGGGAACCAATGGTGTGTGTTGCTGAAGGAAAGGAAACATTATTTGGAAAAGAAATCATCCAGTTGAAGACAAACATGATTCCTAGAGGTTTGGTGGCTCTTGAGTCAAAATTTGATAATGCTGATTGCATTATTAAAAGGAATATGTCTATTTCAAGAGATGTGGTAGAAAATGACCTGGCACAAAGGAAAAGGCACATAAAATCTGGTTAGGGATGCAATCTCAAAAGGAAGACAAGCAGTCCTATATTCAATTGCTGAAGAAATATCAAGACTGCCTAGCTTGGTCTTACTCTAAGTTGAAGGCATACAAGGAAGATATTTTTCAACATAAGATTCCTCTTGAATCTAATGCCAAGCCTTTCATGTAAAAACATAGACCCATCAATCCACTCCTTTCTTTGAATATGCAAGAAGATCTAAAGAATTTGAGGGATGGAGGGATCATTCAACCCATGAGGTATTCATCTTGCGTTGCAAACCTAGTGCATGTCGGAAAGAGAATGGTGACATAAGGGTATGCGTGGACTTCAAGAACTCGAATAAATAATTACTGAAAGATAATTACCCAATTCCAAACATGGAGAATATGCTACAACCGTAACTAGTTACTGAATTGTTATCTATTTTAGATGGTTTTTTTGGTTATAGTCAATTTGTTATGAAGGAATAAAAAAGAATAAAGATTTTCTTTACTACTCCTTGGGTAACTTATGTCTATGTCAGGATGCCTTTTGGTTTAATGAATGTTGGAGTAACTTTTGAAAGAGAAATGGATGTAGAATTTGTTGGTTATATCAATGATTTCATTGTTGTTTACCAGGATGATGTAACTGTGTTTTCTAGAAAGAGAAATGATCACTTGCAACACTTGGAGAAGATGTTGATAAGGTTCAAGGATTATGACATATCATTGAATCCCAAGAAGTGCCACTTTGGAGTGCAAAAGGAAAATTTTCTTTGTCACATTATATCAAAAGAAGGGGTAATGATAGATCCAGAGAGAGTGGAAGCCATCAGCAAGGTTCCAATTCCAAGAACTAAGAAGGGAATTCAATCCTTCTTTGGACAAATAAAATTTATCAGAAGGTTTATGTCTAACTTTGTTGAGCTGACCATCCCCCTTACTAGAATGTTGAAGAAGGATCAAGTTATCAAATGGGAAGAAGTCTCCATTCAAGATTTCAATGGGATCAAAGAAGCACTAAAGCATGCCCCTGTTTTGGTAGCCCCAAATTACAAGAAGCCTTTTCAAGTGTTTTATTTTTCTTCAGAAAACACCATTGCATCTGTTTTGTTACAGAAGGATGATGAAGGGGATGAGAGACCAATTTCCTTTTTCAGTAAGGCATTGCAAGGAGCTGAGTTGAAATACACCATCATGGAGAAGCAAGCATTTTCCTTGGTGAAAGCAACAAAGGTTTTTAGACCCTACATCTTGAGTTCTAAAGTTTTTGCTTATGTTCCCCACACCACGGTGAAATACATCTTATTAGAGATGAAGGTATCAAGAAAAATATGTAGATGGGTGAATAAGTTGTAGGAGTATGACATGGATATCCAAACCATGAAATTGGTAAGAGGTTTGGGTCTAGCTAATCTTATGGTTGAGAGAAAATTGCAAACTATTGAGGTGAATGAAGTCGAACGAAAAAGGGTGGATGTCCTTGAAAAGTTGGTAAGTTTTGAATGGTACAAATATGTAACCTTTTATCTCGTAGACATTTATGTTGCCCCTGAATATCTCGAATATAAATCGAGAAAAGATCCCTAAAGTTAGCCTCTCAAAAGTATTTCATTTCTGATTTTGGGTTAGCTTGGAAAAACCTCGAGGGAGTGCTCTTGAGATGCATTACTGAAAATGAGGCCCCCAAAATAATTGCTAATCTCCATGGAGGGGTCTGTGGGGGACATTTTGCTAGAAGAGTTATAACACATAAAATCTTGAGGGCTGGTTATTGGTGGCCAAATCTCTTCAGGATATAACTCTATTGGTGAGTAAATGTGAAAGTTTTCAAACATTTTTCTTGAAGAATGAAAGCTTGAGCTCCTTACTTTCAAACCTCGTGTCGGTTGAAGCCCCTTTCGACAATGGGGAATGTATTTCATTGGGGAAATTTCTGATCCTTCCAGTGCTGGTCATAAATGGATTCTTGTAGCCACTGATTATTTCACTAAGTGGGTGGAAGAAACTCCCACCAAGAAGGTGACACACCAAGTTATCATGGACTTTATGATGAACCAAATCATATGCAGATTTGAAGTGCCACTAAATTTTTTTGATAATGCCATGAGTTTCAGATCCAAACCTTTGGTGGAAATGTGCAAGGAGTATGGGATCAATTTGACATATGCTTCTAACTAAAATCCCCAAGGAAATGGACAAGCTAAGTCCAGTAATAGAAACTTGTTGAAGATCATTAGAAGAACCTTGGAGCTGAACAAAAGAAGTGGGGTGAGCAACTGAAGTTTACTATTTGGGTTGACAGATCACTGACAAAAGAGCTACTAGTAAAAGACTATTTGAATTGGTATATGGAATCAGCTTTGTTGCCCATCCATTTGCAATTATCTTCATTTCAAGTGTGTTCAACAGATTGAAGAACAAGAAGTTAGTCCATATGATGATCGAATCAATCAAATTATTGAGTTGGATGAAGAAAGAAGTGCATCCCATCACCGGCATGTGAAGTTTAGAGAAAAGTTGAAGAAGTTATTTGACAAAAGGGTAACACCCAGAGCTTTCAGATTGGGGATCTTGTGCTTTTATGGGATAGGATTAATGAAGATAAGGGAAAGAAAGGAAAATTTGATGCATTGCATATGGGCCCTTATTCAATTGATATTCGAATTGGTGAAAATAGCTTCTTCTTAAAAGACTTATAAGGGGAACTGTTATCACCGAACCACAACACCCTGGATGTTGATCAGATTTCTAGTTTGATCACTCTAAGCATCCAGTGTGATTGGATAACATGGGTACTATCTCCAAGTTGTGGGACTTGCTACTTGAGATAGACCTCCAGAGAAAGCTGGTTCTTGCTCCTAAACTACCTGCCACAATCTACTCTAATGCAGGAGAAACTAGCTATTCTAACCTAAAATTCCAAGGGACCAGAGAGAGAGAATGCATAAAATGAAAGCCTACACTAAAGCGGTGATACACCAGAAAAAGAGGGTGTGAGAGTAATCTCCAAATGTGTGAAATACAGAGGCAAAGTGCACACTAGAAGAGGTGATGACAGTTCACCATAATCCAACAAAATGCATTTACAGCAATATTCCAAGCACACACAATGATAATGAATTCCTGCAAGAACATAATAAATAGACACAATATACTTGTAGAAAGATTAAAGGGGCAAGAAGAATGCAAGGAAACACAGCAGGGGAAGATATATCCACAAACTGATATTTTATTGCTTCATGATATGCATGCACAAGCTTCAATCTATTACAAGATAAGGGCCTGGATCACCATGCAAGGAGTCCACTACAAGGGCCTACAACACACCGGCTTCAAAAACAATTTTGATAGAGCTTTGTTACCCAAAAACTCTCTCCCTTTTTACAATGAGCCCAACACTTCAATTTATAGAAAAATGAGAAGGAAAAGAGAAGGGAAAATGGAAATCCCGAAATCTGTCCTTCAACCACCTGTAAGAGGCATTAAATTGAGTGAAAAGGTTGTCCATTACTTGCAAAAGGCTCCCATACTTTCCCATGTGCTGCAGCAGAGAAAGAATGATGACCATGCCTCTTAATTACACTCCCAGCTACCAAATAGAACACTGTTCTGAACCCGGCCACGTTTCCTTAAAAATCTCAATCAATTTATGATCAAATCTGGAATTTATTGATTTCTGTGCATTGGGCTCGGAACCACGATTCCAACGGTACCAATTTTGTGTGATTTCGTTGAGAAATGCAAAAGTTATGGCCTTCTGAGTGCGGGCAGCTCTTTTGGGCCTGGCAGGCGTTTTCTGTCATTTGACGGGAATGAGCATTGATTGACTGGAGCCGAATATGTTTCTTTTATTTAAACATATCTACCCTCATTAAAAATAATAAAATCGGAGCTCTGAGTCAAAAGTTATGCTCGTTTCAGAAAGTCCAATTTTATGAAAATCGGAGCTCGGAGTCAAAAGTTATGGCCGTTTGAAGTTCCATGGGTCAAATGTTGACTTTTCTCCTCTGCCTTCGGCCATTTTGGCTTTTCGTGTCCCGCGCGTCCCTTTGTCCCATTTGGTTTCGGTGCTGAAATTTCCCATTTTGGCCGAACCAGCCGGTTCACGTACTTTTGCCCATATGTCCCATTTGGTTTCGGACCGTCTGGGACAAATTCGCCTTGCCGGCTTCAGTAGGTTCGCGTCTTTTGTCCCAACTGTTCCGGGACAAAAGTTCTCATTTTGGCTGGTTCGGCCGGTTCGCGTACTTTTGGCCCGCGTCCGAAAGGTGACACTCTCAAAGATTAGCTTAGCCAATTTTTTCTCTTTTCGGCCAGTTCATTTCCGCGTCCCGCGCGTCCTTTTGTCCCAGATGTCCCAATTGCTTCCGGGGCCGCCTGTGCTCATTTCGGCCGATCCGCGCCTTTTTGTCCCACTTGTCCCAAATGCTTCTAGGACTAGGACTTAGCCATTTTTCGTGATTTTTCCTGGCCCGAGCTTGTTTTTGCAAATTTTTTCACATTTTCTCAGAACTTGCTCTCTTCTACTTGGACAGGGGAGTTAGAAAAATATGAGGGGACCCCCGAGGGGACCCTAGAAACATGAATTTTTGCCCTTACTCAATCTATTTTCCAGGACTAAAGAATTTGATGCATGTTATAAAAATTACCTTGAGGGTGAATTTTGGATAACAGGAACTACTTGAATTGCTTGTTAATGGTAGGCATTTGAAGCATTTCCTTGATTGATTTCTAAGAATCAAGGTATACTCGATTTGTATAGTATATAGTTCTTTGTTCTCATCTAATTTTTTGTTTTCATTCATTTTGGTCTTTCCCTGACTTGTTTTGCTAGTTTCTCGATTCATTTATTAGAAGATGGTTGTGGTTGTTCTTCTTTGCAAGCTTATTCTTTGACTTCGTTTCCTAATGGTATTTTTCTGGTACTTGGTCTGCTATTTTTTCTTGTGACACTCATAGGGAGTGCCCATCCCCAAGTTGGAGCTGATGTTGGTGCTCAAATTAGTCTCACCCCATTTTTCATTGAAATTCCTCAGTTTGCGGCCTCTATCATGTTTTCTATCTCCCCGTGTTGGTGCTTGAAGACTCTGTCCTCCATTTGGTTGCCATGATCAGTCCCTTCCTTGGTCGAGGATCACTTAAAGGTCCAGAATTTGTTTTTGTTTCTCTGTCCATCTGAAGGAGTCTGTAAATTGGGTGTAAAACTCGGTTGTTCCTTTCCTTCCATTTTCCGCAGTCACGTGTTGTTGTCCCTATCATTTTTGTCCCAAATACCTAAGGAAACATGATTGGATGTAGCTCGAGGATCATATTTGAGCCTTATAACATTTCCAAATTCTCTAGTCCTTGAAGAAAGATTCATTTATGGGCTCAAATGGTGGTTTTCCTACATTTTTACGATTTGACAGATTGAGTTTTCCTCATGAAATTTACATCTCTGCATTAGTGTAAACGTGGCCCTTTTTGGTTGGATGCGGCTTGACAAGACACTTTAAAAACTCTATGGCTCCCGTCAACCCAAAACTTGTCCACATGGAGGAATGACACTCATTTGAAAATTCACCTTTTGGTTTTGCCTTGGAGTTGCACTAGGGGGACACGTGGAGGATTCTCGCTACTTTTCCCAGACTTAGAAAAAAAATTCATACATTTGGTATAAATTTGGTGGGCCACGGACCTGTGGAGGGCTGGCACTCATTTGAGGATCTGCCTCAAGGTCCCACCTTAACAATTATCACATGGAGACATGTGGATGCTTCAGACGGATCCGCTTTATACTTAAACTCTTCAAAGAAATTTTCTAAGGCCTAGGACACATGGTGAGCTCACGCTTGTTCAGGGTCTCTGCTCTTGGGCACCATCCGAAAGTTACGTCATAAAGAAACGTGGAGGCTTCCACCAGGTCTTCCCTTAGAATTTTCAAGGAAATTTCTAAAGGCCTAGGACATGTGGAGGGAACACACCTATTTGGGGACCATCCCCTAAGTTTTATTGCGAATAAGGACCAGGAGGACACTTGGAGGCTTCTGCTCACTCTTCCCTTTTGCTTGGACTTTTCAATGGCCAAAGAAAAATGTCTTAGACCCTAGACACATGGTGCCTTCCATTGAACCTTCAAATTTTTAATAGACTCTACCGGATTGAGACACGTGTTGATCTCGCGTTTGTTTGGGGTTTCTGCTTTTGGGGACCATCTCAAAATGCACCATTAAGACACGTGGAGGCTTCTGCTAGCTCCTTTTTTCACCAAGAAATTTTAAAGGCTAAAAAGCATTTTTCTTGGTCCCATGGTAGTACGTGGAAGGCTCACACTTTTTGGTACTTGCCTTTGTGCTTCTCCTTTACAATTGCAAAAGGAAACACATGGAATACTGTGATATAAAGTGGAAAAGGGGTAGAATCAACAGTTTTTGTGCATTTCACCTGTTTTTCCTGCCATTTTTCTCCAAGACTCCTGGAGACGCGAATACGCACTATTTTTCATCGTTCTTTGATGAAATTATTTTCTATATTTGTATTTAAGGTGCCATTGAATGGATTTGAAACTTAAATTGTGAGTCCAAGGTTTGATAAGGTCGATATTTTGAAGTGGGAATTACTCATAAACTCGCAATAATGGGAGTTACCAAAGGAAATTGATGCGGGTAGAATTACGATGAAAGAGAGGGAAAAGGGATATAATGACGAAAGTGCGGTGCAAAAGATGAAAAAGGAGTTACCACGAGATAAAAAAAGATTACATGTCATATCAAGTCATGCGAGTCTCCGAAAAATGATTAAAAAGGGGATTTATCGTATGTGAATCGAGAATGATTAAAAGGACTCCCGTAAAGTTGTGGCATGGCATCCTAGTCATTAGTTGAGGGCCCAAGAAGTGTGATCAGTTCAAAATTAGTCCACCTGGCAAATTTCGGATCTAAATTTGTTAAACATCGCTATCTGAAACAAATTGGTAACAAACAAAGGTCCCTTGAATATTCTTCTCCTTTAGGGGGGAAATTGAGTGAGAAAAATGTATAAATGAAATGAGAATACTCTTGTAAAAGGTCACAGTTTGAATTCCTAAGAGAAAAATTGAGAAAGTCGTCTTCATGAGAGACAAAAGCTAAGATAACATGTTATTTTGTTCTTTGTTATATTTTCTATCATGTCAAGTTGGTTGTATATGTATAGCCATTGATGAGAAATAAGATTTCTCTGGAAGCTTTCCCATGCCAATGAATCTAAGAAATTTTCCCATTAATTTGTGTCAAATCTATAGCAATTTTTGTCTGCTTTGTTTTAGAATGTCTTAAAATAGTTTATTTTGTTCCTATTGCAATCTTACATTGAATTTTTGTGAAATCACATAATATCTCATCCCCGTGATAGTATAACGGTATTTGCAATTTCATGTCAAGAAGATCCTTAATCTAGGATGAGATAAACAAATTCAAAATCAATTTCTATCACATTTTTTGATAAAGACTGCCAGTAAGTCTTTAGGTGTACCTTAAGTGTGACTAATTAGAAACTTTAGTGTTTAATTGATTATTTTGATTCGAGCCTTCGTGTTGGAGTCTCAAAGATTATGTGAAAATGTGATGATTTGGGCCTCCATTAAAGCACACCTTCTAGTTGAAGGAACATCTTAATTGTTCTAAAGCTTTCTTTTGTTGAAGTTGTTCATTATTGTGAAGTCCCTCCAAAATCATTTAAAACCATTGATCCACCTTGAACTACCCCTATTTGCCATGTGTATCAACAAAGGAACAAAATCTACTTGCAAAAAATGCGTAACAATCAGGGATTTCTCAATGTCTTCATAACCTTAGCCTTGTGTTAAAATTATCTCCACCATTTAGAAGTGACAACTCTTAATATTTTAATGGTGGAGTATTGACCGTATTTTCCCAAGGTTCTCTTCATAGAATTTGTGTAAAAGAAAGATATCTCCATCTCCTTCACCAAACAGAGGTTACACTAAGGGTCCTCTCACCCTGGTCGAAGAGGCACCTTGCTTTAAAGTAGTGAGGACAGTCAAATCCTCTTAAAGGTTTTATCCATCTCTCCACAAATATGAGTAACAAAGGGTTAGTTAGATCTCATCCCCAGCTACAAAATGACACACATTATGATATATCTATGTCTAAGCTACTGCCATTCGAATATGTGTTGTTATTTGTCTTTAAAAGGAGAACAAATTTGGATACCAACAGTAGTAATTCATAATAAGAATGATGAAGAGGACCAATCACGTTTTCACATCAAAAATGGAAAGGAAAAGGTAAAGGAAAACCTAATTCCTATCAAAAGTCCCAACATTAGAAGTAGTATCATGGGGAAAAAATACAAAAGAAGCAATGTTCAATTTGTAAAAGAGTACATGACTTAAAATATTATTAGTATAATACTTACAAGAAAGGTTCATCAATAAAATATAGACCTCCACAACAATCTCACAAGGGAAATTCAAACTATAATCAAGGGCATAAAAAGGGGAAATGGAAAAGAAGACCCCATCAGCAAGGAAATATTAATGTGTAAGAAGAACATTCAGATAATGAAAACTTCTTGTACACTACTCAATCAAGTAAACCATCCACGTCATCTAGTGATGTCTATTTTGTTGATTTGGGAGCCACTCGACACATGACCGACCAAAGAGATTGGTTTACTTCAATGAGGGACATGTCATCAAAAAATCATGTTTCGTTGGGAGATGATTCTTCATATATAATTCAGGGGATTGGGAACATCTCTCTACCCCTTGGTTCATGCAACAATAGACTATCTGATGTCTTATATGTCCCTGGGTTGACGAAGAATCTACTTTCAGTTAGTCCACTCCTAGATTATAACTTGAAAAATTAATTTGATACTCATTTTGGAAAGAAAACGGGTTTGATTCAAGTTAAATCATGAGGCTCGAAAATAGTTGCAAGAGACTTTAATGTCGATGCATGTTCTAGCATGATTTTTCCATAGAGATGATTAGGCACTTTTGGCTAAGAACTCTACCTTGGTATAGTTATGGCATCGAGAGAATTTTCATGTTAGTTTCAAGTACCTCGAGACACTTCGTTAGCATAATATGGTACATGGACTACCATTTCTTTGAAAGGATACAAACAAGTTTCCTCAATACCTAGTAGGAAAACAACATAGAGTGTCATTTCGAAGAGTACATATCGATCTCATGGTAAGCTTGATATGGTCTCACCTGATATTTGTGGTCGATGCAACCGATTCATTCTAGATTTCAGTAATTCATGTTATGTGTTGATGACTATTCAAGGAAAATGTGGATTTTTGTCTTCACAAGAAAAGTGAAGCTTTTGAAACTTTCAAAAATTTTAAAGTAGTAGTCGATAACGAAACTAGTCATCACATCAAAACTCTCCACTCAGATTGAGGGGGGGAATTCACCAGTGATGAGTTAAAAGACTACCTAAAAACTCACAGGATTCATCAAAAAATGCCTTCTCCACACACACCACAACAAAATGGTGTTGTTGAGAGAAGAAATTGTACTATCATGGAAATGGTGGGATGCATAAGCAATGAATCTGACTTGCAAAGACATTTTGGGCAGAAGTAACAAAGACAACAGTGTATTTCTTGAACAGATTGCCCACAATTTCTCTTGAAGGAGTAACACCACAAGAAGCATGGTCAAAGTGGAAACCATATATTGCACACCATAGAGTATTCGGGTGCAATGAAAGTATACACATACCCAAGCAGAACAGAAAGAAATTGGACATGAAATAAGAAAACTCATCTTCATTGGAGTACAAAGAAGATACTCTTAGGTACATATTGATGGATCCAAAGACCGAGAAAAGTCTACACCAACAAATATGTTGAGTTTTTTAGAAGAAGGAAGCATAGAATCCTCCTCCGGACTCACCGAGATGTAGATTTTCCACCAATTGTAAAAGTTGAAGCTGATGTTTCCCTAGATAATGAATGTGAAGATGGGGATGATGGTGTTGATATGATGGAACCACACCCATAATAATAGTTTAGCATATTCCTAAGTGGTGTACTAGGACATTACGAGATGCAAGAATGGATGCTCCACCGGATACACCTACCCTTGGACCAAGGACTTGCAATAAAGCAAGAGAAGAAGTTAACTTTGATTTGATGAGTAAATTAATTGAATCTAATGAGTCCTCTATAGTCTAGGAAGCCCTACGGTCAAAATCTTGGAAAGATGCCATGGATTCTCGAATATCAATTAGTGATGAAAAATAACACTTGGCAGTACTTGTCGATCTTCCTCCAGGGAAGAAACCCATTGGATTCAGATGGATATTCAAAATTAAGTATAAAACAGATGGGATAGTGGACAAGTATAAGGAAATACTGGTAGTAAAGGGGTATGCACAAAAATAAGGCATTGACTATGAGGAGACATTTTCTCCCACAGCTAATATCAAAATGATCAAGATGATCTTTGCTCTAGCTGCATAGTTTGGTTGGAAATTCCATCAGATGGACGTAAAAAGTGCCTTCCTAAATGGATATTTACAAGAAGAAGTTTACATGACTCAAGTGAGGGATATGTTGTACCAGTGTCAAGAACCAAAGGTATGCAAACTTAGGAAATATCTGTATGGCCTTAAACAAGAACCCTGGGTATGGTACATCAAGATTGATTAGCATCTTGTACAACATGGATTTGTTATAAATCCATGCGTTCGAATATTTACTTGAAAAATCAAGGGGGATATTGTGATTTTCATTTTCTATGTTGGTGATCTAGTCATCAATCGCAGTTTAGTGAGGATTATCGATGCAATGAAGAAAGATCTTAATCAATCGTTTAACATGACCGATCTTGGGATGATGCATTATTATCTTGGATTATAAGTATGGAAGAAAGAGAATCACATTTTTGTTTCTCAAATGAAATATACCAAGACAACGCTTGAGAAATTGAGGATGATGGATTGCACACCAATTATCTCATTCGAGATCCATCTCCCGAGGTAACTTCCACTCTCTATTGGCAAATGATCGAGAGTCTCATTTACCCGACCTACACTTGACCAAATATCAACTTTGTAGTAATCTATCTATCCAGGTTCATGCAGGAACCCAAATTTTTTCTTTGGAAAGCAGCAAGGCACATCTTAAGATATCTCAAAGGATCAGTGGAACTTGGTCTAGAATAAAAGAAGAATGATAATTTCTTCTTAATTGGATATTTGGATTCAGATCATACAAGAAACATTGATGACAGAAAATCCACTTAAAGATTTGTATTTTTTATGGGATCTGGACGAATATCATGGGGAAGCAAGAAACAACACTTTGTTTCTTGATCTTCCACAAAATATGATTATCCTTCTATAGGAGAAGTTGTCTGTGAAGCAATTTGGCTATGTCGCATACAAGGAGGACTTGGAATACAACAAGACAAACTGACCACCATGTATGTTAACAATGAAGGTGTTCTCAAACTTGTTCGCAATCCAGTGTTTCATGAAAGAAAAAAGCACATTGAGGTACATGTTCATTTCATACGTGAGCATGTGTTGAAGCACAACATCTAGCTTCAATTTGTCCAATAGCTAGACAACGAGCAGATATCATCACGAAGTCACTTACACATGACAAGTTCGAGTTATTTAGAGAATTCCTCTCCTCATTCGTTGATACAATGCACAATTAAGGGGGAATGCTAGGATAATTAATTATACATTTTATAATTAACTATTATTATTATTATTTTATGGTTTTTAAATCATATTTGTCTTATTCCATAGTCGTAGGATTATTCGTTGCCGCGCTTACAACTTATCATTTGTTTGTATTAAATTAATTGTTGCTTCCCGAATGTATTTTGGAAGTCATTGTAATTTTAGTTGTACTGCAACATTTTTTTGTCTACACATGACCGTATAATACCTATAAGTATTACACCCATTCATTGTAACAAGGTTGATTTCACATTAATCAAATTAACAGCTACCGTCCTGTTTTGTGAAACTACAAAACCTCGCACCTTATCCTTTATCGTTTTTAGCTCCATCAAAGCAAAACTTCCATAGCCCTTCAGTTGTTTTTCTATTTTGGACAACAAGGGGATTGGTGCAATTTCTTCATACAAGTAATAAAAACCAAAAAATATTCTTATGCTTCATTGAAATGGTCATAAGCATGTTACTCTTGAGTTTTTTCATCGATAAATAGATTAGAAACATTGTCTAGTGTAGAAACATGTGCTATGACATTTAACTCAGATTGATCTAAAGTGCATAATTTGTTACAAATTTTGAAGCATGAGTCTCAATGTGAAATCAAGCCGAGAGGCTGTAAATTTATGGTAAATTTGGTTCCATACCTTGTAGTGAAGAAGAAAAATTACCAATCAAGAGAGATAACCTCATATTTTTGATGTAAATCTCATGATAAACATATGTAGTAATAGGAGGTAAATCTACATCACCACATCTTGTAAAATAGTGAAATTGGGAAAACCATGTAAGGTTACCTCTAGATTTAGTTTCTTTTCCATCTAGATGCAACACACTCAAGCTCGTAGGCTCATCTTATAGGCCCAATGTTTCTGCAATTACTTTTTGCATAACGTGTTGCATGCACCATCATCAACTATGCAATTATTAACTAAATGATATCTAATAATAAGAGATAGATAAAATGGTGTTAGTTTCTTGATATCACGAGTGTTTAATACATTTTGAATCATCCATTTAACCTCTTTAATGTGTTCTTGCTCCATTGTTCCAAGGACCATGTCTACTTTTGGGCTTCCTTTTCTATTGTTTTTGATGAAATCTGCAGCTTAGCAAGCTCATGAGAAAGTAAATCTTGTTGTCCTGGAATACTTAGAGCATCCCAAAGTGAAATATTAATATTATGCTTCTTCATTACATCAACAATGTTAAAAGAAACAACCTGTTTTTGAAACAAATTCTACTATTTTAGCATAGGCTTTAGTAAAAATTGACTCTGCTTTAGTAACTTTTGAAATATGAGGTATGAAGAGTCTTCGAGATTAGGCTGCAATTATTTTTTTGGTCCTTTTGAGCTGAACTGCTTGCTATTTTTTGAGGAACAAAAGGATCATTAATCGCTTTTTTTGACCCGATTGTTTTTAGTGACTATGGGCAAACTATGTTTGTTTTACTATTTTTCTTTCTCTTGATATTTTTCCCGGGATCTAGTTGTATCATAAAAATATTCATCTCCAAAGCTTACTAGATTTTCTTCTTGTGGTTTCGAATATGATCTTCATGTCGCACTCTCCATTTGAGGCATGAATAATGCTTCAAATTTAGATTGTGTAACATGGCTTATATTCAAGAATGCATTTGGACAATTTATAGTTGAATGAGGTTAATTACAAGGTTGACACCATTCTTCTCGAAACCATGTTAACTAGAACAAGAGTGCTAGATGAACTAGGGGATTTTGGGTCAAACTACCTTGGCTGATATGGTTGTCTATAATTCTGATTTTGCTGATAAGGTTGCGTAATTTGTTGACCTTGGTGATTTTTCTAATAAGGAGCTAGATAGGACCAAGTAGGCTCATCTAATTTGTTTTCAATTGATGTCAATTTATTACCCATAGTCTTAAGATCCTTGAATACATCATCTGATGGAGCTAAAATAGTAGACTCTATAATGGTAATAGGTTGTGAAATAGGTGATAAATCTGTTATAAGAGGCACTGAAGGTGTTGGTACCAATTTACTGGCTTGAATAAGGTTGTTCATCCCTAATGGAAATATTATAAGCTCTTTGGGAGAGTGTCACCTCCCATAGAATGAATCATAGTTGAAATATCATTGTTTAAGGCTATAAGATAATAAAGAAAAGCATGGTCATCTTGAGGCTTAACACTAGCTGGAATTCTTTCCCAAGTTCTAGAAAATAGATATTGAAACTAGCCATAAATTTAGGAGGGTCACTTTTAATTGTAGATAGCTTCTCTATGAGGGATAAATGATTAGAATGATCTTGAAACTGCTTAATTAATTTTTATCCCAACTCATCCCAAGTTCTTATGCTCCCAATTTTGAGGTTTTATACTATCACAAGGATTTCCCTTTAAAGGATGCAACTAGAAGTCTTAAAGCTACATCTTCATGAGTTATATTATGGAAAACACAAAGGCCTACAACTTCTTTGATGTGCTCTATGGGAGTAATATTATTTTCACCAGTGAATGAAGGTAAAATTTTCATGGCAGCATTGGGAATATCATGATAAGCTTAAATTATTGAAGGGATGCCATTAGTAAAGGTCACAAAATTCCTAGGTGGTTGAATAGCCATTGGAATAACTGGAATTTGAACAAAGAGATTAATATATGGTGAAGGAAGATCATGAGAAGGGTTTCCAAAACCAGGCCTATTATAAGGTAAGGTATTGCCAACTCTATTTCTTCATACATAATTCAAAGGTAAAGAAATTTACTCAAAAGGAATTCCTCTTATTGATGATCTTGTAGTAACTTTTGCCATGGAACATGCTATAAAACTAGTCTTAAATAATCCTTATGGAGTCGCCAAATAAATATTTTGATCTTTAGAATAAATTGTTACATCTTGTTGTTCAAAAAGTGACTATATTTTGTTGTAAATTTGTTGTAAATTACTGTAATTTGCTATAGATCTGATTCGTAGTCCCACTAGGCATGCCAAAAACTGTTATCTCTCAAAAGTACACCCTATTGAGAGATGACTGTAGGTGTTATAATCTTTCTCTAGATCTCTCACTTTCGTAGATATAATGGAAACACCTCAAGTCTATGGGTATACCTATTGTTGAGGTGAGTCTTCGGTATCAAGCGAGTTCCTTTTGATGTATCCTAAACTAATTTTTAGGGGTTTTGAGGGTAAAAAGATGACTGTAACTGAATTGAAAATTGGGGTGATACACCAAACTTGTTGAGGGATTTGACTGAGTACATGCACAATTAATTTGAGAATGGATTTTGGATGCACAAACCAATAGTTTTCAATAGAATATTAAGGAAAACACTTGGTGTATTGAGGGAATGAGTCACAACAATATAATAAGATAACATGCACACTAATATTATGTAGAAATTACTAAATTTGCAGCAAGGTAAGATGATTAATCAGGGAATTTGACATTCACAATAATTAATGAGATATACACACCACTACAAATAATTGGAAAGGAAGAAATCAATTCTCATTCAAGGGGAAAAACTAGCAAAATATGGTTCAACACTCCTATGTTCAGAAAATCCTCCCCTATGTCCAACAATTCCTCATTATACTCTGATGTTGACCTTTACATTGCATGATCCTTTGATGCGAGATGATGTTGACACTGTTAATCTATATGACTATAGGCAATATTATCTCCTGTAAGCATTGTTGATTCCACCTTCAAACTTTCCCACCGTGGGGACTCCTCTTAGTTTCCTTCACTTGTCTTATAACCTTGGTTCAAACATAATAAGAGTGGAGATCCTTTACATTAAACATGGCATACATTACCTATTATCTTCCATCGACCCACTTATGTTTCCATGACATATTTTTGGCTTGTGTGGTCAGCGTTGAATAACATTGGCATATACTATAGTTTTTTGGTTTGAAAATAATCACTGTTAGCATAATTTAGTTTTTTCATGACCTATTATTATGTTGGGCCCTTTTTTATAATCATTGTATAATGTAAGGTTTAACTTTTGACTAATAATGGCATAAGTATTTGATTTTTCAAGGTACTAGTGGTTATAGGTCAATGCAAATCATTACTTTGAATGATTTTCGATGGCTCCCCTTGCTCAATTACTCACCCCGTCCTATCTTGTGTCATTGAAGTATCTAAACTTGATTTAGCTAGGTTTTCTTATGGCTTGAAACATGCATGATTCTGAACCTCGATCAAGGTATGAGCCACATGTGGTAGATTTTGTGTTTGATCTCCCGTATTTTTATCAACTATTGATTGAAGTACTTACATGGTTCTGAACTATCGATTCTCTAAGAATCTAAGTTTATATTGATTGTGGGCTTAATTGATCCTACAACTAATTTGTGGTCATTTGAACATGGTACTTGATGGTCCTGGAACCATTGATCTATTATGTCGAATTAATAAGCTTATTGGTATTGGGTCAACATCTCGCACCATGCATCATTGTACTATGAGATATCATCCATTGATCCTTAACTCTTGATGAGTTAGGTTGAGTGAACAGTGCTCATCGAGTTCACCATTTCATTTCATTTCTATTCTCTCCCGAGTGGTGTAGCCCCGTAACATTTTATTTCATAGCCATTGTTTTGCATTTCAAGGTCAAAATTTTGCATATTTTGAGAGATTGATGAGGTTCTACCTCTGATTTGTTGTTTGTGATAAGGTTTTGTAGTAGTGAGATGAGATTTTTAGGTTTGCAAATTATATTCCCTAAGATTTCTTAAATCTTTTCTTTGTCTTCTTCGATGGATCTACCTAAAGTATTTGGTTACTATTTTTGACCTGTTCTTGAGCTTCTTTACTATAAAATAATTTATACGAGGCTTTGAATGTTATCATTTTGTTATTTCAAGCTAGCTCCCTACTTTTTATTCATTTTTGTTTTGATGCTTGCCTTTTGTCAAGGGTTTGATTGGTTGTTTAATGGCATATTTATTTTGTGATTAGAGGTTTCAAGTGCACTTTGGTTGTGTTAGATGACGTTATTATTTGATTTTGAGCTCAAGCTAGGAATTTTTCATTTTGATCCTTTCAAGCTCTATGTGAGTTTTATTAACAGTCGTCCACCATTATCATGAATCTATTAGCACATTTTGAAGGATTTCTGGGGTTGAATAGTTCTTCTCTATTTCAAATGACCACCATTACTGAAGAGAGGTAAGTTGGTTACATGGAATTTGTAAAATGTCTTCTTACCATTCTTCTCTAGCATAAGCATTGATACTTTGATTTCTTTTCATTTTCTATGATCTGTGGAAATTTTGAGCTTGAACTCATTCTGGGTGTTCATTTTTCCCTCTAGAATTTGTTGATGTTTTGAGAGTTTCCTCCACTCGGATCAAACCGTGATTTATTTTGTTTTGAAGTATAATGTTTTATAAAATATTGATGGCTCTTGAAATGATCATAATCTGTGAAGAGATATTACTAACTATAGCTTAAAGATATTTATTTTTGATAAACCGAGATATGGGTATTCTTGTCGATATGAAAGCACGTTGATTATTTTCTATTTGCATTCTTTGGAAAACATTGTTGGAAATCTTATGATATATTGGAGCTCCTCCATTACTTGTGAGAATTTGTAATATGGTGAATTCTAATTAATTGTATCATTATCTCATATTCGTAAATAATGCATCCTTTCTATTAGTGAAAACTAGAAGTAGCTCTATGATAGTTTACTTATTTATTTCATCCTCTAGTTTACCTCTATAATTGCCATTTATGGAAGTAAAATATGTAGAATATTCTTGCACTTCTTCAAGATAAAGAATGATTTTGTGATTTCTTTTATGACCTTTGATGTAATTTCATATTCAGGATCAATGTGATCAATAGTTATTTGTATAATCAGTTTTCTACCATTTGAAAGTGCTCTTAATCTTTTGTTACAACAAAGTATGTACTTGATTGATATGTCATTTATTTTTATACTTATGTTGATCACATTTTACTCTTATTTTGAGATTTTATCTCTCATTAACACCTTTAAAGTTTTCTCATTTGTGGTATCTCTTATGACTATCCTCTTCATGGTTTCTTGTAGAGGTTTTTTAATGAAAACTTGAAGATGTCTTTGCTCATTTCCCATGATTTTATGAAAACCTTGCTCTGAAAGAAATGTTACTTATATCTTGGTTCCTCACTTCGATTTCAAAGGCTACGATACCTTTCTTCTATACATATTTTATCTGAGTTTTCCTTTTTTGTAGAACAACTCATAAATTTGTACCCTAAAGATTCCTTCAAAATTATTTCTTTTCTGTACAATAATCATTTTGCAAAATATTTTTCTTTCTAATCGGTTACTGTACTGCACACTTAAAGAAATAGTTACAAAATATTTAGGCTTTTTAGCCTCTCTTATGTTCCATATTTTTTCTTTTCTCTTTCTTTTTTGAAATGATTCTGTGAATCATATGTGCTGATGTAGAATATTTTTTTATCAATTTTGTAATATCTCTAATGTATCTTATACCTCTTGATTTCAATTGATTCATTTGCATGAAACTATTAGCATAAGTATACGGATTATACCCTAAGCTCAATGTATGTCAAAAATTCTCTTTCTTTTCTTTAGGGATGATGATGGAACCAGATGATGCAGAAGAAGAGGATGAAGAAAATAAAACTAGATGAAGACCAATAAAAGACCCAAAAACAACGATCGGTTTTCTCTATATTCTTTAGCTTCTAGCTTTGTGTACGTGCATGTTTTACTTCAGTAGTTATAAGTTACATCCCATGACTTGTGTGGGAAATATTATACTTCTTCATGAATAAATGACATTTAATTTATGTACTTGAGTTGTATACTTCTTTCTTCTCTCAACTTTATGACATGTATATTGATTGTATAATGGAATAAACAACTCAAACACATAATTAAATGTATTTACATGCAGAAATAAAGAGTTTTGAAATACCTATAACTTAACAATGAACTCTATTTGTTGTTCCCAAATTTAGCATTTCACCTAAAATGTGATTCCTTCATCAAGGCAATGCATTAGTCCTTCAAGGATTTTGTGTTTCCTTGCTAAAGATGAACATGGAATGATAGGCTATGTGAAGTGTTACAGTTTGTAACAACACATATAGCATCATATTACACTTAACTAATCAATTCCTACTGCAACTAAAAAATGGTAAAACTCTAATGCAATCCCTCGCTTAGGTCCACTTCATCAATACAGTCCATCGTAATGATGTTTCGAGTTGCCCATTTTATCACAAGTGAAATTTTTTTCAACGAGAATGGAATTTAGTTGTGGGTTCAAGAGCGAGCAACACTCCCATATATTGTGCTATCCCCAAAAAACCCTCGGGCTCCCGTAACTCTAATGTGAGGGAAAGGATGTGAATACAAATAGGGTGTTACTTGAAATGTGAAATAAGATGCCATCACAGGTCTCCAACGGTAAAGGATTAGAGAAACCTTCCCATAAAACCAAGGTGCACTCTCAAAACTTTTTATAGATCGGTTCATTTTGAAATAAAAATAGGAAACCATCTATCGAATTTTCCTCACCTCCAACTTGCATGTCCATTTCTTCTTGCACTAATCTCTCACAAAATAAATATTTAGTCTCATGCCCGTAAAAATCCCACCCGCCCAAAATTTAAATCTTTCTTTAGCTTGATTAGTAACATGCTCGGGTATTTTAAGCCGAGGACCATCATCACCCCAAGAGGTAAGGAGATTTAGGGAACATGATGAGTGTCACCAAGAGTATTGATGCCCATGTTTTAGCTAGGGCCGAAGGAGACACTATCACTACTTGTGGCTACTTGCTTGCAACCAAATATAATGATAAAGGTTATTTTGGGTTTTAATCAATTTCCCCATTTCACTAATGTAAGTATTTCCACATGGACATTTAATCCTATGTACACCACTATTGAGGTTGTTTATATTTTATCTTCTAGTTAGTTAAGGTTCCTTTTAGGGTTTTGATGAGAAGAAAGGATGTTACAATGCCTTTTTTGTTCATAATTTCATCAATTTTATTATTGGTGTTCTTAATATATGACAACAAGGATTTTTATTTGAATATGAAAAAATTAATAGTGAGACGAGGAGGATTACAAACCTTCCTAAATATATTAGCAATAACATAATCATGATAACCATTATTCTAAAATAAATTAGCAAGGTTGAAAAATTCATGACTAAGGTGATCATTATCATAAATCCTACAAGCGCTTGAGGCTAGTGTTTCTAACACACAAAATATTTGGGAAGGGTGATGGTGGGATTCTTCCCCAAGGTAACAATCTCTATGTGATTTATTTTGGAATACGCCATGGTAGAGAGTCCCATTTTATTTTCTTGCAAGTAAGATATCGGGGAAAGGGATAATATCACCGATCTTAGTTTCCAAAGTGAATTGACTATCTAGAGAAATGCTATTACGGTGAATAATAAAATCATTGATCTTATTTATGATATGAACCCAATAAACATTAGTACCATCTACAAACCTTTTCCACCATTAAAATTTCAATCAAAAAGACTCAATATCTTTTTTTCAATGTTTTCCTTTTACATATTAGTAATAAAAGGTTAGAGTGGGGAACCAATTAAGATACCCTCGGTATGTCAAAAATTCAATATTAAAGAAAAAGAAGGTATATCTTAAAAAAATTCAATAGGATTTGTATTTTTCAGAATCAATGATATTCCTGATTATAAGAATGGTTTCATCAATAGGGATTTTGGTAAAAGCAAGACTACATCAAAATTGATGATAGATCCCTTCTTCTCGACCTTTCTCTCCTTAATAAATTCTAAAAGGAAAAACATCCATTAATGTATGATCAATATTTACCCACCAAAGGTTTAAGTTTTTGGTGAGAAAGAAGGTGACATGGTAATTCATATAGTGAATGGTATTAAAACTAGGATGGATATGAGCACCTAGTTTATGAATTTTAGGTTGGCCATAGATTCTAGGGATGATTTCTTTCGAGGAATAGGAATTTTCTTAATCTCTGCATCTAGAGATGAATTTAAATCACTTTGGAAAATAATTTGTAATTTTATTAATTTTATTTTAAATTCATTTTCTATAGCCACCACTTTATTAAAATGATCAATTAGTTTAGATACATAATCCACATGATCGAGGACAATCACAACTTTTCCTTTATTGGATTTAATAATTTCTAGGTTTTTATTATTTTTAAGGTTATTTAATGGAATGAATTCATCTTTAATTGTACTACTTTTTTGTTGCTTTGATCTCCTAATAATGACCACACATTCCCATCGAACTTCTTCGGTGACTAACTTGGGCGTACCAAATAAGGATTTTTTAATGCTTACGATAATCTCCTTAGTAGGGATGAATTTAGTGGAATTGGAAAATCCAAGACCTTTATTTAATAATTTCATAGAAGGGATGTTAAGGAAAAAACTAGGTAGATTAAGAATATTCCCAATGTTATTGTTATTGCCACAATGGGATAGAGAATCCAAAATCTCACAAGAAGAGGGGCAATATAAATCAATGATATATAAGGAGGGGTTATGAAAAGATATTATAATTAAAAAGGGAGATAGTGATTAAAGAAATAGTTACAAAAAAACTTTAGCCCTAATTTGCATCAACACAACCTCTCATTTTTAGGTTAAAAAATTTTACAAAGTTAATATCCACGTTAATAAAATGCTATGGATGGAATCTGTAAGTAGAGCAAAAATCGAAATATTCAAATCTGATCTATATATATAGGCACACACTAGAACCAATAATATTATTGCAGGTATACCTAATGTAAAAGTTGCACTGAGACATAACTTACTACATGTACGTTTATCGAAGGTATGTGCAATTCAATAGAAACATCAAACCATACTCGCTACATTTTTAATGCAAGATTATCTAATATAAAAACACATTTTTATCCTCCCGCTTGTGGTATTTCCAAGCATCTATATTATTATCACCCCATTTTGTGTGAACTCCCCGTGTATGCCGAGCATCTTGGGCTATACCAACCCATTTTTCAAATTTTCTAGTTCCCCTTCACCATATAACTCCTAATATGATCTCTTAAGAGAGTCCCGCAATGCCCACAATTTCAACACCAAAGTATGACAAAGAATACTTGCTTATGAAATATTTTTTTGTCTTTCATTACACGTAACATGACCACATATGGGCTTAAATAGATAAATTCCAAAACACATAAGACACTTGCACAAACATGGAACATATAGACAAAATGATATTACTAGGTGAAAGTGTATGTCGTGCACTTTCCTAACAATCAATAACTAGAAATATTCTAACTAAAAAAAAATACCCAAGGATTGGCAAGTCCACAATGCATCATTACCATGGTTACATCCTAGTTACGTTTAAAATTCCAAGAGAATTTATCATGTGAGGATAAATTCCCATTCTCAACCTACATATTCTTAATTTTGTTTACAATTTAACTTATAACAAGAACTCTTAGTTTGGATCTTTCTCCCTTACCATATTTCCCATAACTCAAAATGTTATTCGCCACATATTTAATGCATACAAAACTCGTGATTCTCATTGTTACGCAAAGGTTTTAAAATCTATTTTATTTTTTTCAATTCTACCCTCATTACTCAAGGCAAAGATAACATTAAGTCAAAGGGAAGAAAGGATAATATTTAAAGGAGATTCAAATTAAGGTTACCTCTTAATATTAACTTTCATGGAATAGGATACATTATACATATTTAAAATTTTATGTTTTATCGAATGTTTGATCTCACACAAAGGGCAATTTAATTTTTTTAACATGATAATTCATAATTAAGTTGTAAGGAATTCATGTACGATGTTATTTCTAGAAAATAATCTCATTTAATCCTATAATCTTTCTCGCTTACATTATAATTCAATCTGACTTTGGTCCCACTATTAACATTGTTTTATAACAATTGTAAATCAAATAACACATAATTTACACTAATGGATTCGATACTACAAAGAGTGTAACCTAACATGAGACAAATCATTTCATTGCTCTTTGACAATTAATTATTAAATGCATATTACAAGCAAGACATCTAATACAACTTTCATGCATTTCAAATACCTTCCAAGGAACTATTTCAATTGTTGGGTAAAAATGCATCAAAGTTTCTTTAAACAATAACCTTAAGAGAGATCCCACAATCTATTAACTTCAAATCATTCCGCATGGACAATACAACCCACTGTAAGAGAATAAAGGTGAGTTATAATATATTTACCTCACATAATCCTCAAGAAAGAGGAGGTAATCTACTACTACACTATAAGGGAATATTTTTATGTAAGAATGACATAAGGGTTTAAAAAAACTAGAGTTTATCGTGAAGGTACTTTGACACATAGAATCCACTCGTGACATTTAAATCTCACCATGATATCAATCGTAGGAACAAAACCAACTACATTTGCATGGTTTTGGCCACTCACTATGGTGCCAAGGGAAATTACACACATGGGGTTACGAGACCAAGTTTTTAGTTTCTCCACTTCTCTTAAGTCAACATCTTCTAAATATAATTTTGTTTGCTAAGAGTTATTTACAATTTCCACCCACAAGTTAACCTCTTAATCAACAAAGATTTGGTTTAATTCCAATTGCAATTAGGGATCTACGCCTAACTATCAATTAATTTAAGGTGTGGAAACATATTTTTCCCTTAGATTTCTCATAAAAGACCAAGGTGTATGTTGTTACTAGCCAAGGTAACATTTATTTTTGAGGAACTAAAGAGATCATTAACAAGATTTTAATGCATAGTAAAACTAGTTCACTAACTCCATTTGTGTCATCTGGATCCCATGAAGAGTTCATTCAATGATGAAGTTAATCCTAGATCTAACTTCATAATAATTTGGTGGTCCACTAGGATACCAAGGAAGTGTTAGTTCTACTTACCCCATATATGGTAAGGTCACACCACATAGTTGTTACTTCAAAAAAGGAATGTAAGTTATAGAAATGGTATTTTGAAGAATTTTCTTAGGTGTAGTATAATAAGTCTAGTTGTGAGGATTAAATTATTTCTTAAGATGTTAGAGTTTTGCAAACTTGGATGTGACTAGATTGAGAGGGAGGGTACAACAAAGGTTAAATAATAACTTAATTTATATGGTAAATGATAATATGTTACTACCATACATTTGTGTTTATGTATGAACCAAAATAACTATCTAGAAAGTGATTGCTTCGATCAAGTAAACTATAAGAAGCACATTTAAATCCAAATGAACTTAACGCTCATGAAGTAAACAGAAACATTTTACCCATTTACATTGTCAAATTTCTTCCTCATTTAGATAGATAACATAGTTTTCCTACACTCATTATGTGAAATTCATACTAGTATTCAAATGTTAACTTTAAGCAAAGTAGAGACAAACCACATAGTTTTCTAGGTATAATGCTTAAAACATAAGAATCCAAGAGGAACAATGGTTTTTGAAACAATAATTGTAATAATGTAATTCTCTTTAAATATATTTGATCAAAAATTTTCCAATCTATAACAATGTACAATATTTCACTATAATCTCAATTATTACTAATTATAACACTCTTAATATTTTTTGTTCGGAGAACTTGCGAAATTAAGATTGCATCGGACCCTGGACTAGTATGGAAATCCCTTGCTCTCAAGCATAAAAAAATACATTCATCATTTCAAGAAATTCAAAATAAATTAGATAGTATATAGATAGGGAGAGAGGGATAAACGTCATTTCGTCACATGTTTATATTCCTTTGTACTTTTCTTTTTCGATTCTAGAGAGAGAAAGTATAGAATTCATTTTGTTTTCTATTCATCATATCATAACTAGATACATAATGTATCTATTTTCATTTCATTTAAAATCCATATACATTTTCAACCCATCTACATATTCAAATAAGTTACATTTTCAAGATCAACTACCATTTCATAGTTATTTCTTTAGAGGGAAAAGGGAGGAGAGAGAAAATATTGTAAATTAATGAATCCATTCAAAGAAAATAATCTAGTTAAAGTATACTTTACAAAACCATTAAACTATATGAAATTTGTTCACAAGTATAGACAATTCAAATGGGAGTGTTTAGAGGAATGTCTATCTAAAGTTGCGAGTTAAAAAAATTCCCCAAAAAACATTGAAAGTGCTTACAATATGCATACGAGAAAACACTTGTTTTAAGTTCAAACATAGATTATAATAATTTAAATTTATTCTCTTATAGACAAAGAACTCAAGGTATTTGAAATAAGTCGATTATGATAATAAAGGCTCAAAAAATAAAGGCGACTCTGAGACCAATTATCGCAAACATGTCAAACACAATTGTTGTAAAATGACTAGTGGGCTCTAAAACCCACTTGAAACTCTAACTTACAAAATCATTTTTGTAAAACTGAGCGTTTTTTCCAATTATCCTAATGGATTTCTATATGTAGATATGCTATTTTTCAATTTACCCAAATTGATATGGCAACCAGAAGCCAAAACAAATCACATTTTCTTAGGAAAATGGGAGCTTCACTCCAAGTGAATAAAATACAAAATGTCAGTCAAAATCATCTCTCCAAGGCATAAAATTGAGTTTAACACTTATATTTATGGCCTTCATGGTTCCCTATCCCATTAGGAATAATACTAGAGTTCTAGGTTAGTAAAACAATTTTCTTTGGCGCACATCACATGTAGTGTATGGGAAATGAAATGTTCTTTTTTTTAATAATTTGAGTAGGTAAGAGTTTTATTTTTAATTTTAATTTCATCCTCTATTATTCTAAATAAATTAGGAATCAACAATAAATAATTAAATTCATAACTTTAATGCAAGAGGAAGGAAATCCATACCTCTTTTATGCACCATCTAAATCCCACAATTGATGAGATCACAAAACCTTTAGGCATTCTGAAAAATAGTTGCGAGGCTTGTTCAAACTTCCTCTCTTTTCATCACATAAAACTTATGATGCAACTAACACATGTCTCAAGGATTTCATTTTTAAAAACAAATGGGGCATTATCTAATTGCTTCCATATTTTTTTGTAAAGTTTTTAAAGATATTTCAAGAGAATATTGTTTGTAGAACCTGAAATCAATGTATTCCATAAGACTACATCTCTTTTCCACCTTTCTCAACCACTCCATATCTCTTCTATGTGAGACCAATTGATTTATTTTTGTACCCATGTCTATCAAATCACTTGTTATTAACACATCTCAGAGAGAAAATAAAACTACCTCCATCTATGCTTTGGTGGATAACCAAACTAGTTTCAAGCTCCCATTACTACTACTAGTGTTAGACATACTGACCTAGGCATAGCGATAGACCATTCGAGAGGGCCGGTATCTTGAGGATTTCAAAGGTTCATCATGTTTCTCCTTCCATTCACATATTGTGTGACTTATTCTCATATTGGGATGCATACCGGAATACTTTCTGGTTACCATGTGTTAGGGGTGAGTGGATTATCACCCTTGAGGATGTTTATCATATACCGAGGGTTCTAATTCTTGGGAGGAAGTTGTCTCTTAAGACACCAAGATCTAGGTCTAAGATGATTCAGTGGGCCACCTATATGGGAGATGCTTTTGTCTCCTTTGGTTCGAAGAAGGGGGTGAAGGTCTAGTCTATTGCTTCTTCTCCTATCCCCACCATCCATAAGGTTGTCATGGGTATCCTATCCTCACAGTTGATTGGGGATAATGGACAAGACACTTTATTATACTTTGTTGCACTCCTGTCATTACACGTTGATGCCCATGGCCCTAGTTATGCTTGGGGAGTAGATATTATTGGGACCACATACCATGATTTATACGGGGTGGTCAGGTTACAAAGGTAGTATTTGAGTCACCATACTGGTTTATGAGTTTGGTGTATGAGTGTATCATCCCTTATGAAAGGGGCATGCTAGTAGAGGATCCGGGGCTACTAGGGTAGCGAGGTGGATGGGGATGTCAAGATTTATGGATGAAACATCAGCCGGTGGCTTCATTGACTACTGCAGATATGGAGGCTACTCCTTATCGTGCCATGGCGAGGATTGTGGGGGCGGAGGTGACTACATTGATTACCTACTCTACTACGAGTTAGTTGGTGGACAAGATAGGGAGAGTGGAGATCCACCCATTTGATTGAGTCCCTTAGCAGTTTGGCCTCCCTTATATTGATATGCTTCCACTTGTGAGAGGGTTCTATGAATAGGATTTTTGTGAGGCACAGGGAGGTCTTAGAGGATATCGAGGTTGGACCACACGATATTCCTAGATTTCCTATCATGGTTAGGCTGTGGTTCATTCTTGAGGGTAGCTAGTGCTCCTCGAGCACCCTTACTTCAGTTAAAGCCACTCCTTCTCATAGTGGAGAGGGAGATGAGCCCATTGATGTGGACTCGACTCTAAGGAATTCACGGGAAGGGAGACTGAGGAGGAGATGATGGGAGAGGGGGTTGGAGGTGAGGTTGGTGGGATGGCCCAGGAGGATGACAGAGATTCTGAGTGGTATGACACTTAGGATATATTGAGGGTAGAGAGGGTGGAGGCAAGTGTAGAGAAGGAGAACTTGGTCTCGATGGGTTTCCTTCTTAGACACAAGTGAGGGAAATGATGAGTTTGTGGCGGGACGTCATTTTGTTCCATATTTTTGGGAGACTCGCATGCACAAGAAGCAACATTAGTAGTAGGTTTAGATCTTAGAGACTTTACCTAGATACCTAGAGATCGAGTGAGTTATCACTCTTCTCTCACCTCGTTAGCTAGAGATGTTAGTTGATATTTATTTTTGTTGTTTTGTTTGTTTTTTACTTGTTTTTCTTGATTTTCTAACTTGTTGTTTTCCTTTCTTTTTATTTGTAGCGACTACACAGGGATGGCAGGATCCGATTCATCCGGTGTGTGTGGAAACCATTTTCTCCCTTCGGGGAAGACTTGGGCTCGGTTCACCGAGGATGTAGGAAAGCCTTTAGAAGATGGTAGACACACCGATGTGTTTTCCCCATGTCTCGGAAGGTGGAAAAGGCCTGAGTAACTCTTCGTACCCATGTTGCAGGGTATGAGGCTGATGAGAGAGGGATGAGGCAGAGTTCTGTTCTTGGAGTGAGACCATAGCCAATGCTTGCCATCATGAGTACTCCCATGATTCAGTGCATTATTGTCACCGTAGCTGTAGCAGAGTCCTAGGCGTGATCGTGTGTGATCGAGGGTCCCACAGGATTGAGATGCCATTTGGTCTTTTTGTAGTGATTTTTTCAGACATTTATATGATTTTTTTTTGTATTTTTTGGGCTTATTGAGCATTTTGACCATTCCTAATGCATGATGGCATTCTATGTAAAACATGATTCTTACACACAAACACACACACACACACATCTTTTTAGATTCAAATCTTATTTGTATACAGAGTTTTGTGGTTTGTTTCTCATGTGTACACTAGATTCCATAGAATCTCTAATTTTTATTCTCTTCGAATGTATGCAATGGGTGACAAGTGATAACAAATGCTGAATAGAATGTATTCTTTTTATTTGTTTTTGTAATGCTGATATGTGATGATGCAAACATACTATAGTACTAAAATTTTGACTTCTTTGAGCAATGTTCTTTGCTTCTTCTTGTTTAAAAAAATGTGATGAATATGTAGTGATAATGAGATGAATTTTCCCCATCCTAACTCCACGCAACTAGTAAGATGTGAGGGCTCAACACCAAGATCTTGGAAGGGCACAAATTGTATGAGTTTGACTGAATGGAAGTGATGAGAGAAGGATAAAGTATTGATAGAAACAAAATTTAGACCTACATATTTACCCTACTCAATCATGTTACATAGCTTAGAATGCAACTTATTTTTAGGTTTATCTAGACTTAGATCCATAAATGCAAATTTGGTTGACAAAATCTTGTTTTGAGGATTTAATATCTTTGGAACTTGGATGCTTAATTTCACTTTTAACAATACGGTTTGTTTTGAATTTAAAAATACTAAGATTCATTAATTTGCGTGAATGGACCCCTACACCCTACCCCATGCTACTAGTAATAAGTATGGGCTCATCACCGAAGGAAAGACATAGGTGAGTAAGGGCACTTCTTTCCTTTCCCAACCTCGCACCACTAGTAAGAGATTTGGGCTCATCACCAAAGGTTGGTGGGGAAAAGAAGTGTGTAAAATAAAATATTTTGTTTTTTTAGTATTTTTGATTCAATATGATCTTTGGCTTTGGAGTATCCTTGTTTCTAAGAGATATAAGAGGGATATATGTGATTCCAAAAGATTCTAGAATAGACCGTAGGTAAAAGCAACTTAACCTAGTAGAAGAAAATGAGTATAACCAAGCATGCAGGGCCTTGGTATGGTTTTTGTCAAAATTTTGTCTGTTGAATTGATGACATGATTTCAAAATCATTTGGTGAGATTATGAAGGTCGAAGAGATATGATTTTGAATGTTTTTCCAATATTTTAAGAAGTTTGTAATAATTTTCTTAAGAATAAGTTCCTTGACCACAAAATTTATGAAATGAGTGAACATAATGAACTAACTAAATAACTAATGCAATGCAGATGAACATAGTATACAAATGGTGATGTTGATGACCTATGCATAAAACCATTTAAGATGCAAGGAATTGATAGTTTCATTGAATTCATCACCTTCTAGTCTACACAAGAGATACTCATTGTTTCGTAGTCCTTCATGAATCGGTATGGGTCAAACCACTTAGGCCATAATTTCCTTCCTTCACCAGCTTCTTGTCAATCTAGCTATCTAGCCTTAAAACTAGATCTCCTTGTATATTTCTTATTTGTAGACCTTTTTCTTATATTTCGGCACATTCGGTCAGCATAGGCTCTGTGCCTTTTATCGAGTTTGACCTCACCTCATCAAGGATTTCTAGTTAAGAGTGTCATGCGTCTCTATAGGCTTCTTCTCTTAAGATCCATTGCAATGAGATGAGGAGAATAGGTATTTCAACCTCCATTAGTAGAACTACTTCAACATTGAATACCAACGAGAAAGGGGTTGCCCCTGTTGGTGTTGTTATTGACGTTCGATAGGCCCACAAGGTTGGGTATAATTTTAAGTGCCAATCCCATTTGTTTTCCTTCACCATTTTCGGAGAATGGTTTTTAATGTTTTATTTGTGGTCTCACCTATCCATTGGCTTGGGGTAATAAACAGAGGACGTGTGATGGTTTATCTTTAATTTGCTACATAACTCATGGACCTCATCGTTCTTAAAGGATGTTCCATTATTTGAGATAATGACTTGTGCGACATCGTACCTACAAATGATTTGATTTAGAATAAATTTAGCGATTACGAACCTAGTATGGTGGTGAGAGGTATGGTCTTTACCCATTTAGTAAAGTATTTTGTGGTCGTGATTATATAGTTATGGCCATGTGTTGATGAGGGAGAGAATTTACCTATCAAGTCTAGGCCCCATGTGAAAAAGGACCAAGGGTTTATGATTGGTTGCGAGCACAATGGCTTGGCATGCGAATCTTGTTAAATAATTCTTGGAATTTATGGCATTTACGCACAAAATCTATTGTGTCATGTTCTAGGGTGGGCCATAAATATCCTAGCCGATGTATCTTGCGAGCAAACAAGATCGTATCCACCAAAGTGGCCTCCACATATCCCATTATGGGATTCGTAAAGAATCCTTATACATTCTTCTATTTCAACACATCTTAAAAGAATTACATCGAAGGCTCTACCATATAGCACCTAATCTAAAATTATGTATTTAGAAGCAATAATGTGTAACCACCTTCTTTGTTGTGTTGTTGCCCCTTCTGGGTATGTGTGGTCCATGATGAAATTAACAATGTCGGTGTACCAAGGAAATACAGAGATGGGGGGCCTGGTTTCGAAAAAATATACGCACTTATCGTAAAGTCTAGATTTACCATATCACCACCATTCAATGGATTATGAGCAAACCAGTTTGTAATGATTTGTCCCTTAATGGATTTTTGGTTTATGAATGTTAGTTCAAACTCACCCATTAAGGTTATGAAACATCCATCCTTTTTAGAAAAAGACCGTTATGTGAGGAATGTCCACAAGTGTTTTGTCTAGACAATAGACCTTGTTTCTTGGTTCAACATCTAATGTCGTAAATGATTTATTGCAAAGACTAGGGAAAGGCATTCCCTTTCTTCATGTGTGTAATGTGTCTCATAATCAAGCAACGTCTGATTAATCAAATAAACTACACGTTCGCATTTATCATCTTCTTGAGCCAACATGTAGGCTAGAGAAACTTTAGTAGCCCATGAATACAAGATCAAAGGATGATCAAGTCTAGGAGGAATTAGCGTGGGAGGAGACAAAAAAAAGCATTTAACTACTTGAAGGCATCGTTGCATTCTTCCATCCAATCAATGCTATAATCCTTCTTTAATAAATTGTCGATTGGATGAACAAAAATTTAAGTCGGGATGAACCTTCAAATTACACCAATTTTCGTAAGAAAAGATCTAACACCAGACTCATCTGATGGTGGAATCATTTTAAGAATAGATCATATTTTGGTTGGGTCAACATCGATCCCTCGTGAAGATATAATATAGCCTAGAATCTTTCCTCATGTTACACCGAATACACATTTCTCTGGATTCAATGTGATGCCATATTTGATCAATCATGAGAGAATGATACGGAGCACCTATGGGTGATCATAACACTTCTTGGCCTTGGAAAATAGGTCATCTACATAGGATTCCATGATCTTATGAATGAGGTCATGGAATATGTACATCATTGCTCATTGTAGTACGTAGCGCCATCATTCTTAAGACCGAATGGCATGAAAAAATAAGAGTCGGTTCCCCCGAAGGAGTAATAATGACTTTGTTAATGTCCTGGATTTCTATGAAAATATGTATCTTCCCATTATTTTTTAGAATGGGGACATTATTAGATACCCATTGTGAATAATAAACCAGTTTGATGAATCCCACTTGGAGAAGATTCATTACTTCTTCTTTCACTATGAGTGCCACTTTTGGATTCATTGGTCTTGACTTTTGCTTAATTGGCTTTGCATCTGGTTCGGTGACAAGATTGTGTACCATGATATGTGGTGGAATTCCCATAATTTCTTTCTAACTAATGTGAAAACCTTTTGATGTTCCTTGAGGATATGGGTATGTATTTCTACCGACTCTAGAGTTAATGAGGATCCCGGTTTCAAAATATTTGGTTCTTCCTCTGCTCATTATTTATATCAATCGTTCCTTTGATTAAGGAGGCATTTCCCTCCTTAAACTTGGGAGGGACTGGGGTAATTCAAAACTCCCTTAATTCTCTACCTCATATATTTGAGATTCTTTTGCAGGGAGATTCTATCATGGGATTTCCAAAATAGGAAGAGGAATATGGGAGTAGGGAGAAATCAACCATGGAATGAGCAAGATACAAATTTTCATAGGCATTTATATATTCAAGGGTTTCCTTATCACTGTCAAAGTGATCTAGGATGGTAAACTCATTCTCAATTTCCACATGTGCCAAGATCGGGCTTATTGGTATTTTATGAACCAAAGGTTCAGCATGAAATGATACCATGAAATTTATATCTACCAATTCAACTGCTTGAAGTGAATTGAGAAGCCGAGGTTGCTACTGAATCAACAAGAAGGTTCATTTCTCACAGAATTACTTCAATTGATATGAAGTCAAATCCATTTGTTAGTTTCAATACTATTGTTTTATATAGATGTAAATTTTCAGCTCTAGTCTTATATACCTCGGATAGTTGGTTTATAACTAATTACAAGTTTACGAGTACTCTAATATTGGCAATGATAATCCTTTTGGCTATGATAAGGATAAGAAGAAGGGATTCATATTTAGACCCATTGTTTATGCATTCGAAATTTAATTTTAAGGAAAAGGTAGAACCTTTCCTTCGAGAGAAGTAAGGATCACACCTGCCCCAATGCCAAAATGACATCTTGCTCCATCAAAATGGAGAGTCCAATAATAACCTGAAAAATGGAAGTTGGGATATTCTTAGTATATTCTTATTTTGTCTCGGTTACCTCTACCATACAAACTTCGTCTGCAGGGATGGAACCAATTCCTAGGGTATGTCCTATACCCATAGAATCAAATGGTAGGAGAATAGGTAGATCTTTCTCTAGTAATTCAACAATTTTTGTGGTGGTTCCTAGTGAAATTGTTTCTATGATGATGGTATCATCTTTGATTGCTAGGATGCCTTCGATTAAGTTCATGACTTCTAGCTCTGTTGTAGGTACCATCTTTGCTTCTGGGTTTTTATTGATTGGTTTGTTGAGCTGATTTGTTGGGAGCTCAAATTCAGAGTGGACTCTGGTCTTTTCTTCAAGTCTTCTAGGTGTATGTCGAAAGGTTTCTGGCCACCTTGTGCTACAAATACCTTTCCCATTTGTAAAAAAATTACCTCTCATAATAACTTGGAAGGGATTTCCTTCATGCGATGTATCCATGGGTGACCGAGAATCATATTATAGTTAGATTCCCAATCTATAATATAAAATTTGGTGAGGATTTATTTAGGTCCTAAAGTGACTGGTAGTACTATAGTCCTGATTGAAGTTTCCTTGAGGCTATCATAGCCCCTTTGCATGTTTCGTGTTAAGGAATAGTTCATTTCTCCATATCCTAGCTTTCGATGAAAAGTGAAGGGGACTATGTTAAATGTTGCCCCATCATATATCATCACACGCTTAACGTAATTTTTATAAATCCATACCTGCAAATGTAAGGGTGGGTCGCCTCTATGCGTAATTTCAGCATCCATTGGCATTTTACTTATGTCAAATTTAAACTCAGTATCCCTATCTCGACTATCACGGAGGGTAGACGTCAAAGTCAACATGGTTTACTTGTGTTTCAAGAGGAGGAGTGATATTAATCAAATGACCAAGACGTAATGCTTATAAGAGAGCAGCCCTATGAGTGGGAGAGTTCTTCAACAAATCTAAAAAGGAAATGTGAGATAAGGTCTTTGTTAAATCATTAATCAAGTCATAGGTGCCTACTGGTTTTAATAGTGTATGCTTTGAGCGTTGTCTAGTACTAATGGATAGGTTGGAACTGGTTGAGAAGAGTAGTCCCGTGTTCTTGTTATGGTTTCTACTTGCAACTCGGTGTCTAATTCTACCAGTCCAACTATCTTGGCTTGTGATCAAGTTCCTAATTGGGGTGTAACCACTGGATTTGATGATGTCAAAGCTTCATGATTGTTATTCCCTATTATTACACATTTGTTTGTCCCATTTGGATCTAGCCAGTTATTGTTAGAACGATTCAAGAGAGGATCGTTGAAAATATTGAGAGGTGCATTTTGAGGGGAAACTAATCCCATGTAGGTATTTGGTGTGGTTTATATGGAATTCACCATAAACATATCTATAAAGAGTTTTTATTGATCTTCTAGTAAACGTTCGAATAATTTGCTATAATCGTGGCAATTCCTCGTATCATGACCTTAGAATTTGTGGAAGCTATAGTATAGATTGCAATTATAATTCTGCGGTCATTGGTTTGAATCATGTTGTGGCCCAAAGTTGTTATTGGGATACTAGTTGTTATAGTTGAAATTTTTAGGATGTTACCTTTGGATTTGTTTTTGATATCTATCTGGGCCTTGGGCAAGGCCTTGCACAATGGATTTTCTATTGTTGTTGTTTTGATGGAGGATGATTAAAATCCACCGCATTGATTATTGGAGTAAAGTTATTATTGTGTTGATTGTTATCGAGTGCTAGGGTGTTCACAACATTTGGTCTTTTAGCTTGATCAGTGACTCAATTTGTTGTAACCTCACGATTTTTGTTAAGGATCTTAGGTTCTTGATTGGTGTTCCCAATGTTGGGATAAGTCGTAGTATTTTGATTGGGAGAGATTAATATCCCATTCATTCTGTAAGTCTTACGAGTGTTGTTTATTGCTTCATGATCAATTTAGAGAGCACTCTCGAGAACTTCATCATAAGTCCTTAGTGGGAACTTTGGGACTTCTTCCTTTATCTCTCTGCTAAGAGAATGAAGGAATAAGTCACATAGTTCCATTTGATCCATGTTTGGAGCACTTTCTAAAGAGTAGAGGATTGTACACCATAGTTGAATGAAGTGAGCAACAGATTTGTATGCCATATTTGAATGAAGTGAGTAGAGGATTGTACGTCTTATTCGGGTGGAAGGAGTAGACCGATCAAACTCTCCTCGGTGTTTGACAATTCAATGGTAGACCCCCGAGCTCATTAGAGAACTTGATAGAGGAAGCTACTGTGAAATAATAAAATGATGGACGGAACGAAAATATCGAGAGGTTTGACACAATGTATACCCCTCATGGAAATAATCATTGTTAAATAAAAAGCGTACCTCAATAGTTAACATTTTTTAATTTAAAAAATGAAATAATGATGTTAAATTATTCAACGTGGGCCACAACGATATTATTCTAATAGTTAGGTCTTCGTACGGAGTCTACATACCATTCTGTTCACAAATGGCGAAAGGGAAGATGGCATCTCCCGCTTGTGCAGCTAAGTAGAGTGCAACACAAGAAATGTTTAGAAGAATTTGTGTTGGCATAAAACTACTCGAAAAAGTTTTCAATCGTGCGGTGTATGTTTGGAATCGTCTATGTTGTCCAACTATAAATAAATCATATTTTATTTGGTCATTATGTCAATAATATAATTACAAAAAGAATTAGTTAGTTATGTTCCTCAATGAAAAATGAGTAAATTCTGTTATTGTTAGCTTAATAGGTCTACTATAACTCAATTCAATCATTTTTGACAGTCTTACTTGTCCTTTTGCACATATTGTTTGACAAGTATCTACTACTACATTATTATAAATAATTAAACTATATTAATAATAATTGAACTAAAAAAATAGTTTATTTTCTCATATTTCCTTCTTTTGACATAGTGATAATTTTATTTGTAGAACTGTGTATGAATTTAGTGAAGTCCAATATTTCGTGTCACAAATTTGGATCCATCATTTGAGAGACAAAAAAATATAATGATAAGATTGCTGAATTTTTTTCATAATAAATATAATTATCGAAAAAAAAATTAAAGCTAAAACTGAAAATTAATAAAAGGAGCAAAAACATAAATAAACAAACTTTGAGAATAAGAGTACAACAACGAAGGAGGAAGCAAAATGTATTTGCGGGAAATTATAAGAGTGAAGATGTTAGATTTAAGGATGTAAGAAAAGAAAAGAACTAGAAGAAAGACGCTTAATGATAGTAAGAGAGGCAAACTAATGTAAGGTAAAAATGAAAGAAACCATCATAGTTATAAAATTTTCTTTTTCAATAGAATAATATTATAATATTAGTTATTTAGGGAGGCCCGTAACTACCGGTTTCCATGTATTGCTTAAAAACCAACCCTTATCCCTTTTGATATTGTTATCATGGTGCATGATTTCAATGTCTTTGTAAAGATGTCTTTTCACACGCTTTCTTCAAAGGTGATAAAAAATAGAAAATCCATACAAGCTGGCATGTTTAGTATTGAGTGAATATTTTTCCAATGCGAGAATACTAAATATTGTCATATTTTATGTCTTTATCATGTTCATTAATTCGTTTTTTAGATCAAGGTAAAAAAATTGATTCGAAAGGGCTCAAACAAACCTTTACAAAAAAGAAGCAAGGTCACAAATGACTAGAAGAAGACATAAAAAAATACTGAAAATAAACACAAGAAAGATCTATGAAGCCTACATCATAAACTAGGATGAAGAGGCTTATCCCAAACACGCAAGACCTCAGGGTCCATCGCAAGAAGTCGCACAACTTCGAATCTTTGTCATATGATCAATCCACAAACTATGCTTCTTAGGAAGGACTATTTTCCACCCTTCCTCATCCAACGTGGGATTAAATAATCCCAACAAGTCAACATCATGATACTCTCCCATGATCTCCCTCATATCTAGTACCAATCGACACTCCACATCACCCGCTTGTTCCTTCTTCAATCTGCCTCCACCTATCGTCCCGTTTGAGAGGCTATCAAAATCGTTTGAACTGTTGCATTAATGATAGATTTTGAATCATGTCGTCTAATCCTCCTAACCAAACCAGAGGCATTGCAATGGTCATCTCCATGTCATACCCTATCACTACCAAGCTAGCTCTAGCGTCCGCAAAAATGGAAACACCAACATTTCCACTATGCTCTGTCTCCTCAAGCACCACCATCATGCACTCAAATGTATCCCCTTCCCCTTCCACATTAGCTTCTAAATATTCATCCTCTTCCGTAGACTCATCATCGACTGAGGGATAGGAATCCATTGGTCATTGGAATCCTCATTATCTGTTTGGGTCAGGCGAACCATGTAAACATCTCTTACTCTCGTAGCTTACCTTTCTCGAACATTTCAAATATTATGGCCGAGCTCTCAATGTCAATCACTTTCCACAATCTTTCATAAGAAGAATCCTATTTTTGGCACTTTACATCCAACGGGGACATCAAAATCATCCATTAAGTCTGAAACTCTATGTTTGTAAGATTTCAACAATGAATTCTTACACACATTAAAGTATCTCACTTGATTAATAACTAATAATGAATCACCAAAAACATTTAAAGTACTAATACCTCTCTTTCGGCCCATTGCAAGCCATGAATTAATGCTTCGTATTCAACTACATTACAAGTACAAGAAAACTACTGACTTAAAGCTAAAAAGTACCTTTTGTTTGAAGGGGAAGTAAGCATTAAACATGCACCTTGTCCTTTCATATTTTGAGCTCCATTGAACCAAGTTTCCATAGCCTTTCTATTGTTATTTCTATTTTGGACGCGAAGGGGATTAGTGCATTTTATTCATGCAAGTAATAAACACTTTGGTCAAATATTCTTTTGCTTCTTTGAAATGGTCATAAACATTTTACTCTTGAGTTTTTTTCATTCATAAACAGATTACAAACATCGTCTAGTGTATAAATGTGTGATGTAACATCAAAATCAGATTGATCTAAAGTTGTATAATTTGTTCAGCATTTGAAGCATGAGGCTCAATATGAAATCTAGCTAGAGGCTCTGAATTTATGGTAACTTTGGTTCCATACCTTGTAGTGAAGAAAAAAATGACCAATCTGAAGAGAGATAACCTCCTATTTTTGCTATAAAATCTCGTGATAAACATAAGGCAAAATAGGGAGGTAAATCTACAACAGTCACATCTTGTAAAATAGTGACATTGGGACAAGCATGTAAGGTTACCTATAGATTTTTGATAATGCAAACTGTGTTGGTTGATGTTCCGTCTAGCTGCAACATGCTCTTTTCCATAGGCTCATACCTGCACATAATTTTTCTACAATTCATTTTGGCATAACTATGATACTTGCACCCACCATCAACCATGTAGTTTTGAATTAAATGGTCTCCATAATCAAAGATAAATAAAATGGTGGTAGCTCCTTGATATCATAAGCGTTTAATACCTTTTGAACCATCCATTTAACCTCTTTATTGCAGTATTTCTCCATTTTTCTAAGGACCGTGTCTACTTTATGGGCTTCCTTTTCTATTGTTTTTGATGAACTATGTAGCTTAGCAAGCTCATGAGAAAGTAAATCTTGTTTTCCTAGAATACTTAGAGCATCCCAAAGTGAAATATTAATATTATGCTTCTTCATTACATCAACAATGTTAAAAGAAACAACTGTTTTTGAAACAAATTCTACTATTTTAGCATAGGCTTTAGAAAAAACTAACTTTGATTCGAGAGCTTTTGAAATATGAGATATGAAGAGTCTTCTGGGATCAGGCTACAGTTGTTTTTGTTGGTCCTTTTGAGCTGAACTGCTTACTTTTTTTGGGGAACAACAAAGCTGTTAACTATTTTTGACCGACATTTGTTGTTTTATTAGTGACTGTGGGCCAAACAAGTCTATTTTTTTCTTTTTCTATCTCCCGATATTTTTCCTAGGATCTAGTTTTGACTGTAATAAAATATTCCTCTCCAAAGTTTACAAAAATTTATTCTAGCGGTTTTAGAATATGAGCTTCTTGTTGCCCACTCTCCATTTGAGGCATGAATATTTTTTTAGGTTGAGATTGTGCAACGAGGCTTATATTCAAGAATGCATTTGGACAATTTGCAGCAGAATGAGGTGAATAACAAGGTTCATACCATTCTTCTAAAACCATGTTAACTAGAACAAGAGCACTAGATGAACTAGGAGCTTTTGGGTCAAATTTCCTTAGCTGATATGGCTATCTATAATTCTGATTTTGCTGATAAGGTTGCATATTCTATTGACCTTGCTGATTTTGCTGATAAGAAGCTTGATAAGGCCTACTAGGCTGAGCTAATTTATTTTCAATTGATGTTAATTTATTACCCATAGTCTACAGAGCCTTGAATACATCATCTAATGGAGCTAAAACAGTAGGCTCTATAATGGTAATAGGTTGTGGAATAGGTGATAAATATGCTATAAGAGGCATTAAAGGCCTTGGTGCCAATTTACCAGCTTGAATAAGGTTGTTTTCAGCCCTAATGGCAATATCATAAGCTATTGGGAGAGTATCTCCTCCCATAGACTGAATCATAGTTGAAATATCACTATTTAAAGCTCTAAGATAATATAGAAAAACATGGTCAGCTTGAGACTTAACACTAGCTAGAATTTTTCCCAAATTCTAGAAAAATAGAAAAATAGAAAATTCTACCTAAAAAAGTAAAGCATTGAAAACGAACAAGAATATATGGACCATTGGTAGGACATACAAGTTTGATTGGGTAGCTAAATTTCCATTTATTGAACTGTCGATCATCTTATTATGAAGAGATCCCATCCGAATGTACATGTATAATATGTACGTGGAAATTGGGAAAGCAACAAAAAATGCAACTAAAGCTGGACACTATAGAAAAACATTGTGGAAAATAATATTTGATCATTACGGGACGGATGGCTAGAAAATCAAAACACATAGGTGGAAAACTGAAAAATAATGCATGCATGTTAGATACGCAGTGGAATATGAGGAAGAGCAGAAAAAACACAGACATCTCGTTGGAAAAGGGAGGAACGATCACATCGCATATTAGTAAGATGAAAGAAACAAATCTACATGCAAAATTCATACAATTACTCGTACTCTTTTTCAAATAATAAAAAAGAAAGAGTGATTTCGGATTCCCTCGATTTCAAAGTTTTGTATCAATTTAATGGAATGTTGAATGTACCTCAGTCTCATTGGTCTAAAAGTAGTGGATGGGAAATGGAAAAATGCCTTTCGATGATAGAGAAGGAAGATTTGAAAGAGAATGTAAAAAAACAAATTTTATCTCTCTTTCAATTGATGAAGTGACAAAGAATCGACAAACCCGCATGGGTATGTATCCATGTCTATACTTTAGAAAATCATATAAGGACACCTCATCTGTTGGGTGTTATGAAAATGGTTGAAAACTGCAATACTAAAAACCTACATAAAATAGTTGTTTCTCATTTGAAAGATGTTGCTAGGATGACTGATTATGAAATTACTACGAAGTTAGTATACGTTGGAGCAGATGGTGCATCCACATGTAGGTCACCAAACAAGACTATGTGTTAGATTACAAACAACAGTGGCCCCATATATGCTACCAATTCACTGTATGGCTCACATAATGAATTTAGCATATAAAATGGTAAGCAACCACGAAAATGTTGCTAAATTAGAAGACCTTATAAGAGAAATTCATGCCTATATGTCAAGCAGCCCAAAGCAATTTCTCGAGTTCTAGAAATTTGCAATTGGAATTACAGATGGCAAAAAACTTCTGAAGGATGTCGAGACTAGATGGATCTCTTTGTATGAACCTGCATGCAGAGTTCGTGAGGAGTATCCTTCGTTGGTTGGTTTCATGCACAAATATTGTCATGAAGTTGATAGGGCAAGGGACTTGTTGTTCCGTTTAACTAATTTGGAGACATTGCTTACATTGGTTGGTATTCTTCCAATGTTAAAGGAGATCAATACACTGATGAAGCATGCACAGGGGAGATTAATCTATATTGTGGATTTTATACGGATGAGAAAAATGGTATGTCAAAGTCTTGATATATTGTACTGTTCCCAAGATAGTTTTGATGCACCTGTTTTTGAGAATTGGAAAGCTTTATTAGATCTTAAAAATCCTAACAACTTTTTGAGATTTAATATCCACGATCGCCTCTGCATCACTATTAATGGGAGGGAAATACCACTTTGCACATTTTGAGAAACGTCAAGATATTACAGGATCGGAACGAGAAGATGTTCTGTGACACGTAATTTTTTTGAGTCTCATATAGCTGAAACAAGAATAAAGCTTAAAATTTTTTCAGAAACCTTGTCATTAGAAATTAGGGAACGTTTCTGTAAAGATAAAATTCTTGAAGCCATGGGTGTGATGAATCCTAATTTTTGGAATACTCAAGGTAGCCGTGCAAACTTTGTCGAAAGCATTTCCATAAATCAATGGGTACAATAATGCAACAATTTACAAAGACTTCAGAGCTCAAGGGTATGGAAATCAAAGGTATACTGAATGTCGATTTATTAAAGTTTCAGTCAACAAATTTTGCAACAACAATGAGGAACCAATATAAGAATTTAGATCAACCTTCTGAAAGTGGTGCTATTACAAGGTTGTGGCGAGGAATCTATCAAAGTTCTATCTTACAAGAAGATATCAGTGAATATTTCAGATTATATGAGTTATGCCAAACAATGATTTTGGGGTCTGTGGAGGATGAAAGGGTTTTCAGTGCATTGTCATTTATAAAATCAAAACTGAGAAATAGGTTGGATAAAAATCTAGAAAGTTGCATGAGGTGTTATGTTTCTCAATACTCCATCGAAACCTTTCCGTTTGACAGAGCAATTGCGCATTGGAATTCCCTTTGCGAAAGAAGAGGTGTGAATAATACAATTGTAAGTACAAATATTCCCAACCTTGAGAGTGTAATTGGCTCATCGTCACATTCTACAAAAGACAACATCGAGTTTGATGAAGCTATTGATAATGGATTGTTTCAACTTTAAATAGGTATCTTCTTTATCTTTATCTTTATCTTTATCATTAAAGATGTTACAGGTCTATATATTTAAATTTATTTAACTACAATATTTTTATTGGTCCTTCTCGGGACTGAAAATGTCAGGAAATTCACCCATCTATCTACTAATCCATTTCTCGTGTTGGGTTTTCTTAAAACACAGATCTAGCACATTACCAGTGGTAGTGATGATTTCAACTTTAAGGAGGTATCTTCTTCACCTTAATCTTATTATTTGTTACTATTCATTTTTTTCAGCTCTAGTTATCTTTTTATTTTTTGAAAACATGGGTTGACATCCATCCGAGGAAGTTGTTACTTCTCGGGACTGACAATGTCAGGCAACTCACCCATCTATCTACTAATCCATTTTTTGTGTTGAATTTTTTTAAGACATTTGTCTAGCACATTACCGGTGATGATTTCAATTTTGAATAGGTATCTTCTTCAACATAATCTTATTGTTTGTTACTTTACATTTTTTCAGCTCTTGTTATCATTAAAGATGTTACAAGTCTAATTATATATATTTACATATATTTAAAGATGTTGCTGGCACTTCTCGGGATGATAATGTTAGGCAACTCACCCCTCTATCTACAATGTCGGGTAAAAAAATATCTAGCACATTACCATTGATGATTTCACAAAGAATCTAATACGCAAGAGGTAAGCTAAACCCTATCATATTTGCAATTATGTTTAATTTCTTATAAGTGATGATTCTTTCTTGATTTCTTAAAATTATATTTAATTTATTTTTTATTATACAATTTTAAATATAAGTCCACATAAAATTCCTCATCATCCATATATATCATATCATCACCATATCATTATCATAATCATGAGTCCTGACACTACAATTATTATTAACACAATTATTTATCTAATTTAAATTTATTAAAACAATTCCATTTTTTAAAAATAATTCATAATCATATCATTACAATTATATTCGTTCTAATCTCATCTATATCCATTATAACACATTCCATTTATTTATAATCTATATCCATTCTAATGACATTATGATCATATCGTTACAAGTATAGAGAATAATTATCTTAAAACAAGTTCAAAAGTCTAGAGAAGAAGAATTATTGTGCTTGAAGATAAATCTACGTCCACATTAAATTGATCATCGTCCATATATATCATATCATTATCATCATTCATCATCTTTCATCATCATCTATCATTCATCATCTACGTCCACATACAATTCATGACAATGCAAGTAAATAAGAAACATACATATAATTCATGATAATCCCCATCTAATGCAATCAAAATTAAAGATTATATATAAATCCATATAATTAAATTCAAATACCATACTCAATATTAGAAGTTTCCAAACTCAATATTTAAAGTTTCCACAATAATAAAAGTTTCAAGTTTTCAACCCTCTTTTTCTTTATCCAATTGTGCTCCTTTGCTCTCTTCCCCAACGACTTCTTCCATTGTGGTTGTACCCCTTTCCTCAACAACAAAAATAACCCCCAACTTATAAGATCTTCCGCAAAGCAGTGTCCATATTTTTTAAAATTCTTTCTTCTTGATTTGTCGCATCTCCATGCAACAACAAATTTGGATCAGCTACTGGTTTAGCTTTGAATAATATGTCAGGGTCAAAACCGTGCTCTTTAATTATCCACTTTAGTGTATTATTTTGTTTGTTAACCAAAACAATATTTTTCTTCAAATTTTTGCATGGATAAATCTGTTCTTTGTTGTTTCCAAGTGAACTTGCAATACCTTCGTCTGAATCTTCAAATTTTCATATTTCAACTGCACAAAAAGAGTAATGTCAATTCAAAATATTACTAAAAAATGAAAATTTCAAATTAACAAGAATGATTGTTTGAAAGTGATAGTACTTACAACCACTCTATCTCTTTCGGCATTTGCAATTGCTACCAAATCCTTGTCCTTGTATCATTTGTTAAAATATGCCCGGCCTTGCACTAATATTTTCCAATTTGTTTAATGACTTATCTAAAATGTCGTCTTTATAGTTGTTGTTATACGTGATAGTCCCACTTCTTACTTGGGTAAGTAAGGAATCCATCTTCGCAGGTTGATTTTGGACTGCAGCGCCTAAACTATTCCATTGCCAATAATTTTCATAATGACTAATAATCTCATTGATAATAACTTTAGCCCTTCTCTCCCATTCTATACGCTGATTGATATGAGGAAGAATAAATTCACTGACATGGGATTGACAATCATAACCAATTAAGTTCTCCAAAGGAAAAGGTAGCAATCTGTTCACTATCCGAATCGATGAAGATGATCTTCTTTGGGAAGTATGGGGCTTTCAAAGAAGATCAACTGCTACTTGTTTCGCCTTTGGGTGGGTTGATCTTGTTTGTGAAAAAATTAATCAAGATTTAGATAAATAAATTTAAATTGAAATGTAATTGAAAAATGTAAAGCATATTTAAATTGAAATTTGAAGTATACCTGCTAGCCTTGAATCATCTCACGGGTATTGAAAAAACCATTTGGGTCATTTCTATCAATGCCCAAATAATCTTCGTCTAAATTTATATTGTTCAAAATTGATATGCCCATTGCACTGGGCAAGCCACCAAGTGAGAGAGTTGGAATTCAAAGGAGGAGGCAATGTTTAGTGTCCCACTAGGGGCCGGAGCAAGTGGCATGCGTTTACCAATGTTCTTTTTCACTGTTCCTCTGGTTGGCATTTTAAAAATTATTGGTTGAGTGGGTGTCAGTGCCACGGTTTGATCAGGACTAACATGTGCTTGAAAAGTACAAGAAAAAAATGAAAAATAGGAAAACAATTCAAAAAGGAAAAAACTACAAAATTAAACGTACTATCGAAAAGTTGTACCTTGTTGTCGAGGGGTAGTTTTTCTTGGTGCTAAGGGTGGCCTTGTAGGAGTTGTATTCAGTGTTTGTTCAGAAGATACGAATGCATGCGACTGTATGGAGTGAGTTGGGGAAGAAGGTTGAGTTTCTGAAACAAGTGTATGTTCCAAAGTCCCTGCAATGTCATCAATATTAAATGTTGTCAATTCATTTGGTTAAAATTTAAATTGAAAAATAAATATGCAACTTTTGAATTTGTAAATAATATATGAGAAGGTATTACTTCTCTGGCATTTAACGAGTTCAAACTGTTGAGGGTTTGGAGAGGAGTGAGCTTCCATTTCAGATTGGGATTTCCCCGAAGCCTCAGCGTGTTGCTGGCCTCTTCCTCTCGATAACAGATTTTTTCGGGGAAGGGATTCTATAAATCTTCTCTGCAAAACATTAAAATTTAAGTGTTAATAATCATGCAGTGTAATGTTGAAAATTGAAATACAAACTAAATACTTTATACCTGTTGTTCTTCAAATGGAATTGACAACTTCATCAGCTCCTCATCAGTGCAAGTAGGAATTTTTTTATCTTTTAAATTAAAAAGTGCCTCATAATAAAGGCCAAGGAGATGATTTGTTGAATAAATGAAAGGTTTTTCTGAAAGTTTTGAATTTTTAGGTCAGTTCTGATTTTTTGGATAGATAGGTGCACCAATCGAATTTTGGTTTAGAGATAGTGGCAACAATGTATGTAATGGCCCAATTTGGTATATCTGTTTGGTGACCCTGCAAAACAATTCTGGATTGAAAAAATGAAATAACTGCAACAAGAAAGTGGTGTGCAATTGATTGCATATCCACACCATGCCTGGATTTATTGACATGGGCTGCAAATGCGAAACAGTGAGAATTAATATAAATTTATAACAACAAATTGTATCAAAATAAAAATAGAATAAAAATATGAATTAAAACAAATTATACTTATAATCAACATGGAAACCGAACATTGATTCAAGAAATTTCTTGTCTTCTTCTAGGAGTGTTGCCTTGGTTGTAACAATTGGTAAATTTCTGAACGGAAGGCCAGTAAACCAATGGATGTCATTTTCTTTGATAATGAATTGGAACATTCGGCCATCGTTCAAAGTCACATAAAAAAGGCCATCCTCTGAATTGTAGGATGACAGAAGGTAATTCAAAATATCTGGATTTGTTTTGAAATGGGGCATATTAACGAGCCCTGTAAATTCACACGCATCCATCAAATCTTTATATTCGAAGACATCTTTAAAACAGTATGGATGTGAGGGCATAAGGGATTCCTGTAGATGATCTTGGCCATGGATTGAATTGGATTCTCTTGATTTTTTTCCTGAGCTTGCAGTTGGGAAGCATGTGAAGTCGACATTATAGTTGTACTTGCGTCTTTGACAATGATTGAGACCTACAAAAATTCAAGAGCGGGAAGATGTAAATGAGAAAATGACCGGTTGAAGGGTATTTATAGGCTAAATCGTGCATCAATGGCTTCAATTGACACACGCCAATAGACTCAATTGATGCGTGTCATTAAATCTAGTTATCTCGCATGAACAGGCTCTATTGACACGCGACTACTGAATACATTGACGTGCATCAACTAAATCTATTGATGCGTATCAACTGAATCTATTGACATGCATCAACTGAGTTTATTGACACACGTCAATAGATCTAGTTGTCGCGCGTCAATGTGCTCAGTTGTCGCGTGTCAATAGTATAAATTGAAACACGTCAATAGATCCTATTGACGCGCGATAACTTGAGTCATTGACGTGCGTCAGCCAAGACCATTGACGTTCCATTGACACACATCAAGAATGGTTATTGACGTCTTGTTGTCACTTGTCAATGATGTAGCCAGGAAAAACTAGGTGAAAATTTGGTTTTGGAATACTGTCAAATTCACCTTTCACTAAAACTGGTTCCAGGGATATTCACCAGGTATTTTCCACCTACAATTTTATAGAGGTGTCTTAAAATGAACCACCCACTTATATTCCCATGGCATATTTTTGGCTTATGTGGGTCGAATTTGAATAACATTGGCATATACTATAGTTTTTGGTTTCAAAATAATCATTGGCTAGCATCATTCAATATTTTCTTGACCTATTATTATGTTGGGACCTTTTTTTATCATCATTGCATAATATAATGTTTACCTTTTGACTAATAATAGTGTTGTAATTTTATTTTTCAAGGTACTATGGCTATAGGTCAATGTTGATGATTACTTTGAATGATTGAGGATGGCCCCCCGCACGATGACTCACCCCTTCCTATCTTGTGTCGGTGAATTTGTTAACCTTGAGTTAGCTAGGTTTTCTTTTCATTTGACACATGCATGATTCTGAACCCCACCAAGCTATGAGCCACTTTGTGGTAGAGTTTACATTAGATCTCCCATATTTTTATCAACCATTTATTAAAGTATTTATAGGGTCTAAACCATCGATTCTCTGAGAATATGAGTTTTTATTGATTGTGGGATTTATTGACCTTACAACATATTTGTGGCCATTTGATCATGGTACTTGATGGTCTGGAACCATTGATCTATTAACTCTAGTTGACAAGGTAGTTGGTATTGGGTTAGCATCTAGCACCGTTGATTATTGTACTATGAGATCTCATCCATTGATCCTTAACTCTTGATGAGTTAGGTTGAGTGAAAAGGCTCATCCTGACATCACTATTCATTTCCATTTTCTCTCCTAAGTGGTGAAGCCCTACCAAATTTTCTTTCACCGCCATTCTTTTTGCAATTCGAGCTCAAAATTTGGCATATTTTGAGAGATTTATTATGTTTTGTCTCGATTTATTGTTTATGATAAGGTTTTGTAGTAAGTAGATGATATTTTGAGGTCTACAAATTATATTCCCGATATTTGTTGAATCTTTTCTTTTTCGTCTTCTATGGATCTACTCAAGTCTTTGGCTTCTTTTATTTTACTCATTCTCAAGCTTCTTTACTACAAAATAATTTTTACAAGAATCAAAGTTATCATTTCGTTATTTCGAGCTACCTCTGAGCTTTTTATTCATCTTTGTTCTGATGCTTCCTTTGGTTAAGGGTTTGAGTGGTTGCATGATGGCATATTTCTTGTCTTCTTCAAGGTTTAAGTCCGGTTTGATCCTGTTGGATGTTGTTATTCTTTGATTTTGAGCTCAAGCTAGGAATTATTCATTTTGATCCTTTCGAGATCTGTGTTAGTTTTGTTCACATTCGGCCACCATTATCATGAATATTCAGGCTCATTGTTATGAAATAAGGGATAAAATATGTGGAATAATCCCTCATAAAATCGCAAATCAGAAACTAATATGCAAAAATATTACAGATCTCAAATAAAAGTGTAGAATAAAATAACAAAACACAAAGAAACAATATTTAACATGGTTCACCAAATGTGGTCTACATCCATGAAGAATCATTTGCTAAGATTTTAATACAAGCCACCACTCTCTCAATACAATACCTAGATCTGTTTGGAGCTATGATAAAAAAATCTATATAATTCACACCCAAATTAAAAACACATCTGCAATGTTACATTAACCCTACCATATGCGAGAAAACCACATAAGTAGATAACTACTTGAGTAGTTTTACAAAACCGTGGGTATCAAAACCATGGGCAAAAACTATCCCATAAACCTATGAGTCAAAATCCTACCTATATGAGAAATGCACATTTCTGGTATATATGAGACAATTGTGGAAAGTGTACAATACTCTTAGTGTATAGTATTCAATACTTTCTCACATGAAAACGTGCTTTATGGGGTTTGATAATTCTTCTCTGTTTCAAATTACCGCCATTAACAAAGAGAGGTAAGTTGGTTGCATGGAATTTGCAAAACGTCTTCTTACCATTTCTCTCTAGCATAAGCACCGATATTTGAATTTATTTGCATTTTATGTGATCTATGTTAATTTGGAGGTGGAACTCATTCTTGGTGTTCATTTTTTCCCTCTCGCACTTCATTCATATTTTGAGAGCTTCCTCCACTAGGCTCAAATAGGTGAGTTCTTCAAGTTTGGACTATAATATTTTACAAAATATTGATGGCTCTCAAGACAATCATAATCTATGACAACATATTATTAATCGTATCTTAAAGAGATTTGTGTTTGATAACCCTGATATGGGTATTCTCGCGATACGAAAGCACGTTGATTCTTTTCTATATGCATTGCTCTACACTTGGGTATTTTAGTTTTTTTGCTCAAATCTTTAAACTGTAACTCGATGAAGTGGGTATTTGCGTAAGCTACACTTGAATCTGCTGCCATGAATGAGGTCTAAAGTTATTTTTCTCTTTCCTTTGATTCATTCACTTGCCATTTCTATTTGGATAAGGGTTTAAATATTTTGACTATAAGTTTTGCTTTTTGTCTCTCGAACCTGATATCTCGGGTTTCATGTAATAACTCACTAGTCCATTGTAGTCCGAGCCCTACATTTTGCTTTTCTATGTTAATTTTCAATTACCCAAATCTGGGTTCTCTATGTTTTGTCTTGTAGTATGATGTTGGACCAATTTGGGTAAGACAATCTTACGTATTTTGAGGACTTAATTTATCGTTTATGGGATTTGATTTATTTTGTTTCAGCTTGTTGGCTTTTCTTGCCCCAAGCTCGACATGATGCATTGATAGCTTGACCTCAATTTGTAACTAGCCCGAGATGCAAAATCTGGAATTTGTTGATGACTTGGGAATTTTTATTTCATATCGACATTACTGGCTGTCATGTTGATGGATTGATTCTTTCTAACATTGTATTTCTCTAGAATAACATGTAGTGACATTTTAGATTTGTGTAGTTGTGGTGTTATTTTTCATGGCATGAGTTTAACAGCTCAAATATTTGTATTCATCTTTGTTTTGTAGCTTTAATTTCTTTCTAAAACATGTTGCTACTAGATCATTATTTGATATCATTACCATGCTTATGAATTCCATTTTATTTATTATTTGATAAGAAATCGAGCCTTGTCATTCATTTATGAGTTTCATAATTTACCTTAATTCACTTATAGCTCGAGCTGAAACTCCTTGAGTATAGGGTTTGATTGTTGTATAGAACTCATATATTTGATTTTGTTCATACAATTTCCCCAATCTTATAAAAGTTATGTTGCTTTCTTCATACCTTGATATTATTTTCTCATACAATCTATCCTTGTATATTTGTAGCTCAATATTGTGTTGAATCTGAAGCTAAGTTTCAATCCATTACTATTTACTTCTATTGACTTTAGGCCATGGTTTCCTTCTTAGCTATGTGGTGATGGCTTTGCATTGTATCCTTTTCTTGATAATATTGACTAGCTTTAACTCTGAATTTGTTATTTCTTGTAACTTCATCACTTTGTATCTTACATGTAGATCTCGTAGCCTTTATTCATGTATTATAAATGGCTGATTTAGCTAACAAAATAATACTAATTGGCCATCTTATGATATATTGGAACTCCTCCATTCTCGTGAACATTTGTAATATAGTGAATTATAATTAATTGTATCATCATCTCATATTCTATAAATAATGCATCCTTTCTATGACTGAAAACTTGAAGTAGCTTTGTGAAAATTTACTTATTTATTTCATCCTTTAGTTTACCTCTCTAAATGCAATTTATGGAAAGAAAATATGAAGAATATTATATCACTTCTTCAAGATAAAGAATTATTTTGTGAT